>NW_004624828.1:7578099-7793188 GCF_000247695.1 Heterocephalus glaber
TTTTTTTTTTTTTTTGGTACCAGGGATCGAACTCGGGACCTTCTGCTTGCGAGGCAGGCGGTGGAACCACTGAGCTAAATCCCCAGACCTCATCCTGAATTCTTAAGAGAAAGGACCAAGATCTGGGTAGGCTGCTCAGCTGGGATCTAACTTGCATAGAAAATAGACATATCACCTCCCTTATTTAGACCACTTGTGATGTGACCCAAGATAGAATTAGCTTTTACATGTTTGTACCTCTAACTCAGCCCAGCCTTCAGGCTGTTTAAAGTCCCTGGTTCTCTCCCTGGGGGCAATTTGCTCCCCTACCCCCTTAGATCCTCACCCCACCAGACAGGAAGTTCTCACCCAAGCGCTCAAAGGCATCAGCCATGGCCTGGTTCCGCACCATGTCGATGAGTCCTCGGCCCAGGCAGAAATGGGGAAAGATCAGGAAGACCCATTTCAAGATTCGGCTCACATGCTGCAGGTTCTGCTCAGGAGGCCAGAAGAAGCTATGGTTCAGAGACTGAGGTCCTCCAACCCAGCCCAAGCCCACCCACCTTGCAGAGCCCTACCTGGTCAGATAAAAGCTCAAGGACAAAGGTGGCCATGCTGCCATTAATGCCAATGAAGAGGTTAATACAGGTGAGTACCACATAGGCCGTGCTGGGCACCGAGAAGAAGAAGGAGGCCGGGTACATGAGTGGTGTGATTGACCAGCTGTGGGGGTAACAGGGGACACAGGTGACTATACTCAGGCTGGGCTTGAACTTGAGATCTTCCCGCCTCACCCTCCTAGAGTGGTGAGATTATAGGTGTCACTGTGCTTGGCTCATGATGAGCTTTTAAGGCCACATTAGCACACCACTGAGGCCAGTGTGCCTGTGATCACCTCCAGTCTCTCAGGAGCTGCTGTGAAGTCCTGTGTCCCTCCCCAGCAGTAGGTAGGGCCCTTACCCATATAGCAGCAGCAACAGTAGGAGTGCAGGAAGGTTCTCGGGGGCCACATAGGCCTTCTGCTGGAAGGCCAGGAAGATCAGGACCACAATGCATGCTGTCACCAAGTAGTTACACTGCAATAGAGACAGGAGGCAACCTTGGGTAAGAAAGGGTAGTGATTCCCACCCTTACCCCTGTGCCCCACCCCAACCTCTCTGCTGCTTTTTTTTTTTTTTTTTTTTTTTCAGAACTGAGGATAAAACCCAGGGCCTTCACACTGAGCTCCATCTCAAACCATTTTTATTTTTTATTTTGAGACAGGATCTCACTAAGTCACTACGTTGCCTGGGCTGGGCTCAAACTTGTGATCCTCCTGCCTCAGCCTCCCAAGGAGCTGGGATGACAGGTGCGTGCCACCACCCCCAGGTGCAACCTCCCTGGCTTTTTGGGGAAGGGGTTGTGAGACCTCTCACCACCCCCCAGACCTCACTCAAGCCATTCCCAGCAGTCCCCACCCGCACCATGTCCCAGAGGAAGTTGCCCAGCCAGTAGAGGGTCGGGGACAGGCCCCCAATGAGCTGCAGGTGTTTGGCACGAGAGACACGCTCCTCAATAAGAACCAGGATGAAGCTCGCTGGGACGAAGGACATGGCGAAGACCACACAGATGGAGATCAAGACATCCACTGAGGAGGCCATGCTGGGAACAAGGGCACCTGTTTACATGGCCAGCATGTGGCAGAGTTCAAATCCAGCCCCATCACCCAAAACAGCAGGGACACTGAGGCAGGGAAGGGTGCATGGGACCAAGACTCACAGTGCAGCCTCCGACAGCTGTTCCTTGGTCATGTTCAGGGGGTGGTTGAGCGTGATGATGCTGTGGGCATGCTGGGCAGGGCCCGCGGGCAGGTGGGCATGTAGGAGTGCATTGTTGGCGCGGTTGACAAAGGCCACCATGGCATGCCAGCCCTTGTTGTTGAACCAGATCTGAGAGCAGTCATGGTCACGGGGTCAGGCTCGCGGGGTGAGGGTAATGGAGGGGGGACACCCACCTGCACCCCAGTTCCCACCTTGAGGCTGTTCTGAGTATCCAGGCCCAGAGCCCACACAGTGAGGTTGTTCAGGATGCGGTCCAGGGCCCCACCGTGCTTGGGGCTCAGCAGCGCCCGCAGCTCCTCCACCAAGTGGCCCAGCTCTGGCCCCGAGGGCAGGCGCGGGTCACGGCCTCCCAGCGAGAAGCCCCCATACCTGGGCAGCAGTGGGGGTGGCACCTGAGGCCCGGGGAAAGGCAGGGGGCATGGGAAAGGAGCTAGGCCAGGGGACCCCGGGCCAGGTCCCACCTCACCTGATCTCATTCACCCACTTCTTGGTCTTCAGACTGTGAGAGGGACAGATGGACAAAGGGATGTGGAGAGACAGAGACACCTGAGAGTTAAGGGCAAGATGGGGGAGAGGCCCCCAGCGGACATCCAAGCCATCTGGCACCCAAGCTGCTTCCCTAAGCCAGGCGGTGCACGCCTGTCATCCTAGCACTCTAAGAGGCTGAGGCAGGAGGATCTTGAGTTCTAGCCCAGCCTGGGCAACTTAGTGACACAGCAAGACCCTGTCTCTAAGTAAAAAATAAAAAGGATTGGGATGTAGCTCAGTGTGAAGGCCCTGAGTGTGATCCCCAGTACTGAAAAACAAACCCAACCTGTGCCCCCAGTGGCCACTCACCCCTGGTGCACCAGCCTTGGGTAGGTCTTAACCAGGAAGTCGGATATGTTCCGGCCCGTCAGGTTCTGCACCACCTCCCTGGAGCTGCTCAGGGCCTGGGGTGGCGGGGGTCCCCCAGCTGCAGCCGGGCAGTCAGGCAGCAGGCGGCGGGCACCAAGTTGGCTGCACTGGCAGGCCGGGGACGGGGACTCTGGTGTCCAGTTACCACTGGCCAAGACCTTGGCCACATTCGTGGGAACCTCGGGGACTGAAAAGAGGCACGAGAAGCCCTGCAGACACTCAGGTGCCCTGTGGAATTGGAGGCAGGGTTGTCAGGGATCCTGAACACCCTAGGCCTGTGGGCCAGAGCCCAGAGGAGAAACTGAGGCAGGGAGGAGTGGGTGTACCTGGTGGAAGTGTTGTGTACTTCTGGCTGCTCCAGGCCAGCCTCCTCCAGCAGCGCCTCGAGCAGGCGGGCCCGCGCTGGGTCCCCTGGGGCGTCCTCACTGTGTGTGGAGGTGATGTGGGTTCCTGGCTGCACCCTAGACCCCCAGTCCAACCCACATCCCACACCCCCCAGCCGCCTTCTGTCCCTGGCGCCCACCTGAAGAAAGACACCTGGGGACCATACATGGCCGGTCTGAGTCGCAGCGCTGGGTAGTACCCGAAAGGAGGCACGATGAGACTGAAGACCAGAGCGAGGCCCACAAAGAGGGCAGGGAGTACGATCTGAGGGAATAGCTTGTCAGCTGCCACCTCCACCCCATCCCTCCCCGCTCCTGCTATAGAGCTCTCTATGCCTCCCCAGCGCCCTCAGTAAGTACACATGGGCCTAAGCTGTTGAATGAAGCCAGTGAATGGATAGCTGGGGTGAAGACAGCACCCAGGGAACCCTGACCCAAGACACCCCCCCCCCAACGCTGGCCGGGCTCCCTTACCTGTGCGAACAGGCTGCGGCGGCTGCGGCGAGCAAGCAGAAAGCGCTTAAGAAGCAGGGCCCGGAGCTGCTGGTGGGTCAGCGCCCAGCCCTGTACCCGGCCTGTGGTGTCTGGCCCAGAACCCTGCAGGGCCTGTGTCTCTGAGGCCAGCCCAGCTGTGGGGAATGGGAAGGTCAGAGGTCAGGCCGTGGGGGACACAGGAGTCACAGCAGGCAAGGGTGAGACTCACCTGGCTCTCCATTCCCCAGGGCTGACTCGTCGGGCAGTGTCAGGGGCCGCGCAGTAGCCATGGACACATGTGGCCAGTGGGCAGCATCTGTGGGGTCAACAGGAGTCACAGGCAGGGGTCAGTACTCAGCTGGGGGTCAAGGTCAAGGGTCACGGGCAAAAAATGTCAGGACCAGGGCCATGCATTGGGGGATTGGGGATGGACTCAACCAGGGATGGAGACTCGGCCCAAGGTCACATCTGGGTCTGGACCAGGGTCAGGGTTCAAGGGTCGGGAAGCTGCAGTGGCTCCCACTGGTTCTGTGTCTATGGCGCTGTCTTCTACCACCTTCAGGAAAATCTAGGGAAACAAACAGGGCGCTGAGAACCTGGGGGCCACTGGAAGGAACCCCTCATCCACTTCAGCCCCCCAGCCCTCCTCCTGAGCCCCACCTGTAATGGCTCTGCTGTCCATAAGCAAACTCCTATTCACCCTTCAAAGACCCAGATCTCCTCTGGGTCTCCCTCACTAGCCACACTGGACACCCCCATGAGCCTCTCCCAAAGTCCCCTTGCACCTCCTCCAGGCTGGTGTCCGAGATCCCATAGCCGGCAAGCCGCAGCGCCCCTAGCTGCCCATCCAGCTCCTCGAAGAGCTTGGCAAAGCTGCCATCCTGAGCACCTCCGGAGGGCATCGCCAGCACCAGCTCGTGGGGCAGCTCCTCCACCAGCTGTGCCCCCGGCACCCAGCGCTGCACCAGGCTCAGGAGTTGGGGTGCATCTGGGTAGACCGGGGCCTGTGAGAGCCCCATCCCTGGCCCTGCGGGCAGAGGTCAGGGCAGCTCTATGTTCTGGTTCACACAGGGTTTGTTTTTGTTTTTGTGGTAACAGGGATGGAACCCAGGGCCTCTGCCCTGAGCTCCATTCTCAGATTTTTATTTTTTATTTTTTATTTTGACAGAGACTCTCACTGAGTCACTATGTTGCCCAGGCTGGGCTCAAATTTGAGATCCTCCTGCCTCAGCCTCCCAGAGTTCTGGGATGACAAGATGGGTTAAAGGTCAGGACCAGAGTTGGACAGAGTCACTGTTTAGATGTATCCCAAGGCTGGGGGTCAGAGGTCCACTTTGGGGTCCCCCTAATATTTGTTTGGCTTTTTGAGATAGGGTCTCAATATGTAGCCCAGGCTAGCCTTAAGCTCATGACGATCCTCTTACCTCCGCCTCCCTAGTGCTGGGATCACAGGCATGCACTAGCACCCTTGGCACTAAATTAAGCCACACAGCTCACCACCCCTCCTTTGGGTCACCTAGGGCAGCTCTCACCTGCTGTGCTGTCCTGGTTGCCTGGCCCCTGTTCTTGTCCAGTGTCTAGCCTGTCCTTGCGGTCACTGTCACCCTGCAGGCAGGGGCAGTGGTTGGTGTGGCAACTGGGCTGGAAGGACCCGTGGGGGTCAGGGTTCCAGGGTCCTCACCTTCTCTCTGGTGGTGAGGGGCGGAGTCTTCACCAGTGTCAGGTAGTAGCCAGAGCCCAAGTGACGACGCAGAAACAGTGGTGACCCACAGCAGCACAGGCGGCCACCTGCCACCACGGCCACCCGGTCTCCCAGGAGCTCAGCCTCATCCAAGTGGTGGGTGGAGAGGATCAGTGTGCGGCCTGAGCATGGGGACCCAACTCACATGAAGCATCTCAGGCTACCAGGGATTCCCCACTATGGAATTGCCTACTCCGGGTGGCTAACTCCTACTCATCCCTCAAAACCCCATGCTAGCACTGCCTTGCCAGAAGCCCTTTCAGGATGCCCAGAAGCAGAATCCTGGGGGACCCTCAGGCTGCCCAGGCTCTCACCTTCTCGGTATTTGAGCAGCAACTCCCAAATACTGCGACGGGAAGCAGGGTCCACACCAGCAGTGGGTTCATCCAGGATCACCACACGGGAGCCGCCCACAAAGGCAACGGCTACTGAGAGTTTCCGCTGCATCCCACCTTAGGGGTACAGGGAATCTCAGCCACCCCTGCTACTGGGACCTCAGTGCCGGATCTGTCCTCGCTCCCCCACCCTCTGGGCGAGCTCACCGGAGAGGTGGCGCGTCTGTGTACTCCGCTTGGAGACGAGCCCCACGTCCTGTAGTAGCCGGTCCTGCTCGGGGCCCACAGCGGCAGTGCTCAGACCCTTCAGCTGGCCGTAAAACCAAACGTGTTCATCCACCGTCAGCCTGCGCCCAGGGAAAGAAGCGTGGCCATCACGGTGGGCGGGGCCGCAGGGACACGCCCCCCCAGCCACCAGTACGCACATGTCAAACAGGACGTTGTACTGCGGGCACACACCCAGGTGAGGCCGCACGGCCGCCATGCTGGACTGGACATCGTGACCCAGGATGAAGGCCGAGCCACCGCTGGGCGGGAAAAGGCCACTCAGGATGGACCTGGGGGTGCAGGGGTCTCAGAACAGCACCTCTTACTACATGCTCACGCTAAAGGTGTGTTTTGTTTTGTTTGTTTGAGGCAAGGTCTTGCTATGGAGCCTAGGCTAGCCACAAACGTGGCCATCCTTCTGCCTCAGCCTCCAGAACGCTGGAATTACAGGTGTGTGGTACCACATCTGGCCTCCAAAGGGGTATTATGTGCACATTTTCCGGGAGGTATCTGAGGCTGAGAAAATACTTTATCCCTTCTATTGTATGCCCAAAGTGAAATGAGGCTGCCACCCCCACAGTACGTGCACCCCAGGACCCAGGGCCTTCACACTGAGCTCCATCCCCAGTCCTTTTTAAAATTTTGAGACAGGGTCTTGCCAACTTGCTCAGTTACCCAGGCTGGGCTTGAATTTGGGATCCTCCTGTCTCAGCCTCCCAGAGTGCTAGGATGACAGGTGTGGGCCACAAGCCCAGGTTATACCCCAGAACCTTCTGGCCCCAGATGTGTTCCCCACTGGACAGATGAGGAAACTGAGTTCAGGGGAGGGAGCAGCATGGCTGGCAGCTCACAGTGTGGTGGTCTTGCCCGCGCCATTGTGGCCCAGGAAGGCAGTGATGTGGCCTTGGTAGAAATCCAGGCTGAGCCCTCGCAGGGCTAGCTGTGGGCAACCCGGGAACCGCTTCTCCAAGCCCCGGATGGAGACTCCAGGACATAGGCCAGGCGGTGCCCCTTCCACCAGCACTGCAGAAAGAGGCAGAGTCAGCAGGGTGGTCCCAGGGTCCCTTTAGAGCTGGAATTGGGTCAGGCTGGAGTCTGTTAAGAGTTAGGGGACAGCCAGACATGGTGACATGCACCTGCAACCCAGTGCTCTGGGAGGCTGAGGCAGGAGGATCTCAAGTTTGAGCTCAGCTAAATTTCAGGGAAATTTAGCAATTTATCAAGACTCTGTCTCAAACACAAAATACAGAAAAGAGTTGGAGGGGTGTAGCTTAGTGTCAAGGACTGGATTCAACCCCCAGTACTACAATTTGAAAATAGTTAGGGGAGCCCCAGGGGGCTGCTGCCTGAGCTGGGGTATGCAATTGGGACTAGAATATGCGGAACCTGGTTTATTTGGAGGTGAGGGGCACTGGGGAGTCCAAACAGGAAAGGAGCGGGTTAGGTTTGTGGGGTCTCACCCTTTGGGTCCTGCAGGGTAGGGGCTGGAGCAGGACCCTTGGGAGGTTCAGGTCCACACCAGTAGCTCTTTCGAAAGGGGAAATTCCATGGTTCAGGGATCCCGTACTGGCCTGGGGAGAAGCAGTGCCCAATTATACTTGCCCTCCACCTAAGTCCAGCCACACTCCGAGAAGCTGGGCATCCAGGTGGGCAGGGCTTGGCTCCCAGCTTCCCTAGAGTCGCCCCCTAGAGTCAGCCACCTGTGCGTACAGGCCAGGAAGCTCTGCCTTCGAATCTGGGGCCTGAGCCTTCAGGTACAAGGAGGCCTGCTGGCCACCTCCTTTTTTGTTTTTGTTTTTTTTTCCCAGTCTGGGCTCAAAATTGTGATCCTCCTGTCTCAGCCTCCCAGAATGCTAAGGATGACAGGGGTGAGCCACTATCCCTGTCCTGAGTCTCCCGTGCAGTCTTGTGGAACTCTTGTGGGAACCTAACCTGGGGGCCCAAAGGCCAGAAGTCCCCTGGTGCTCATTCGTGTTCCCGCCCAGGGCCCTACCCACTAGGCCCACCTGGAAACACGGCCTCCAGGTACCAGATGGTTAGAGCATAAAGCGCAGCGTCCAGCAGCAGGAGGCCCAAGACCTGCGCTAGGCTGAAGACGTCTGCTGCGGGTGCCCGGCCCAGGTTGTGCCATTGCGCGCCCTCGCCCTGCTCCTCCAGCAGCGCCAGGCTCTCGCACCCGAAGCCGAAGGCCACGGGGGACAGCAGACTCTGCAGGTGGTGGCGGGTGGGTCAGCAGGCAGGCCTGGCCAGGGGTGCCCCTTCGCCCCCGCCCAGCCCCGGCCCGGCCCTCACCGCAGCCACGCGGCCCCCCACAGGGAGCCGGTCCCGCCAGGCCACGCACAGCACGTAGGGCAGGTAGAGCGTGAAGTAGGCCAAGCCTCCGCAGGCAGCCGCCAGGTTGGCACGGGAGAAGAAGGCGCTTAGCAGGAAACTCTGGACCACAGTGGCCACTGCGAAGGTCGCCAGGAAGAGGAGCACCACAGCAGGGTGGCTGTAGGGGAGGATGTCCCCCAGCTGTGGGGGGCAAAGGGAGCTCAGGGCTCCATCCAGGCGCGGGATTTGGGGCTTACGCAGATCCCAGGCTCAGAGCCTCTAACTCCCACTCGGAGGACGGGGTGCGCACCTTGAGCACCAGCACTAACAGCGCAGCGCTGAGGACAAAGGGTGCGAGGCAGCTGAGGAACCAGCCGAGCCAGAGCACTGCGCGGCCCAGCCCCATGGAGCGCATCGTGTCACGCAGCCGGGTCTCTTTCTCACGCACCACGGCCTTCACGGTCAATGCCACCGAGTAGATCCAGGCCAGCGTCAGGAAGAGTGGCAGCGAGCGGCTCAGCACGCGCAGGAAGCTGGAGGGGACACAGGGATGAAGTTGGGAACAATGCGCCCCCCGCCCCAATGTGGGCGACCACTTGCCCTGGAACTCCGAGCCTGATGCAGTCTCTGAGGTCCAGGTCTCAGTACAAAGCCATGTTTCCTCTGTGTCCCAAGATCCTTGAAGACCCCTGCCCCCTCCCCCTGCTGGGGGTCACACGCATGCTTGCAGCCTTGGCTGTCCCCTAAGCCTCGGGACAGGGGGCTGGGGGCTGAGTGGGGAGGGTAGCGCTCACACGTCGTCCACATAGCACGGGTAAGGCATCTGCTGCAGGTAAAGGCCCGTGCGGAGGTTGGCGCCGCTGAGCACCCGCACAGCCGCCTGCTCCACCAAGTCCTGCAGGTACACGAAGCCGCCCCACACGTACCGCAGGTCCGACAGAGGGTCTGCGGCAGGGCCCGGGTCCCAAAACCTGTGAGGGGGGCGTGGTGGTCAGTGGTAGAGAACTGGAAAGTCCTGCCTACAATAGTCTTAGCCCTGTGTTTACTCTGCCAACGTAATATTGCACTTGGCCGGGGCATACAACCCTCTACCTACTCCTACTCTCCTTTTATACTTCAGGATGCCAGGCCAAGCCCTTCAATACTCCAATTGGCCTAAGGCACTCGGGGCTCCGCCTACCATACATATATGGATAACACCCAGGTTCCGCCCATCACGGTACCCAATAGGCTGAATGAACACCCTCGCCCCGGTCCACACTGCCCTCCACTTATACCCCCTGATAGGAGGGCCTTGGCCAACCCCTCAAGTGCATAGGCCACGCCTATCATGACCCCAATTGGTCTAAGGTTCCCTAGGCTCCGCCTAGCATGCCTTTTATAGGTTCTACCTAGACTCCGCCCATCAATCTCCAATACGCTGAATTGCCTGGCCCCACCTACCACGCTGTTGACCCAACCCCACCCCCCACACTCACTTGTCCATGATCCTATTGGTCCTGGTGACGTCATCGATGTCCATGCGAATCTTGACTCGCAAGTGTCCAGGACTCAGTCCCGGCACCGACACCTCTGCAGGGTCTGGGGCGTCCTCTAGCCCCAGAAAGATGATGCCGGCCCAGAGGCGGCGCTCAGCCAGCAGCTGAAGGGCCCGAGACACCAGGGCAGCCTCTGAGGGTGCAGCCTCCAGCTTGTTCAGAGACACACACTGCAGGGGACACAAACCTGTCCTCTCAGGCCCTCCAAGGGACAAGGCTACCTTCCTCTGGGTCCCCAGAGCAGCGCTAGCTTCCACCCTCAGATCACTAGGTTGGAGCCTGCCTTCCTTCCAACCTCCAGGGCCTCACCTCCACCATGTCACCCAGCATGCGCACCACTCTGTCCACATCAGCATGTGCCTCCCGCCAGCTGTAGCCACCCCTGCTGGGGTCCAGGAAAGACTGGAGGGCCTCTTTCCCGGCCAGCCCTCCAGGTCCCAGCTGGCTCCGTCTTTTCTCTTGCACACTCAGGAGACTCTAGGGGAGGTGTCAGGTGAGGTGGGTCTGTGGCTCCCACAGGGAGCCCGTAAGCCCCGTCCTTTTCACTGTGGGTCCCACTTCCTACCTGGAGTGAGGCCTCTCCCTGCTCTGCCTCCACCCCAGCCCTACCTGCAGCATGGCCACATTTGCACTGTTGTTCAAAAAACCAAAGAGCTGAGGTCCCAGCGTGCCCCAGACCTCCTGGATGTCCCTTAGCAGGGCCAGCTCTTCAAAGGTCCGGTTCACCTGCAGGAAAGGGTCCAGAAGATCTGTCCAGGCCCTGCTCAGTCACCACCGCCCTGTTTGCTGAGGGCCCCTAAGCACTTCCCTTGGGTCCTCCACCTTTTTTGTTTTGTTTTGTTTTGGCAGTACTGAGCTACATTCTCGGCCTTTTTATATTCTTTATTTTTTAGAGACAGGGTCTCACTAAATTGCCTTGTTGCCCAGGCTGGGTTCAAACTTGCAATCCTCTTGGCTCAGCCTCTCCGAGTGCTGGGATGACTGGTGTGTGGCACTAGGCTAAACTCCTACCTCTCCCGAACACAGTATCCGAGACCCTCTGCCTCCCCTTTTCCCCCAGCATCAGGCCACCCTCACCTGCGCCATGATCTGCCGGGTGAACTTCGTGTCAGGTGCAAAGAGCAGCTTCCCAAGAACCAGCGGCTTCAGGCGTCTCCAGAGCAGGCGGGACAGTGGGTGGTCACTCAGTGTCCCCATCAGCTCTAAGCAGGCAGAGCCTGAGGTGTGGATGCCATGAGGAACTGCTCCATACCCACCACCCCACTTCCCAGCTGGGGAAACTGAGGCCCATCACTCACTCAGGCCGTGGTCTGGCAGGTCTGGTGCCTGCTCCATCCCAACCAGCTCCTTCAAATCTCCGTTCTCGTACCAGTTGAGGGAGAGGCCCCCGGGGCTGCTGGGCCCCTTGGCACTGCACAGGGCTTCGGACACCAGCTCCAGGGAGCTGCTTGTCCCCCGGGCCCTCTGCAGCAGAGCCCGAAGCTCCACCAGGCTAGGCAGTCCCAGCAGCTAAGGAGAGGTCACCAGAGGGCGCTGGAGATCTTCCTGCCACTGGAGCCACCACCAAGCCCTGACCAGGGGCAGGCATCCCACTGGAAGCCCCTTCTCCTAATCCTGACTTTCACTCCAACTACACAGAAAAATCGACCTAAGGGATGGCCTGTCCTTATTGATTCCTGGCTGAGCTTGATGCTGAGTAGAACCTCTTTTCTTTTCTGTATTGGGGATGGAACCCAGGGCTTTGGTAATGAGCTATATCCCTAAATCTTTTTATTTTTTTTATTTTGAGACAGGGTCTCCCTAGGTTGCCCTGGCTGGGCTGAACTTGAGATCCTCCTGCCTCAGCCTCTCAGAATGCTGGCGTGACAGGCAAGTGCCACCACACCCAGCTTGGCTAGCAATTCTCACCTCCTGGGCCAGGTCCTCTGCGGCCTCCACAAAGCTGCCCATGGACTCCTGCGCTTGGCTCAGGATGGACCTCAGGGATTCCTGGAGAGAAGGTGCCAAGAGTGACAAGGACCTAGTCACCTAAGAACAGCACTCCACTAAGTTTCCACCATGCTATCTTTGTGTCCATTTTACAAATGTGGAAACCGAGGCTCTGAGAGGTGCAAGGACTTGCTCAAGGTCCTTTGTCACCATGGCAGACATTTCTTGCTTAGGCATGGGATGAAGAATGTCCCTTCCTGGACCCTGGCATCAGAGGTTCCCAACAGCAGCTGGTCCTTCAGCCCTGCTCACCCCTTGCAGAAGTGTCCCCAGGAGCTCAGTAGGCAGTGAAGGTTGCTCTTGCTGGTCATTGTGCTGAGGCTGGGCTGGGGGCAGAACACATAGAACAGGGCTATGCAAACCTTGGCCAGAGATGCCCCTATCCACTGTCCCATCGTGCAGCGGGGTGGGGGGAGGAGACCTCAGCTGCCTCACCTGTGCTGTGGGCAGCTCTGAGCATGGGGATCAGTGTACCCAGGCCAGCCAGCGTCCTGCGGGCACTGGGGCCCCCCAGTACAGCGCGGGCATCCGCTAGGAGCCTGGACACCCTGGGGACAGAGACAAGGCAGGAGGCTCAGCCGCACCACCCCCCAGCCCTGAGCCCCCCAGCTGGCCACACCACTGCCTCTTGCTTACAGGGACTCATTGAAGTTGCTCAGAAACCCCGGCTCCTCTCCTGGTGTGGGCTTCGGGAAGCAGGAGTTGTTTATGTTGCAGATGAGACCCTGGAGCCAGGGGATGGTGCCCGCGGATGGCAGTGGCTTGTTGGGGAAGTGGCCTGCGGACAGATGCCAGTTCTGCCTGAAGCCCCACCTCTGCAGGCTCCCCCCTCCATTGCTCTATGCCCTCAGCTATGGCGAGCTCACTCCCGGGGAGTGTCCTGGCTGCCGCTCCTGCAGTCTCCTTCGACGAGGACCCCATGGGCCATTCCCCATACACCAAGTCCCGGTCCTTGGAGCTTACATTCATGTTGCTCCAGAGGGGGATGCGAGTGACGGACGGCCACGAGGATGAAGAACAAGAAGAGAGGCCATAATAACTCGACCAGGAGCTGGACCTGGGGGGCAGGATTGGCAGGAGATCGAGGGAATTGTGGAGATCATGCCTGTGCCCCAGGCCCACATCCCTGGGCATTACCGGCTGTCTCCTGCGATATGTGAAATTCTTCCAAAGCAGCAGCATCAGCTGTGTTCGGAAAGCCATGGTGACACTGGACAGGGGACAGGACGGAGGGGTCAGTACAAAGGTCGTGCTGTGTGGTTGCGGACAATGCCCTGTCCCTCTCTAAACTCATCCCTCTCACTATCCCACCGCGTAGGGTTCTGGGAAGCTCTATTAGAGCCAGGGTTATAGCAGTTAATAAAGGATTCTCCTCCTCCCCGGTGGAGTAAACCAATGGGAGCCCTGCCCGAAGCTGTCTTCACAGCTGATTGGTTGCCAGGGCTGTCGCTCTCACAAGGGATCCTAAAAACTATCCCCGAATCTCCCGGAGGCGGAGCTTTCGGCTTAACGCTTCCGTCACCAGGTTCCACCCCATGCCCCACCCAAGGACCCGGTCCAGGTCTGGCGCTTCTCACTCCAGACCCAGGGGAGGGTTCCTCTTGCCCGGCCTGTCCAACAACGATAACAGCAACGAATATTTCCTGTGCTGAGCATGTCAGGTGCCCGACTGACAGTGCAACTAGACTATCACTCCAGTTACAGAATTGGAAACTGACGCTCAAGAAGGGACAAATCGGCCAGACCTGATGGTGCAGGCCTGTGATCCCAGCACACTGGGAGGCTCAGGCAGGAGGATCGCAAATTAGAGCCCAGCTTGGGTAATTTAGCAACTTAGAGACCTTATCTCAAAAATAAATAAATTTTTAAAAAATAAAAAGTACTGTAAAAAGGGCTGGGGATGTAGCTCAGTGTGAAAGCCCTGGGTTCAATCCCCAGTACCAGAAAAGGTGGGGGCAAGTCCAGGTTCCAAGAGAGCTATTACATCCCAGCTCTGTCCATCCCCTCGTGCATTATTGATCCTCAGAAAAACCACAAGATTCAGGAAATGGGTCAGGAGAAGGAGCCGAGCTAGACTTCTAGTCCTGTCATTTCCTTTAAACCATATGGCTGGGGTCTACTTTATTGTGCAGATGGCAAAACTGAACCCAGGGGCACTAAGTCACCAAAGGCCAACCATGCACTTGAGAATTCGAACCTGGGCCCCCGACCTCCACACCAGGGCTCCTTAGACAGTGGGATGTAGGACCTGGGGTCAATGGGGACTTTGCAGGTGCAGGCGGGCACAGGCCCGTCGAGTAACCCAGAGACCCACCCCCTTCCCTTGATACTCGCAGGAAGGAAAGAAAGGGTGAGAGTTGGGGCGCGGCCAGCACTCCCTACTTTCCAGGCAGCTGGCCTCTGGGCACCTCCAAACTCCACCCTTGCATCCTCGAGTCTCCCTCCTTCGTCTTTGGGTCTCTCTCACCATTCGGCCCCCCAGCTCCAGCCGCCTTCCCTCCGCGGGACAGCAGCCGGGGAGTGCGGCCCTTTTAAAAGGAGACCCCGGCGGGCGCGGCGCCCCGGCAGCCTACTGAGCTTCACAAGCGGGCGCCGGCGGCAACGTCCCGCCCTCAGCCGCTACTATTGGTCACAGTGCCTGCCACTCACAGAGCTGCCCATCCGGAGCCTCGAGCGCCTGAGAAGGCGGAATTACCGCTAGTCACCTTGAGCCGAGTTTCTTAAAGGGGACAGCACGCATGTTACGGCATCCTGTCAGGGTGGCAGCATGCCTATCTCGCCCCTCGCAGCCAGGCCTCCGGACACTGCTCTTCGCATTGCATAGCTGTCGCCAATACTGCAGCCCCGCCCCCGTAGGAGACCCCTGTCCCCGGGGAACCTGGATCCTAGCCAGACTCAGGGATACCCTGAACATCCTTGGTCAGGGATTTGCCCTCCATAATAGGGAGGTTCTGTCGGGGGATTTAGCTCAGTGGTTCCGCCGCCTGCCGCCTCGAAAGCGCAAGGTCCCGTTCAATCCGCGGTACCAAAACAAAACTAAACAAAAAACATAATAGGGGGGGTTCATGGTGGTACACGCCTGGAACACTAGCACTCTAGGAGGCTGAGGCAGGTGCAGAGCAAGTTAAAGCCCAACCTGGCTAACTTAGCAAAATACAAAATTAAATACAAAATTTTTTAAAAGGACTAAAAATAAATAAATAAAAAAGGACTGAGGATGTAGCTCAAAGGGAAGGCCCTGAATTCAATCCTTACTACTGCAAAATTCAAAGGGAGAGGTGGCACAGGCCTGTGATACCAGCACTCAGGAGGCTGAGGCAGGCGGATTGTGACTAGATCAAGGTCTGCCTGGGCTACACAGTCAATTCAAAGCCAGCTTGAACTAGAGACTGTCTCAAAAAAACAAAAAACAAAGTGGTGGGGGGTTTGTGGATGATTATTTCCGACCCAAGTCTTCATTCATTCATTCAACAAACATTCCTGCGGGCTTATTTTGGGCTGCATGATGGCAGAAGGTAGGAAGGAGCCCCCAACATTCTAAGATTAGAGTCTTGTGTGGTAATGATTACAGTTTGTGGAAAACCAGATGGTTCCTGGTCTGAAAAACAGGCATACTTCACAAGATCATGGTGAGGAAGAGACAGTTGTATGTAGACACAGCTTTGAGAATGCCAGAAAGGGGCAGGTGCTCCATTGAGGAAAGTGGCTTTGTTTTTGAGGCTTTGAAGATGTATCAGGGAGACAGGCTCAGTCAGAGGCCAGGAGGCTGAAAGCGGGCATGTAGCACAGTGCCAGAGTTATTAGGGCAGGGAGAGATCCAGGTCCAGCTTCCTGGGCTTTCTTCCTTCCTAACTCTTCCCTTACCCAAGTTCTGGGCTTGAACCCAGACTCACCTTATGGGCTCAGGGGTCAGTTTCCCCTTTCCCCCCCAAGGCTGCTTCTTCTCCCAGAGCCTCTCCTCCAAAGAATCAAAGCAAAGCCACCCTCCACACCAGGGTCACCTGAAGGGACTCCCAAAGTTCAGGTATTCTTTCTTAAAAATGGAGGCTTTTTTATTGCTTTTGGTCCACATTCATATTTCACATTATCTCATGGTCCAGGGCCCCTTGAGTGGGGGTCCGTGTCCAGTACTTGTTGGGGCAGCGAGTGCAGGGATCAGAGGGGTAAGCACAGCTGGTCAGGCCCAGAGTGGGAAAGAGGGGCTTTGAATCCCAGCGGGGGCCAAGGTGGGGCAGGCTAGGGATGCAGGCTGGCTTTGCCTCAGCCGCTCTGCACTTCATTGTCCTCCTCTCCCTCGGCCTCGCCTGCCGCAACCTGAGAAGGCTCAGGGTGGCTCACCCGGGGCTCCTCAGGACACCTACATTTTAGGGCTGTGGCCCGTCCCTTTCCCAGGGGACCCACGTCCTATCATCTCCTCCTCCACCACCCCTAACCCAAACCCCCTGCAAAAAAGAAAAGAAAAGAAAATTTACAGTTGTCTTTCGTTCAAACAGCCTGAAACCTTTGCGGGTACAGAAACCACAAGCTGATGGGGGGAGGAAACAGGAAACCACCTGGGGGCAGTTTCCTCTTCCTGGTCCTGCCTCTCCCCCACACAGCTCTGCCCAAAGCCTGCTGGGAAATCTGGGGCCTGGGACTCCCCACCCCACAGCACCCCAACATGGCCAACTCCTTCCCCACACAGTGGCTCAGTCCTGAAAAGGTACAGAAACAGGATGGGCAGGGCCAGGGTATAGTGATGCACACCTGTCATCCTAGCACTCGGGAGGCTGAGGCAGGAGGATCGCTGTGAGTTCGAGGCCAGCCTGGGCTACACAGTGAGTTCAAGGCCAGTCTGAATAACATAGCCAAGTCCTTGTCTCAAAAAAAAAAAAGGCCCGGGGATTTAGCTCAGTGGCATCGATTTGAGCTTGCCTTGCAAGCGCAAGCTCCTGAGTTTCATCCCCAGTACCAAAAAAAAAAAAAAGAAACAGGATAGGGGAGCTGGGCGTGGTAGTACACACCAATAGCCCAGCACTCAGGAGGCTGAGGCAGGAGGATCATTGCAAATTCGAGGCCAGCCTGGGCTACATAATGAGTTTGTTCTAGCCTAAGATACATAGCAAGACCATGTCTCAAAAAACAAAAAAAGGAGAAAAAAAAGCCCCCAGCCACCCCATCCCACCCAACCCCACAGCACTGAATATGTTAAAAAAAAAAAAAAAAGAAAAGAAAAAAACCACAGAAAAAACAAAAACCCGGATGGAGGGACCATGGAAGGGTCAGTGGGGTGCCTCAGCAGCCAGCTTCCTCCTGATAGTAGGGCGGGTACTCCGAGGCATCCTCTGGGAGGTTGCTGGTTCCAGAGGGTACCCCATCTGCCACTGTGCCCTGAGGGCAATACTTGGGATCATAGATCTGGCGGCCAAGGCCGAACACCTGGCCACTCTGGTTGGCGCCCTGTGTGTACCCCATCTGCAGGGACATGGAGGAGTTGTCACACTTGTCGGTCCCCAACTTGGTGTCATAGATGTGGCGTCGGGTCCCTGGAGCCTTCATGCCCACCTGGAGAAAGAAGCGAGGGGGTCAGTGTGGGGCAGGAAGGGAAAAGAGTCCCCCAGTTCCTGGGTGGTTTCCTCTGCTGCTTTGACATCAGGTACAAAATCCCTAGGGGGCCATACACCATGGCACACACCTGTCACCCCAGCACTCTGGGATCCTCGGGGCTTGAACTGGGGATCCTCCTGCCTCAGCCTCTCAGAGTGCTGGGATGAGAACCGTGCACCCCCACAACCGGCTTCCCAGGATCTTAAAAATTGAGAAGAATCTCGAGCAACCTTTTGGGGGAAACTGAGGCACGGAGTGGGGTGGACATTTCCCCAGTGAGAGAAACAGAGCTGCGGCTGGACTCTGAAGCCTGCAGTGCCCACCTGGCTGGCGCACTTGTTCGTGCCCATCTGCAGACTGATGGTGGAGTGGTCCATGGGGGGCAGGATGTGGTTCTTGGGGTCGTAGAGGTGCCGCCGGGTGCCATAGGCCGTCATGCCCGACTGGCTGGCGCACTTGTTCGTGCCCATCTGCGGGAGGTACGGGAGGGGTCAGGCTGGCCACCAGGCAGACTCCCCGGGAGGACACCAGGGCCCGCGTCACAGCAGGGTCACCTGCAGCCCGATGACACACTGCCCGGCCTTCATGGTGGCATCGTCAAAGTTCCGCTGCTGCTTCTCTGAGTACTTCACCCCGATGTCCACACCGCTCTGCAGCCCCTTCGTCTTGGCCTGGGGAAAAGAAGGTAGAGGAGAATGGAGGCTGGCTAGCACATCTCGATTCAGCCTGAGCTACACAGAGAAACTGTGTCTCAAAAAAATGAAAGAAAAAAAAAAGAGAGAGAGAGAGCGACTGTGTACATTGACCCCCACCATGCTGTGCAACTCCAGGCAGGCTGCCCTCCCTCTCTGAAGCTCACCTTCCCCGCCAGCGCAAGCAGAGACACCTGGACCTGCGTCATGTTCCCGCTCTCAAACAGGTCATTGGCCTCGAATAGGTCCACGGGGTTCATGCCATAGCTGACCATGGCCTTGATGAAGTTGGAGAGGTTTTCTAGCTGGGAGGAGGAGGGGAAGGGGATGAGTGGACCTCAAGTCTCACCCCGTCCCTGGGCCCAGGCCTGTCCTTCCTGCTCCCTGGCGGTGCCTCACCTGGTGCCAGTTTTGCATGGAGCGGTTGATCTTGGGTACAGAGCCCGGCTGCAGCTTGTTCATGAGTCTGGGGGGACAGGAGCAGGGTCCGCGTCAGAGCTGGAGCCTCAGAGGCCGGGTTGAGACCTCCCCAAGCTCAGGTCTTCTGGGCAGCCTCGCTGCCTCTCTTGATGTGACTGACTTCCTCTCTCTGTCTTTTCTTGTACAGTGTGACCCAGGACCATCACACTGAGCTTGATTCCCAGCTCCACCCCCCTTGAAACAGTCTTGCTAGGTTGTTCAGTTGCCCAGGCTGGGCACAAACTTGCAATCCTCCTGCCCTCAGCCTGCCAGAGTGCTGGGGTGACAGGTGTGTGCCACCGCACCTGGCTCTGTTATTTTTTTTTTTTTGGTACCGGGGATCGAACTCAGGATCTTGTGCTTGCAAGGCAGGCGGCGGAACCACCGAGCTAAATCCCTGGCCTTTGTTACCATTTGTAATGTGCAAACTGTGGAAGTCTGAATGATGTCCCATGAAATGGGCACTGTAAGGTTCGGATGTTCACCACTGGAGATACCAGATGGGGCAATAAGACAAACAAAAGCCCAGTGCAGTGGTCTGCCATCCCAGATACTCAGGAGGCTGAGGCAGGAGAATCTCAAGTTTGAGTCCTCCCTGGGCAACTTAGCAAGACCCTATCTCAAAATAAAATAGAAAGGTCTGGGGCTGGGGTGCAGCTGAGCAATAAGCGCCTGCCTAGCATGTGCCAGGACCCTGGTTTCCATCCCTACCTCTGAAGAAAAGAAAACAAAGATGAGAGGAACAAAGGCACCCAACCCACACTTAGTGGAAGTCAGCCCCCGGTCCACTCACGTGCACAGGATAACCCCATCCTTCAGGCCCTTCTGGAAGTCAGGGCCGATGGCGAGGCCTGTGAGGCCCTCGATCCAGCTGCGGAGCTCGGCCTCCTTCTGCGGGTTGTACTTGGACAGGAGCTGGAGGAGTGGAAGGAGCAGAGGGCGAGGGCTGAATGGTGTGGCCAGGGACTCCAGGGAAGGAGGAGACAAAAGGGCCCAGAGGCCGCGGCCCTCCCAAGCACTCAGGCTCACAGCTCACACTGGCTCTGAAAAACCTCTCCCTGGAGCAGGGCGTGGTGGGGCATGTCTGTCACCCAGCACTCTGGGAGGCTGAGGCAGGAGGATTGCAAGGTCAAGTCCAGCCTGGACAATTTAATGACTCAGAGAGACCCCATCTCAAAATAAAAAATAAAAAGGGGCTGGGATGTAGCTCAACGGAAGGCCCTGAGTTCATCCCCAGGGCACAATTCAGTGGCAGTCAGTACATTCAAAATCATGTGCAGCCACCGGCTCTAATTCCAGACATCCCATCACCCCAAAACAACCCCTTCCCCATGAGCAGCACCAGTCCCCTCCCCAGCCCCGCACCCCCAAGTCCACTTCCTGTGTCTAGAGTCGCCTGTCCTGGGTGTTTCCTGTCCATGGAGCCCACACTGTGTCCTCTGTGTCTGGCGTCGATCTCTGAGCGCGGCGTCCTCAAGGTCCCTCCACGCTGTAGCGAGCGTCACAGCCTCATTCCTTTTCTTTTTTCTTTTTATTTTACTTTTTGGTTTTTTGAGACAGGGTCTCACCAAGTTGCCCAGGCTGGCCTCAAACTCACAGTGATTCTCCTGCCTCAGCCTCCAGAGTGCTGGGGTGACAGGTATTATAGGAGTGTCTAGATGTCCCCCCAAAGCCTCACGCAGTCATAGGTGGGGCTTTTTCAGAAGTGGCTGGATCTAGAGTGTGTGATGCTGGGGTCAAGGGTGTGTGTTGACTAAATTAGTCCACAGACGGGTTTGGCATAGTTCTGGGTAGGATTAAGGGTGCCCCACCCTGGGTGTGAGTGCTACCTGAGTGTAGCCTGGATAAGATATAATGGACAAAAAGGGTCATCACTTTGCTTGTCACTTGTTGCTTGCTGTCTTTTGCCTGCTCTTTGCCATGAACTGTTTCTCCTTTGTGATGCCACCCTGCCTTGGAGCCACTATGGACTGAAACCTCTACAAACTGTGAGCCAAACAAACCTTTCCTCTTTGAACTTTGGGTGTCGGGTATTTTGTCTCAGCAAAGAGACTAAGACAGCAGGTGTGTGCCACCGAGCTCGGAGCCTCACCCTTCCCTCCATCGCCCACCATGTACACCCAAGTGCTTCCCACTCCCAGCTACTGCCAGTCCTGTTGGTATAAACCCAGCAAGGCAATGTCTGGCCACCTGTTTTCCATCTCTTGCATGTGTCCCAAGACAGCAGGGTCCCATGGGGACTGTCCAGTGTCCCTGCCTCCCATACCAATCCATATTCCTTCTGGCGTTTATTGCCACCTGCCAGTACACTGTGCACCTCCTTGCTTTACTACCTACCTGGGCACGATGGCACACACCTATAATCCCTGCACTAGGGAAGCTGAGGCAGGAGGATCTCAAGTTGAAGCCCAGGCTGGACAACTTAGTGACTTAGCAAGTGAAAAAATAAAAACAGGGCTGGGGATGTAGCTCAGTGAGAAAGCCCTGGTTTCCATCTCCAGTACTGTACCACTAAACAAACAAACAAACAAACAAACAAAAAGAAGCCAGTTGTGGCTGTGCCCCCTCCCCCCCTCTCAATGGAGAGAAAGGTCCCTTCCTTACCTCCCTTTCTAACTCCCCAGGGACTAGAAGGTCCCTCGAGGCGCCCTTCCCAGGCCTGATTCCTCCTCCCAGCTCCGAGCCCAGCTCCCCAGTGACCAAGGACAGCTGCTTCTCGTCTGAGCCTCAGTTTCTCCATTCGCCTGCAGAATCAGTTGCATCATGGCTGTATGTAGGGGATACAGGAAGTTGAACCCAGGGCCTTCGAACTAAGATACATCCAGCCCCTTTTCACTTTTTATTTCCACACAGGGTCTCGCTCGGTAGCCAGCTTGTCTACCTTTCGACCCTCCTGCCTCAGCCTCCCGGAGTGCTGGGCTGACAGCCATGAGGCACCATGCAGGGCTGCATGCGCCTCAGGCTCTCCTTCCAGGAGCCCCACTTCCTGCTTCCTGCTCTAAACCTGGGGCACAGGATTAGTGCACCCAGGACAGAAGACAAAGTCGGACAATCCGCCTGGCCAGCCCACTCTGGGGGCCCCTCGATTCTCACAGCCCAAGCTATGGTTGGGCAGCTGGGTGTGCCTGGCCCAGCTGGGCTGTATCCCTGGGGCAGTGGCTCTGGGGACCCACGTCCAGGCCCCACCCGCGGCCCGCAGTGGTCACCTCCCTCCCGCCCCTCCGCGCATTCCAGCTGCCCTCAAACTGCCAGGAATGCGGCCCTGGCCTCTGAGGCTAAATTGGGACCAGCTGTTCCCAGAGGCCTGGACCCCTGGCAGGGACGGCACGGCACGGCTGCTCAGAGTCTCCCTGGGCATGGGCGGCCTGCCACGGGTAAACTGAGCCACGGGCATCACGCAGAGGTCTGTGGATCCCCTGGGCTGAAGCAGCTGTAACGTGGACCGGCTGCGTGCTGGCAGCCACTGGAAGCGCGTTTCCAACCAGGGCGTGACCTGTGCGTGACCATGGCGGCCGCCAGCGCCACGCCCACCCTCCGGCTGGGCAAACTGAGGCCCGCCTGGGCTCAACTGGGTAGAGCAGCGGACCCCCTTTCTGTCCCCTAGGCTGTCCCTCCCCACTCCCTCTGCCACCCAGCTGGGTCAGGGGCCGTCTGGGGTCCAGTCTTGGCTCTGCCCCTGGGAAGCTGTGTGGCTTTAAGCAGCCCAGCAACCTCTCTGGGCCCCAGAATCTTAACCTCGCTATGTGTCAGGGAGATGCTTTCTGGGCTCTGAGATAGCACCCTGAGCTTGCAGAGGACCCCAACCCCATCCTCGACCTCTCCTGGCCGAGGTGGCCCCAGGAGCCCCAAGGCAGGCCTGGTAAACTGCGTGCTGGGACTGGCCCGCTGGGAGGGCATATTCCCAGATGCCTGTGGGAGCCTGTGCCCCCCCCTCCCCCGCTCAGGGATGACTGCACTCAGAAGGTCCCCCGCATGTCTGGCCCTGTATCTGGGATCAGCACCTACTCTTTCCCAAAGACGCTCTGCTGTGTGACTCTCAGCCTATCTGCCCTTCTCTGATCTAGGGCCAGAAGCACTTTCTGTCTTTACATTTTTTTAGTATTGGGAATGAACCCAGGGTCTTCACGCTGAGCTAGACTCCCTGCGGGTTTTTTTTGTTTGTTTGTTTTTTGGTACGCAGCAGGCAGCAAAACCACTGAGCTAAATCCCTGGCCCTCCCTGCCCCTTTTTATTTTGAGAAAAGTTCTTGCTACTTTGCTCAACTGGCCAGACGGGACACGACCTTGCGATCCTCCTGCCTCAGCCTCCCAGAGTGCTGGGAAGACCAGGTCCACCAAGAAGCACTTTCTGAAACACTCCCCGGGCCACGCAGCTTCCAGGTGATGAACCCCATGCACGGAGAGGACCCCGTGCTGTCCCTAACCTCATGAGACTGAGACGGGAGAAAGCGCGCAGCGGATCTGAGTCCTTGGTCCCACTACCCCAGGTGTGAGTGGCTGGAAATTCCGCTGGGGCCCCCCACACCCTCTCCAAAAGCCACCAGCCCCGCCCCCTTCCCCTTCCACACCGGAGCACCCCAAACGCGGAAGTGATAAGGAACGGACAGCTGGGGTCCCTCTAGACCCTCTGAGCTTTCTTGGGCCTCCAACCTTCAGGAGCCCCGTGGGCGGGGGTGGCCCTGGGCAGGGGCCAGGATGCAAGAGGTCAGACCAGGGCCCCCTAAACGTTGGGGACATGAGTGGTCACTCCCCCTCCCCACCCAGACCTCAGACCCAGGCGCCCCCAGATGTGCGGGAGCCTCAGGGCAGCCTCGCGAACCCCCAGATGGCAGGGAGACAAGGTCTCCCTGTCCCCCACGGTGCCCGAGGTCCCCGAGGGCTGCTCCGCAGGTCGGAGCTCGCCCTTACCCGGTTCTTGACCTCGGCCGACAGCCCGTACGAGGGTCCCTTGTTGAACTGCGTGGAGCTCATGGCTGGGACGCACGGGCGACAGACACGGACAGACGGTACAGGGACCCGGGATGGGACCCGGGCGAGCGCCGGACGGGACAGGGCGGACGCCGCCCCCCGCCGCTGATTGGATCGGAGCGCAAATGCCCTTATAAGGCCGGGAAGGGCCGAATTCCTGCGGCCGCAGACTTCCTGAGCCCCCGGCCGCCATCGACCCCCGCCCGCCGGCGAGGCCACCCCGGCACTGCGGGAAACTGAGGCAGGCAGGGCAGCGGCTGTGGGCTGGCCCGACAAGGAATTACTCCTGCCCTGTTCGTCCTGCTCTGAAGTCTCCCTCTCATCTTTTCTGGTTCTCAGTTTATCTATTTGCATAGTGAAAATGAGAACCCTTCTCTGCCACTTAAAGGCACCTCCCAGACTGTGCCTTTCCTCCCAGGAACTCTCACAGCTGGGGGATGGACAAGGGGACAGGCAGGTTCTTCAGTAGAGGGGCCAGGGTGGGGCTGGGGTTTTGATGGATGCATAGAAGTTTGCCAGTGCAAAAGGGAATGCTCTTTTGGTAGAATAAAAGGGTGGCGGGAAGGTTGTGGCGATCCAATCAGCTGGGGAGACAGGGGCCTGTGTAGGAAAGAAAGGGCTTTGAGTGGAGGGCTGAGGGCTGATGGGAATCAGGTGAAGTGGTGAGCGGAAGTGAGTTCAGGTTAGGTCGGGGGTGACATCGGGGCAGGCACACAATGGCAGTTCAATAGGTGCTTGAGCTCAGAGGCTTCCAGTGGATCAATAAGTTACTAAATGTCAGTAGTTTCGCGGCCTGCTGCGCAAGCACAAGGATCGGAGTTCAATCCCCCCAACCCACCCCGTAACAAAAAGAAAAAAAAAAATTAAAATTTGGGCTGGGGATGTAACTCAGTGGTTCCCGTGCCTCCCTCAAAGCGCAAGGTCCCGAGTTCGATCCTCAGTACCAAAAAAAAAAGTTACTAAATGAGCTGGGCATAGTGGCGCACACCCGTCATCCCAGCACTCAGGAGGCTGAGGCAGGAGGATCGCCATGAGTTCCAGGCCAACCTGGGCTACGTAGGTAGATGAAGCCCAGCCTGGACTACATATCTAGTCCCTGGCTCAAAAATAAACATATAAGGGGAAGGGATTCAGCTCAGTGGTTCCGCTGCCTGCCTCGAAAGCACAAGGTCCCGTGTTCGATCGCCTGTACCAAATATATAAATAAAAATAAATTACTAGATGAGTAAAGGAGCAAATGAATTCTCCTTCAGTTCGTTCCCTCACCTGTGTGCTGAGCAGAAGCACTGCCATGTCGCTAGGACCCCCTCCCTCAGAGGGGCGTCTGCAGGGGAGTCTACTTGAAAACTGCTCAAAGAATATTGCCTGTTAAAGAGGGGATGGGAAGTGGGGTTTTGAGGCTTGAGCAAGAGTTGGACACAGCTGGTAAGTGGCTGGCTGGGCTCCTCCAGAACTCAGGGATGACTCCCCCACCCCTCCTGGGAGATGGCTTCTCCCATGCCCTTCCTCTGGGACATCTGTTTGCTCTTTTGCCACCTGTCATTCTCCCATCCCATCTCTCTGAGTTTGAGTCCCAGCAGGGTGGTTTTAGGCAAATCCTTGTCCTTCAGGGTCTCCAATTTGAGGTCTTTGGGGAATGGGCCTTGGGGCCCTGGACACCCCTGGAGGGCCAGCTGTGGGGCTAACAGGCAGCACTGTGGACCCCTCAACAGAGATGCAGGGGCAGCTAGGGGGTCCAGGGAGGGCCCAGGGCTGGCCCAGGGCTGGCTTGGACCCTTCAGGCTGCAGGGATCCTCCTGCTTCAGCCTCCCTACATGTCCTTGACTGCAGGTGTACACCACCTCCACTGGGTTTCTTTCCTTTTAATCAATTTTAAGTTCAAATTAAAAACTGGTGGGAGCCAGGGATTTAGCTTAGTGTTTCTGGCGCCTGCCTTGCAAGCACACGGTCCTGAGTTCGATCCCCGATACCAAAAATAAAATAAAAAAAAAACTGATGGTGCATTTCAGTGTTTGTTTAAAGAGAGAGCCTTACCTTGCTCTGTTGCCCAGGCTGGGCTTAAATTTGCAATCCTTCTGCCTCAGCCTCCCAGAATGGTGGGATGACAGACACATGCCACCTGTGCAGAACTTTTCTACCTTCTGTGTATTCTGGTGTGTTGGTTCCTCTATAAGGGCACAGAGGACCAGTTGCTCTTCGAAACAGGACTGAAAAGCCAGTTGTGGTGGCACACACTTGTCATCCCAACACTCAGGAGGCTGAGGCAGGAGGATTGCTGTGAGTTCAAGCCCACCCTGGGCTCCATAGTGCATTCAAGGCCAGCCTGAACTACATATCCAGACCCTGTCTCAAAACACCTAAAACAAACAAAAATCAAAACAAAACCAACCCAAAACCAAAACAAACAAAAAACAAATCAAAGCTGAACATATGGTCTGTTTGTCTTTTTACACAAAAAGTTTGCCGATCTTTGGTCTTAACTCTCAGCATCCCAAAACCCAGGAATCCTCCTGACCCAGACATCCCAGAATTTGAAATCCTGGGGATCTGGCACTTCAGCGTGCTATAGTTCCAGACATCCAAGACCTCAGATTTCCAGAATTCCATGCCTCAGTCTAACCTGATGATTTCTTTTTAATCTGATGATCTTGATGCTCCCTATTTCCCACCTTACAGATCCTGGCTGCACACTCAGCTGTGTGGTTTTATCATCAAATCCATACCTCTCTGAGCCTCTGTCTCCATATCTGTAAAATGGGCATGATAGAAGTGTCTTTCTGGGGCCAGTGTGAGGGAGAAATGGGTGAATATTTGCAAAGTAAGCTGGGCATGGTGGTTCATATCTGTCATCTCAGCGACTTTGGGAGGCTGAGGCAGGTGGATCACAACCTTGAGGCCAGCCTGGGCCACCTAGAAAGACACTGTTTGAAGCCTTGAACGCTGTATTCCAGGCTGGCCTCGAACTTGCAGTGATCCTTCTGCCTCACAGGCGTGTGCTACCATGCTCAGCTCACTGTATTGAAATTTTACAAAAAATTGTTTATTTGTTTACTTTTGAGACAAAGTCTCACTACTCGGTCCCAACTGGCCTTGAACTCACTATGTAGCCCTGCTTCAGCCTACCAGGAGCTGGCATTACAGGCATGCACCACTAGGCTTCGCTCAAAATTTTAAATTTTTTAAAGGGCTAAGGGTGTGGCTCAGAGGCAGAGTACTTGCTTAGCATGCATGAGGCCCTGGGCTCCATCCTCAGCAAAAGGAAACACAAATATTACCAGAGTGCTAGGCAGACGCCTGGTTAGAGATAAGGGTGGACTTCCTCAACAGATAACAGAAATTTAGGAATTTCAAGCTGGGAAGCAGGAACCTGGTGGGTCTCAAGGACTTCTTGGCTTTGAGAAGAGCAGGCTGGGCCTCTGGGCCACCTGGGCTCCTCACCCTAAATGTCACCGTCTGCTCAGATCTCACCATGGGAAGGTTCCCGGCCCTGGAAGAACAACGGCTGGGAGAAGCGTTTTGGAGACCCTGAACTCTGCTCCATGTGATCCCCGGGCCCGGGGGAGCCCAGTGAGGACTGGTCACTTACAGCCACAGACTGGTGACAACGACAGCAAATAACAGTAAACAATGAAGTAATCTCAAGCCAGGCGAAATGGGTATGCTGGTAATGCCAGTACTCTGGGAAGCTGAAGCAGGAGGATCACTGAGAGTTAGAGGTCAGCCTGGGCTACATAGGGAGACCCTGTCTCCAAAAACAAACAACAAACAAATAAATTAATGTCTCTGCTGGAGACTCGTCCACCCCGTCGTCCCCAGTGGGATGTCGAGCAGGTGGCACACAGCAGATGCAGGCTTGGTCCCCGCAGGCTGGAGGCGGAGAGTCCCAGAAATGAAGGAAGACGGTCTTCTTCAGCTGTTCGATTCTCAGAATTTCCAAGAAGAGCCTGGAAGGGCACAGAGGGCAAGTGGAGCAGGTAGGTGTAGTGAATACCGAAGATGGGCTGGCAAAACCATGCTTTCCCTCTCTTGCATACAGTAGGCGTTCAATAAACGCCTCGGTCAGATGTCGTTGAGTCCAGTGCCTTAGCAGCCCTGCCAAGGTCGGGGCGGCCGAAGGCTCAACCAATCGCAGACTTCCCCGAGAAAGAGGTGAGGCGGAAAGAGGCCCTCTGAAGTCGAAGACTGGGAGCAGTTGTGTGTTTTGTGACCTCACCCCCACCCCAAAAAATATGGAACGCTTCACGAATTTGCGTGTCATCCTTGCGCAGGGGCCATGCTAATCTTCTCTGTATCGTTCCAATTTTAGTATATGTGCTGCCGAAGCGAGCACACGAACCGCTCTGTAGCCTGAGGTATTTAAGGACTCATACCAGGAATACTTTACACTTAGGCTAACTTGTCATCAGTTTATACTTGATATATTTTCACAAAATATCTCCTCTCATCGTTTACTTTGAATTTTTCTAAGCACACTAAAAGCCTGAGATGTTGACTAACTTGATTTAACAAGAGAGGCCTTGCAGCCGCCTAGGCTTATGGGACGCTGTATGCAAAGACAGCCAGCGACTCCGCCCTCCTCCCTGCACCACCGAACCTGGCCGCCCGCGCCAGGGTGGAGCCTCCGCGGGCGGCCGCGGGCATCCCAGGGTGCCCCGCGGACCGGCGGCGCTCTGGTCGGCCGCTCTCGCTGGCGTCGTAGGGCCCGGTGGAAACGCGAGCGAAGGCGGCGGCGACCGTGGGTGGCGGCGGCCGGGAGGCGTCTCAGGCACCAGCTGGCCGGTAGGGCGACACGGGGAGGCATGTCGGAGCACGAGACGCCCGCGGCCCCGGAACCCGGGCCCAACGGCGGCGGCGGCGGCGGCGGCGGCCCGGCCCCCGCGCGCGGCCCGCGCACCCCCAATTTGAACCCCAACCCCCTCATCAACGTGCGTGACCGGCTCTTCCACGCGCTCTTCTTCAAGATGGCTGTCACCTACTCACGGCTCTTCCCGCCCGCCTTCCGCCGCCTCTTCGAGTTCTTCGTGTTGCTCAAGGTGACCGACCCCCCGACCCCTAACCCCGGCGGCCAGGCAGCGCCTGGCCTGCCCCCCAGGCCTAGATCGGGCCGACCCTTTGGGATCCTGATGCTTGAGACCTCTGACCCAGGTCTTTTGGACACAGTGCTGCCCTGAGGTTTCCATCTCGGAATTCCTGTTAGTAGTCGCTGGACCGGGCTTCTGACCTAGATCCTCACCTTCCACAATCCTGGAGCCCCACCCTGACCTGCTAACTCCAGGGTCCTCCTCCCCACGCCCTTTGACCCTGACTCTGCAGCCCGTGATCCCAGCCCCAGGACCCCTGTGCTGTTACCTTCCACCTGGTGGGGGTGTCCCCCTCCTGGCACCTTCCACTGCCCGCACTGCCCTTCTCCCTGCTCTGAGCCTCGCAGCCATGTGTAACTTAGCTGAGGTCCCCTCGCTAGGGTTAGCAGCAAAGTCACAGCCAGCACCAACTCCTCCGGGCCTCCTCCGATTGAGCCTGCCGTGATCCCTACCTGCTCTGGCTCTCACTAGCTGTGGTTCTCAGGTGGTGCTCAGGGCCCTAGGGAGGAGTCTTGCTGGGGTGACAGCACTTCACAAGACTTGCAGCTGGCCAGCTGCCTGCATTCAGGGTTTCCCACCCATCAGGGAATGGAGAAATAGCTGGGCATGTGGATATCGGATGTTGCTGGGCAAGCTTTTGCTTCCTTGTCTGATGAGAGGGATGTGGCCAGTGAGGCTGTGGACAGGAGCAATACTATTTGGCGTTTGGTGTAAGGAGCTGTAGCCTGGCCACTGGACAGACCTGGCTGAAGTTCTTGGGCCCCACCACAGCCTTTGGGGGAGCCTCTCTGAGCCTCCAGTCCTGGGTTATAGGGGACTGATGCATCCATGCTGGTGCTTGGCCTGTCTTTCTTCCCCTTTCCTCCTCCCTGTGGGCCCCAGAAGGGCTTGGTCACTTGAGCACAGTGTGGGAGGTAACACAGAATCCAGAGTCCTTCATCCAGGTCCTGGGGTCTTTAGGTGGCCTGACATTGTGGACAGAAGCCAGTCTGTGAGTGTGTGTTTTTCTTGGGACACTGCATCTGTTCTGAAAGAAGCCATTGTGCCCCTAGGCAGAGCTTGTCATTGCAGGTCCTGTGCCCAGTGATGGCCTCTCCTGAAGGTGCTTCCTGGTGGCCTCTGCCCTGGTCCCACTGCTCACTGGCTTGGAAGTGATGAGTGTTGGATCATTCTGGGAAGCCTGTGCCCATCTCCAGGCAGGCGGCACTCTTGGGACCGAGGACACCCCACACACACTGAGGGAGTCCTTCCTCTACTGGGGGTGCCAGGTGGATGTACCCAGTGTCCCAAGCTCTGGGGTGTGGAATCAGCGCTGTGCTTCTTTCTCTGGCTGTGAGGCAAGGCCAGGCCCAGCTGGTCACTGAGTTCAAGGAAGCTCTGCTCTCCTCTTCCTGCCCACCCAAAGGGCTGGGCTTCCGAAGATTCTGCAGAGGGGTGGCTCACTGCTTCCTGTGGGGCCAGTGCAGCTGAGTGCCCTGTCCACCATGCCTGGGATGTTGCCAGATTCTGGGGGAGAGACGGAGTGGCACCACTGAGCTAAATCCCTGGCCCATGGGGAGAAGTGGCACCCAGGCCAGTTTTGGAGGGACCTTTGGAAGACCACTCTTGGTGCCCTCGGCTGGTTTCATGGTGCTGAGGCCAGAGGGGCAGAGGTGGGTTGGATCTGGGACATTAGGCTCAGTGCCCAATGCTGGCCACCAGCAGGGGTGTCTTCGGGGCAGAGAGACCCTGGCACATGCCACCCCTGGATGTGGGTAGGTGCCCATTCCTCTGGTGAGTGGAGTGGACAGGGTACCCCTCTCGGGGTTATTGGGAGAACTTTCATGGTGACTGTCTCCGTGGAAGGAGTGACCTGTTCCCCCGGGATGGAGGCTGGGATACCCTGAAGGTTTTCCTGGCTGGGGTTCAGGCTCTGTGACGAATCCCTGGGGAGGAAAGTGTGGCCCGATGTACTTGTTCCTTAGTCAGTCAACATTCAAACTGAGGCAACAGTTGGCCCTTGGTCTGTGAAGGGAGAGGGAAAGACCTGCTTGGAGGTGGCGTGTTGCTGTGCCTGAGCCCAGGATGGGGACTTGAGGACCTCCTGGAGGAGGTGGTGGAGTGCAGCCTGGATTCGGGTATCTGACCTGGGCATAGCACTCCTCCTGCGGGGCTGTGGAATGCAGTGCTGACCACCAGATCTGGAGATGTGGGGCAAGGTGGGGCTGTGCAGGGTCACTGGGGAGGGCTGGGTGTCCAGGCAGCAGGGCTGGGGACGGATGCCAGCGCAGGGGTTGGGGTGTGGACCACCCCCACTGTGTGGAGTGGCTGGGGGAGACTGTATGTGGCAGAGGGTGACAGGGCAGGTGGCACAGGGCCAGGGTTCCAGGCTGCTTCATGAGGCTGCAGGAGGTCTTGGGAAGGGAGGGCAGAGGGTGTGTGGTAAGCGTGGCTGGGTGCTCCGGCTCACAACTCTGCAGAGGGGGAACTGGGGTGGGGCTACTCAGAGCTGCTAGAGCCAGCACCAAGGTGATGTCTGAGTCACAGTCGAGTCCCTTGTCCTTGAAGGATGACTGGTCACCATAACCTGTGGTGGACGTGGTGGGTGAGCATCCTGCCAGGGCCCTGAGGAACGGCCCGAGACTGCTCCCCGCGGCCTCGTGTGGTCCTGTTCCCTCACCCACAGACCACAGGCCAAGGGAGTGTGTCCATGAGAAGCTCTGGGGAGCCCCTGGCTCAGCACCCTCAGGTGTTGGCACGGCACCAGTGTTGTCCTTTGCTCCAGTGGGTGTCCATGGCACACCTGCTGGGCATCCCAGCCTGGAGGACAGAGTGCAGCCAGCAGGCTCCCTTGGAGAGCCTGGCTGACCGCATGGTCCATCTCCCACCAGTCCCTCCTGCCCAGGAGGCTGAGCAAAGGGACTGGGGTCTGCTCCTGCTGCCACCTCCTTGGGACAAGCTCCTTCCCTGTTCTTAGTTCCGCGCATCTGGCTGCCCACGGCTGGGTGGCTCCTGCTTTTGTTCTATCTCAGTCATGCATTGACCCCCATCTCTGATGTGTCTCAGGCTGCAAGAGTGGAAACTCAGTTCCTGCTGGCCCAGGAGGCAATTTCGAAGCTCCCAGCTGAGGAGCTTGTCAGGGCTCAGCCCAGCATCAGGTGTGGCTGGGTCCAGGCCTTCCACAGCGAGCCCAGCCCCGGGCCGCTCAGGTCACAGCAGCTGAGACAGTGCAGGGTGGGGCGCTGTGCTGCCCATCCCTGCACCTGGCCACAGAGTGGAGGGCAGGCTGGCGGTGAGCACTGGAGGGAGGGAGGGATGGTGCTCTGGGGTCTTCTCTGCCTGCCACGTGCTCAGTGCACCTCAGGCTCACTGTCAGCAGGTCAGGCGGGCACTGTGCCCTGGCAGCTCCTCCTGGAAGAGCCTGGGAGCTCGGGGTGGTGGGTGCGTGGAGCACATCAGAGGCTGTGCTGCAACCTAGCTGAGCGCCACATGGCGCCCTGGCACCCATTTTTTCCCCAAGGGGACCTCACTGCACCAGTGGGCCCGATGCGCCTTGGAGTAGGGTGGCAGATGGCCCAGGTTAGTGCCACCTGTGGACATGCATCCTGCCTGCCAGGGCGGCCTCCCCACAGTGCTGTGCACTCTGAGGCTGGTGAAGGGGCACAAGTGTGTTCCGGGCACTCAGGTGCTGAGCAGCATCCCTGGGCTCCACCTGCTCCATGCAGGCATTGTAACAACCACCAATGTCCCTGGACATCGCCCAGTGTCCCCCTAGGACAGCGCCGCCCTAGTTGAGAGTCGTTGGGTTGGGGATCCCGTATCCCCAAAGGCCCCCTTTCCCTTGATCACCTGCCCTGCTGAGCTCCTAGGACGCCGCCCAAAGTGCCACCCACACACTGAGTGGGGAGGGAAGGAGGGGTCGGTCCCTGGTCACACTGCAGGCCCCAACAGGATGTGACCTGCTGTCTTGTGGGTTTTCCCCAATAACCAATGCAGAGTTTCTCTGTGGCAGCTTCAAACAGGGTCCTCAGGGTGCGCATCCTGGGCCCTGTAGGGCGCTGAGCAGTGTCCCTGGCCTCCACCTGCTCTGTGCCAGGAGTAGCCTCAGTTATGACAATCACCAGTGTTCCCCGAGGGCAGAGTTATCCTGTGAGAGTGCCTGCTGTCCCATTTTACAGATGAGGAAGACATGCGTCCCAGGCAGAGCAGCCTGACCCTGCCGGGGGTGCCTGGCCCACCCGTGGGGCTCAGCATGTCCCGGGCAGCTCTGCTGGCCCTGCAGAGGGGGCACTATTTTTAGCTGGTGAGATCAGGGGCTCCAAGGACATCTCAGGGCAGAATGTGAGGCAGGAAATGGCTGTGAGGCTGCGGTGGACTCAGCCCAGTGGGATGGGGATGCTGGTTGGTGGTGCTAATGGACCTTTCCCAGGTGGGAGCCACACATGAGGGCTGGGAGGCCTTCAGGACGTGTGACAAGGGTCCCCCAGAGTCCTCAGTCCCTCTCACTGCCTCGGTTCAGCCCTCACTGACCACTGTATCCCCCCAGGCACTGTTTGTGCTGTTCGTGCTCGCCTACATCCACATCGTCTTCTCACGCTCCCCTGTCAACTGCCTGGAGCACGTGCGAGACAAGTGGCCACGCGAGGGCGTGCTGCGCGTGGAGGTGCGGCACAACTCCAGCCGCGCGCCCGTCTTCCTGCAGTTCTGCGACAGTGGCGCCCAAGGCAGCTTCCCTGGCCTGGCCATGGAGCCGGGTGGCTTGGAGCTGGAGGAGGAGGAGGAGCTGACCATGGAGATGTTTGGGAACAGCTCAGTCAAGGTAAGCCAGCTCTGGAGGACCAGGGTGTGGGCCTTGGTGGCCTCAGCTGGTGGAGGCTGGGCCTCTGGAGAGGAGAGCTGATTGCCTGCAGGGGGACTGGGGCCAGGGCATAGCTGTGGGGGGTATACAGCCTCACGCACTGGTGGGTCCCTCTGTGCTGGGGTCCTGGCCTTGCCTCCATCCCCAGCTGATGGGGGCTTGGTGTTAGGTGGGGTCCTGACCAAGGCGGGAGATCCAGGAGTTGGCTCTGGAGGTGACGGACATCCCAGCTGTTCCAGGACCCTGTCCTCCAGGCCTGGGTGAGTCCCACTGGATGTGCTGATGCCTTGTCCCTGGTCGCCTGCAGTTTGAGCTGGACATAGAGCCCAAGGTGTTCAAGCCGCCCACTGGCACTGAGGCCCTGAATGACAGCCAGGAGTTCCCCTTCCCTGAGACGCCCAACAAAGGTACAGGGGTGCCTGCCCGTGAGGTGGGGTGGTGAGTGCCGCCTGGCCGCTCTGACCAGCCTGTTCCCACAGTGTGGCCGCAGGACGAGTACATTGTGGAGTACTCGCTGGAGTATGGCTTCCTGCGGCTGTCGCAGGCCGCGCGGCAGCGCCTCAGAATCCCTGTCATGGTGGTCACCCTGGGTGAGCCTGGCGCCCTGAGGGGCTCTCGCCACTGCTGTGGGGTGGGGCTGGGCCCAAGGCCCCAGCTGCCCTCCCTGACCCCCGCCCCTGTCCCACAGACCCCACACAGGACCAGTGCTTCGGAGACCGCTTCAGCCGCCTGCTGCTGGACGAGTTCCTGGGCTATGATGACATCCTCATGTCCAGCGTGAAGGGCCTGGCAGAGAACGAGGAGAACAAGGGTGGGGCCCGGCCTGGCCCATAGCAGTGGGCTCCAGGGTTCTGGGGGTCTGTTGTCAGGGGTCAGGGCACGGCTCACTGCCTCCCGCACAGGGTTCCTACGGAATGTGGTCTCGGGGGAGCACTACCGCTTCGTCAGCATGTGGATGGCGCGCACGTCCTACCTGGCTGCCTTCATCATCATGGTCATCTTTGTGAGTGCCTCACTGGGGGGCAGGGTGGGCTGGGGCGGGCTCCCTGTGGGTGCCCCTGACCACCTCCGGGCCCACCCACTCCCTGCAGGCCCTCAGCGTGTCCATGCTGCTGCGCTACTCACACCACCAGATCTTTGTCTTCATCGGTGAGTCCCGGCTGGCTGTGGGGGGTGGGGGAATTCACCCCCAGGCCCTCATGGGTGGCCCCATGCCCTATGCCCCCAGTGGACCTGCTGCAGATGCTGGAGATGAACATGGCCATCGCCTTCCCTGCAGCGCCCCTGCTGACCGTCATCCTGGCCCTCGTGGGTAAGGATCCTGCCTGGCCTCCGCCCTCTGCCCCACCCCGCCTACTCCAACCCAGCGCCTGTCCCCACAGGGATGGAGGCCATCATGTCTGAGTTCTTCAACGACACCACCACAGCCTTCTACATCATCCTGATCGTGTGGCTGGCCGACCAGTACGACGCCATCTGCTGCCACACGAACACCAGCAAGCGGCACTGGCTAAGGTGAGCCAGCAGAGGAGTTGGGACCGGGCAGTGTGGGGGCCCAGGTCGGGTACAGCTGGGTGCCCACATTCATACCTGGCCTGCAGGTTCTTCTACTTGTACCACTTCGCCTTCTACGCCTACCACTATCGCTTCAATGGGCAATACAGCAGCCTGGCCCTGGTCACCTCCTGGCTTTTCATCCAGGTGAGGCCCAGGAGGCAAGGGGGACCTGCCCTGCCCGGTTGTTGGCTGGTGGGAGAGGGGAGACTGAGGTCGTGAGGAAGGCCGGGTTCGGGAGTAGGGTGGGAACCTCTTCAGGAAGGACTGAGCTTCCCTGTTACCCTGCCTGGGCAGCTCGGGGCGTCCTTGGCCCTGAGTCGTGGGGCGGTCAGAATCCTGCAGGCTGTGGGTACAGGCGAGCTCCCTTGTTCAGGAGTAGGCGGGGCCGCCTCTCGAGCCAGGATGTGGGCGGGGTTTTAGGCAGCGTTCAGTTCTGCGCAGGCGCTCCTGTGGCTGAGCAGTGGGCGGAGCCTCTCTGGTTCTGGGCTCTGCTGCCCACCTAACTCCCCCCTTTTCCCCGCCCCCAGCATTCCATGATCTACTTCTTCCACCACTACGAGCTGCCCGCCATCCTGCACCAGATCCGCATCCAGGAGATGCTGCTGCAGACCCCGCCACTGGGCCCCAGGACCCCCACGGTGCTACCGGATGACCTGAACAACAACTCCGGCACCCCGGCCATCGCACCCGACCCTGCTGGCCAGCCCCTCGCCCTAGGTCCTGGTTCAGCTGGAGCCGGCGGGGTGCCTGGGCCTGGGCCCGCGGTGCCCAACACCCTAGGGGCTGTGGCTGCCTCAGTGGCTGCCGCGGCCGGGGGTGACCTGGGCTGGATGGCTGAGACAGCCGCCATCATCACTGATGCCTCCTTCCTGTCTAGCCTGGGCGCCTCGCTCTTGGAGCGGAGGCCCGCCGGACCCCTGAACCCCAGTGGGGGCCTTCCCCACACCCCTCAGGACAGTGTCCCCCAGAGCGACTCCTTGGCACCCGACACAGCCTTCCTAGTAGCCACCGGGACTGGGCCGGGCACTGCACCCAGGACCCCAGCTGACTCGCCCTCCGAGGTCTGGTCCTGAGCATCCCAGCTGCCGGGCGTGACATCAGAGCCCGTGGTAGGGAGGCTGTCCCTCATGGGGCCTGGGCCATCCCCCTCCCTGACTGCCTGCCTGTGCTTTGTGGCCAGTGGCCACCGAATCGATCATGTTTGGGAGGGCTGGCCTCCCCTGGTGCGCCAGCCAGGACTGCCCTGCTGGAAAGCTGTGTGTGTGGTGGTCTTAGAGGAGTGGGAGAGGGCCACTGAAGGCTCTGGAGGGGCTCAGTGGGAGGCCTGGGGCACCGTCCTGGGGCAGGGCTCAGCAGCAGGTGACAGGCGGGGAGTGGTTGTGTCGGGCCACGGGGCTCGGCCAGCCCAGCTGCCAGGTGCTCCCCAAGCAGTGCCTTCCCGGCCGCCCATCTCCAAGCGCTGCAGCCTGGGTTCCCTGGGTGCGGAACTGTGCCACGGGCACGGCGGGGTCCAGGTGCCAATGTCAGCCGCCTGGCGTTTGTGAGGATGGGAGCAGCGTTCATTCCATTCTATTTAATTGCAGTGTACAAAGTTGTGTTTGTATACAGAATAAACTGTCCATGGACAGCATCTGGTCTGCGCCTGCATGTGGGCAGGGCTGGCTTCACCGTGCCTCCTCCAGGACTGTCGAGGCTTGGAGCAGCTGCAGCGGCCTGTGGCGGGTGCCATCCCCAAGCTGGGCTCGGAGCTCGCCACGCCGCAGTAGGGCCTGGCGCAGCCGCTCTCGCACGGCTTCGATGTGCTGCTCCAGCTCCTCCAGCTCTCCGGGCCGCGGTGCAGGCGACTGCCCATTGGAGCACAGCCAGACTGAGCTCTCAGGTGGCCTGGGCTCCGTGTCCTGGGCCGCAGCCACTGCCGGCTCCAGCAGGAAGCGCACGCGGCGGCGCTCAGTGCCCACAGCCCGGCGCACGTGTTTCCAGCGCCCAGGGCTCTTGGGGGCCGCCTGAGTGGCCTGCTGCCGCTCCTCTGGGCCACTGGGATCAGAGAACGGGGCTAGGCAAGGTCCCAAGGCACCTACTCCCCAACCCCGTTTCTGCCTGGGGCGCTGATTCTCTTGTAGGGGCGGACTGGACTGGAGCATGTGAAGGGCCTCCCCAGGTCCCCACTCACCTGGACTCCGCCTCCCGCTTCTCCTGCGCCAGGGGTCTGTCTGTGTTGAGAGCGCGGTGGATTTTCTAGATCCCAGACAGAGCCTGGTGGGTTGGTGATGGGCCAGTGATGGCAATGTTGTCCCACCCGCTCCCCCAGCGCCCCTACAGCCGCCCACCTGGCTGGTGTGCAGCCAGTACTGCAGTCGGTTCCCCCTACGGATGCGTGGCAGCACCAGGCGGTAGAAGAAATGCTCGCCCAGTGAACTGAGTAGAGCGCTGCCAAGGCCTAGGCAGAGCAGCAGAAATAGGCCGGAGAAGTGGTAGATGCCCATCTGGAGAGTCTAGGGGGTGGGACACAAAGTGGGTTAGGGGCTGTGCACCAGGCGGGTTGGCAGAGGCATCAGGCTGGATGTGAAGTACCATGGAGGGGCACTGCGGTTGGGGTTCTGTGGGACAAGCAAGAGTACACAAAAGCAAACCAATGTCCACTTTGGGAATGACAGGAAGTTGGGTGCCTCAGACAAGGTCCAGGGGCCCCATGTCTAACACAACTCTGAGCATGGGGCCCTAGCTCACCTCTGTAACTGCAAAGACCCGCTTCCCACAAGGCACCATCTTGTACCACTTGTCATGCAGCAGGTCGATGAAGCCAGACGATTTGTAGCGGCTGATGAACTCAGACAGGTTGGAAGTGAGCGGAGAGTTCTGGGGCAGTCCAATGCCGTAGCCTGGGGGAGGTGGGTGGGATGGGGTCCTGGGGCGGGGCAGCCTCGCACACGCCCCAACCCGGCCCTCTCGCGCCCCCTCATCCCCCCTCACCCTCGATGGCAAAGGGCTTGCCCACGGTCAGCAGCTTGCAGTCGGGGTCGATGGACACCTCGTAGTCCAGGAGTGACTTGTCCATGATGAAGGCGTTGAGCTTTGGGGGGTCGCTCCTGTGGATTCGGGAACGTATGAATGTCGACAGAAGCCCCGCCCGCCAAGGCCCCGCCCCGCCGACGCCCCGCCCACCGCTCACGTGAGCATGGCGACGCCACCTGGCGTGGTGGGCGCGCTGTGGCGCCGCATGTGCGCGTGCATCTCCGGGAAGCTGGCTTTGATGTAGGCCTCGGCGCTGCTCTCCCACACCGTGCCGAACCGGAAGCCCTGCGGCGGGTGGTGCAGCTGCCGGGGAAGAGTGCAGGGGGCGCTTTCAGTTGGAGCCGAGACACTTCACCCCACCCTGCCCCGGATGAGACCCCTATCTTGAACCCTTGCTCGTGCATCTCACCACCTCTCCATCTCCCCTCGGCTTCCTTGGGGTCCCCTGGGAGCCCCAAACGCGCACTGCTCAGACCTCCCCTGCACCCCGGGGCAGGCCACCCCACCGCCCAAGCTCCCAACGCCCGGAGCTGCTCCCTGTTCTTCCCCAGCATCCATCTCGCCAGTTTGATCCGCCCGCCGCCTTCCACCCAGCACCCGTCGCACCTCCGGTTCAGGCATCCACAGCCCTGGACCAGCTAAGTTACACTGCCTAGGTTTCCTTGCGCTGACTCTGGGCCTCTTGTCCAGGAAGCCACCAGAGGAGGCTTGTACGAAAAGTAAAAGTCCCTACCAAGCTGTGGTGTCCCACACCTGACACCGCAGTTCTTTGGAAGGCTGAGGCAGGAGGATCACAAGTTCAAGCCTAGCCGGTGCAATTTAACAACTTAGCAAGACCTTTTCTCAAAATTTAAAAATAAGAAAGTCTGAGGTTGTAGCTCAGAAGTAGCGAATCCTTAGGTTCCATCCCTAGTAGCACAAAAGTACAAGCAAATAAGGAGGCCAGACATGGTGGTACATGCCTGTTATACCACCACTGTGGGAGGCTGAGGCAGGAGGATGGTAATATGAGCCCAGCCCGGGCAACTTAGCAACTTAGGGAGATTCTGTCTCAAAACAAGAAAAGGGTAGGGCCGGGGATGTAGCTCAGTGGCACCACACCTGCCTGGCAAGTGAAAGGTCCTGAGGTACTGGAAAAAAAAAAATTTAAAAAAAAAGGAAAAGGGCTGGAGATTTAGATCAGCGGTTTCGCTGCCTGCTACGCAAGTGCAAGGACCAGAGTTCGATCCCCAGTACCAAAGAAAAAAAAAAAAAAGAAAATCATCTCAGCAACGGGAGGCTGAGGCTAGAGGATCGAAAGTTCAAGCATAGCCTGCACAACTCAGCAAGACCCTGTTTCAAAATAAAAAATAGCAAGGGCTGGGCGTGGTGGCACACAACTGTAGTCCCAAGCTGAGGCAGGAGGATCACCATAAGTTCGAGGCCAGCCTGGACTACATAGCGAGACCCTGTCTCAAAAAAAACCCAAAAAACAAAAACACAAAACAAGCAAGGGCTAAGGATGTTGTGTGTGAAGGCCCCTGGTTCCATCCCCAATGGTGGAAAAATTTAAAAGTGTAGGCCAGGGCTCACTTCTTCTCTGCTCTCAGCCCTTCATGGCTCCCACCTTACTTGGACCCAAAACCCAAGTGCTCCCTGCAGGTCACAGGGCCCTACATGGCCTGTCCTGTCACCTCGCCACCTCTCCTTCTTCTGTGCTCCTTGATTCCCCTGCTCCATCTACAAAGGCTCCTGGCTGCCCCTGTACCCCACTGGGTTATGTCCTGCCCCAGCACCTTTGCACCAGCTGTGCCTCTGCCTTGCTCCAGATGCCCACAGGCCCATTTCAGGGCCAGGGATTTAGCTCAGTGGTTCTGCTGCCTGTCTCACAGGCCCATTTCATCAAATGTTTTTGGAGAGTTAAGGATCCCTCTGTGAGGGACTTTTTTTTTTAGTTTTAGGGGGTTTTTTTTGGGGTTTTTTGTTTTTTTTTGAGATAAAGTCTTGCTATGTAATAATCCGGGCTGGCCTTGAACTCACTATGTAGGCCAGGCTGACTTTGAGCTCATGGGGTGATCCCCTTGCCTCAGCCTCCTGAGTGCTGGAATGGCAGAGGCTGTCCACAGAGCAGGGTACACACTGGAGGCAGGGTGTGGCTCAGTGGCAGAGTGCTGGCCTAGCTTGCCTCGAACCTTGATGACCCCCTGGTGCAGCCCACATCTTTGGGGCCACCTACCTTGGGGTCGTGGATCCCTGAGAGCTCCTCGAACGTCTTGTCCCCGACCATGACAGCAGCCAGATTGGCTGTATAGCTGGACAGCACTAGCAGGCAGAAGATGGCCCAGAGGTTCATGAGGAAGCGCCCAGTGGGGCACTTGGGGGTCTTGCTGGACACTGTGCGGCCGAAGAGGATGGCGTAGCAGAGGTTGAGCGCTGAGGAGTAGGAGAAAACCGTGCTGCGGTTGCGACCGCGCGGCGTGAGGCCATAGGGGCTGCGCCACTCGTACAGGGTGAGGAAGAGTGCGGTGAGGTGCAGGGCCGCAAAGACGCCCAGCCACATGGTCCAGTGAAGCGGCCACATGAAGGCGCCGATGGGCGAGGCTGTGTCGTGCGTGCGGACCATGATGCCCAGGCTGGTGGAGAAGAAGGGGCTTGTGAAATCCACCACGCGCGAGCGCGCCGAGTTGATGCTGAAGCTGGTGACCGCCATGTGCGCCGTGCCGGCCAGCAAGTCGCCCACCAGGCCGGTCCAGCGGCCGTCTCGCAGGGCACCGTACTTGCCGTCGCCCACGATGTACAGCTCGAAGGCGAAAGGCGCGTCCTCAGCCAGCCGCTCTAGCAGGTCCATGCAGTAGCCGTAGCAGCACTTGCGCAGGGCGCGTGGCACTGAGCCATTGGCCAGTGCAGCGAACAAAGTGTCCAGTGTTGCAGAGTCGTTGGTGCCTGGGTCCAGGCACAGGTGCCCAGCTGGGCACTGCCCGTCTTCATCGGGCTCCCGGGCAAACACGAATGGGTGCTCTATCAGTGTCACCACGCGCAGCTTGGACCGGGCCTGGGTGCCTGGTGGGGGCAGGGGTCGTGCAGCTACCACGCCTGGGTCCAGGTCCAGATGCCCATCTCGCCAGCTGCCCACGGTGGCCCAGGCTGGGGTGCCCAGTGGGTCCTGGCGCAGGCTCCACACTCTGAACTGCCGTGACATGTGCACCTCGGAGGTGGCCATCACCCACACCGGCCCCGTGAGGCCCTGGAAGGATGTGTTGGCCAGAAACCTAGGGCGGGTGGGCAGGGGGGTCACACTGGCATCTCACCAGGCATCCTGGTCCCCACAATGGGGACCACAGTTCCCCAGCTCCCTCCCCTGCCAGAGAGGCAACTGTCCCCAGTCTTGTCACTGAACCACCAACCTCCATGGGTCCAGGACTAGCCACACAGGAGCAGTCACGCTGACAGGGTGCAGCCTGGCCCTGCTGCCTTTCTTTCGAGACAACTTCTCACTATGTAGTTCAGACCGGCCTTGAACTCACTGTGTAGCCCAGACTGGCCTCGAACTAATAGCAATCCTTCTGCTTCAGTCTCCCAAGTGCTGGGATTACAGGTGTGTGCCACCATACCCAGCATTTTTTTTTTTTTTGGTACCAGGGATCGAACTCTGGTCCTTGCGCTTGCACACACACCCAGAATTTTTTATTTTGAAACAGGGTCTCTCTAAATTACTCAGTTGACTAGGCTGGTCTCAAACTTGCAATCTTCCTGCTTCAGCCTCCCAAAGAGCTGGGGTGATGGGAGTGTACCACCACACCTGGCCATTATGTTGTCTTTTGTGACCAAAAGGTGGCAAAGGTGGCTGTTGGACTCCTCCCACCGCAGAGCTGTACTCACCGTGCCAACAAGCGCCCCCGGGACTCTGGTCCTGCTGGCTGAGGGTCATCACAGCTGACTGCGGCTGGGAGCAGGGTGCGTTCTGGCTGCACTTGGGCAGCACTGCCCAGCGCCTGGGCCACCAGCTCCACGGCATCCTGGATGGCGGCCTCTAGCGGGGGCCGGGCCACCTCGCCCAGTGCCAGCAGCCCAGGTGGCAGGCTGGCCGTGGGTGTGGGAAGTGCCTCTGGGGACAGCGGCGTGCCCAGAAGCCAGTGGGGGCCAGGTGGTGCAGCCTCCAGCACCTGGCCAGCATGGGCAGCATCACAACCCAGTAGGACGACCGTGGATACTGGTGTGTCCCCTCCCACGGGTGTCCTCAGGGTGGCCAGGCGCACCCCCAGCCCTGCATCCCCAATGTCTGGCTGGCTCAGGTCTAGCACAAGCCTGGGGGCGCGACCAGCCCGACTTGTCCAGAGGGCCACCAGGGTGCTGGGGTCACGGACGCGGCAGAGTGCCAGGCCCACGTCTTCCCAGGTGTGTGCCTGCAGCACGGACACCAGAACATCCAGTAGTGTCTCCAGGGGGCTGGCCCAGTCCAGCTGCAGGTGGAACGGTGTCTGGGAAGCAGGCAGTCACAGTTAGGGTCGATGACCTCCACCAACTCCTACACATCCTTCAAAACCCAGCTCCATTGCCCCTCCTCTATGCAGACTTTCCATCTTCCAGGCACAATCTCAGCTCCCCTTCTGAAATCCCCCAGCCTTCAGTCACTCCTGCCAGGCCAGCAAGGCTGGGGGGCCCTCTACCCAGGGCAGGCACAGATTTCTCAGGGACCTGCTCTCAGATCAGGGGCGAGGGGATGGTTTACCTGAAACTCAAGTGAGCAGGGTACTGACGCTGGGTGGGGACAGGGCGCTGCATGCTGGGAGATTGAGGGTAGGGATGCAACTCTGTCCCAAGCAGGGGTCCCAGGCCCCTTTCAAGAGAGGCTGGGAAGTCCCAAGCCCAGGACAACGCAGCCCAGTGCCATGCAGTGCCTGTGCTTGGCAGCAGAGGGCGTCATAGGCAAGGGTTTGGGTTCCCTATCATTTCCCCAGACCCTGGGGGTCGATTGGGGGAGACGAATGAGGATCCTAGGGCTGAGCCCCAGAGAGAGGGGCAGTGGAAAGGAAGAAGGCAGGCGGGTGGGGCTTGGAGTAGGGTGGCCCCAGCCCCTGGAATGAGCCGGCCACTCACTTGGTCCCTCCTTGCTGGCCCTGGGTGGGGGTCTGTCTCTGGGCCCTGGGGTCCCTGTTGGGGTCCTGCCTTCTCTACTCCTGAATCTGGGCTTGGAGTGGGGTCCGGAAGTGATTCATTTCCAGGACCCGCAGAGGATGCAAATGGAGGCGTGGGAATGGCAGTTCGCCCCGGGGACCCAAGGGCGCCTCGAAGCTGTGGGGTAGGGGAATCATTGGGGATGGAGGACTGGGGCGGGGGGAAGGGGCTAGAGAGACCCGCACCCGCTCACCCCCAAACTCCACCTCCCGGAGAGGAGAGGGGGGGACCCGCCTGCCCTCCCAGATAAAGGCAGGACCTGGGGGAGGGCAGGGGGCCCCACGGAAGACCCGCTGGTGCCCGCATCCTCGCGCACAGGCTTCCAGCGGGGTCCTCGGGCGCATCTGATCCGCTCGGGTCCCCCGAGCCTAGGTCCCCACCCTGCGCCCCCAGGGTGAACCTGACGTCCAGCGAATCCGGTCCCTCGCGCTCCGGGGCACCCCCGGAACCTTCCGCCTCCCCGGGCCCCGTCCCCTCGCGGCTTGGGCGCGCCGTCCGCGCGTACCGGGGCGCCGAGGGGCGCACGTGCCTCGCGCCGCAGCAGGCTGAGCACGGGGGTCTCGGTGGCGGCCGCCAGAAAGTGGAGCTGCAGGAGCTCGGGCCGCGCCTCCGGGAAGGCGAGCAGGGCCGCCACGCCCGGCGCCGCCAGCGCCCGGCACAGGCCGCGGGCCAGCGAGGCGGGGTCGCGGGCGGGGGGCGCGGCGACCGCCAGCTCCAGGCTGAGGTTGTAGGGCAGCCGCGGCACCAGGGCGGCTCGCATGAGGGCAGCGCGGGCGAGGGCGCGGGCAGGGGGCGCGCGGGGCAGGAGGGCCCCCAGACGCACGGAGCCCCCGACGCGCGCCAGAACGCCGCACGGGTGCGGGTGGCCGCGAGCTGGCTTCATCCCCAGGGCCAGCGCCAGGCCGAGCCACAGCGCCCGCACAAACTCCATGGCAAAGTTGCGGGTCAGAGCCGGGCGCCGCTTCGGGGCCACTGCGCCGGAGGGGACCGCCCCTGAGGGATGCGCACCCCGCGCTGTTCGGCTCTTCCTCCTGCCCGCCGCCCGAGCGTCCCCAGTGCCAGGGAAGAGCAGGACCCACGCCTGGGGTTTGGCGATGGCCACGTTGGGCAGGGCCAGGAAATCGTGTCATTTTATTTATTAATGTGGGGTGTGTGTGTGTGTGTGTGTGTGTGTGGTTTTTTGTATCTTTTGGTACGGAGATCGAACTTGGGACCTTGTGCTTGCGAGGCAGGCGGTGGAACCACTGACCTAAATCCCTGACCCGTGTGTGTTTTTTTGACAGGGTCTGGCTACCTTGACAGGGTTTAGGCTGGTCTCAAACTCGCTGAAATCCTCCTGCCTTAGCCTTTCTAGTGCTGGGATGACAGGTGTGTGCCACTACACCCAACATCATGTCCCCATTCCACAAGGGGGAATGCTGGGCCGTAAAAACTGTCCCCACACCCACCCCTGCTCTCCAACATCTTGGACCTCCCCAGCTTACCAGTCTGGGAAATGCTGCCCATTGCTCAGACAGGGACACTGAGACTCAAGCTGACATTTGTCTCCGTCTCTCAGGGAGCAGTCTCTACCCAGACCAACCCATGAGTGCGTGTTAGCATTGTGTGGACTCTGGAGAAACTGAGACAGACATATCTGTGGTTTGTTTTTTGTTTTAGTACCAGGGATCAAACTCCGGACCTTGTGCTTGTGAGGCAGGTGCTTGGAACCACTGAGCTAAACCCCCGGCCTGAGGCGGGCATATCTGACTGTAACCTATAGGGTAGATTTGCCCTCCAACCCCGGGGGCAGACAACTTGGACCACAGAACATCTCTTCACCCATCAAAACCCAGTGCCAAATGCCCACTTCTGGGAAACATTGCTTGTTTCTTAGTCAGCGACACGCTCACTCATCTCCAGTACTTTATTTGCACACACTAAGCACTCTATAATTGCTGACTGCCTGAGGGTGGGCTCATAGGCCCCAAGCTTCCTGTGTTCCCCCGGCCTCCTCATGTCTGTCCACTCACCAGGACCCATGGGTGGTCCTGGCATGCAGTGGGTGCTCAGTGGAAAAGGCCAGCGGCATGGGGGGATGAGGGACCTGTTACCAGGAAGCTGGGAATTTTCCTGTCATCCACCCTGGGATTGGGGAATGGGGGTGGCAGGCAGGGACACCCAGCCCTGGTGAATGAATCTGCCCTTGTAATGTCTCCACATGCAACCCCTTCTCCTCTTGGAGCCAAAATAAGAAAACATTTCATTAACTGCGTGATGGCACTGGATGCCAGCAACAAGATGGACTGGGTCTAGGGATGACTTCCCTGAGGGGTGGTAACGGGTTCAGGGGACAGAAAGGCCACCTCATCCAGCCATAGGGTCCTCAGTGCCCACTAGGCCCTGTCACCAGTCCTCAGAAATAGGGACAGGTTTGGGGTCGGGTCACTGAACAAATGTTTGCATGTGCAGATTCTGGGGAGGCCCAATCCCAGCCCTTCATGCTCTGGGCCTGTTTTCAGACCCAGCTGCTGTGAGGCCTGAACAAGTGAACATGAGGTAAGGCTGTGAAGTTTTTATTACAGTAACTTACACAGAAGACTTTGCCTTTATTTGTGATGCCCCCATTTAAACCCAGGGCCCAGCCTTTTTAAAAAAATTAAGAATTGTAAGACAAGTTCTCGCTAAATGGCTAAACTGCCCAGGCAGGCTCTAAATTGTGATCCTCCTGCCTCAGCCTCCCAGAGTGTTGGGATGACAGGTGTGAGCCACTGCGCCCAGTTTTTTAGTTTGGGGAGTTGCAGGACCCCTTTCCACACTGGCCACCCCATTTCATGTTCTCCCCGGCACTAACTAAGGATTTGGCTTCTCCACAGCCTCACCAATGCCTGTGACTTTCCACCTTTCAGAAAATAGCCACCAAGGTGCATGAGGACTGGCATCCTGGGGACAGTGGCGGTCCCAGAAACTGCCTTCATCTGGTGGGCCTCCCTGGGGGCTCAGGGATGGACTCACTGTCCCCTGGTTCTCATCCACCTCTAACTGCACACAGGATAAACCCAAGGTCTCCCTGTGCAGTTCATAGGGTGACCCTTCCACCTCACTCCGGCTTTGAAGAACTGTCCTTTCTTGTTGGACCGAGCCTGGATTCCAAAGGGCCTCAGGCTGGCTTGTGCTGCGGGAACTCTCCTGCTGACCTCAGCGCAGTGACCAGCAGGGCAGGGTGGGTGTGGGCCTGGGAAGCCGTCTGCATGTCAATGCCAACTGTCCCGGAGTGCTCCCGGGGTCTGGTGTCCTGCTGGGCTGGCTGTCCTACTGCAACCAGCAGGGGGTGGGGCGGGGAGGGAGCTTCAGGCCCAGGCTGATGGCTGGTGCCTTTAGCTGTGGGGACCTCTGGGGGCAGGGAGGGACGTGGACCCCTGTGAACTGCTGCTGCCTCCCCACAAAGGAGGTTCCAGGCAGCAGGGCCAGTGCCCAGGCAGCTGCGCAAACCCACCTGACAGCCCCTGTGTTCTACAGCTTTAGGATGAGGACTAGGCTCAGCCCACAGGTGGGGAAACTGAGGCAGTACTCTGGGAGGGGCCTAAGGCCCCCACCAGGACCCCACTGTGCACTGGGCTCTAGGGATCATGGGGACCGCAGGGTACACACAGCCTGGAGAGGGGAAGAGGTGGTGATGGAGGTGCCATTGCCCAAAAGCGCAAACTCAGGGCTGGCTCTGCTTGTGGTGCAGAGATGACAGCACTGCTAAATCACACGGCGCTCCTGGGCCATTAACCAGGGCTGGCGGCTGGAGAGGTGCTCTGGAAGGTTCCAACGGTGTCTGGGCTGTGCTCCAGCTCTGGCTGGCAGTGTCCCCAGAACATCGGGGACCGAGCCTCCCTTAGGCCCGTGGTGCCAAGAGGTGTATCCTCGCCAGGTGGCTGGAGGGCACGTCTGTCCTTCACAGGGACCTGGCCTGGGGGACGCTCCTAGCAGCCGCAGCCCTGACCCAGGCTGTCACTCCTGCCCCACGGTACCCTCTGGGTGACCCCACCACGCCCCCACGTATCAGTGAGGGGACCTGGCCCTGGGGAGCCTCTGCTGCAGGGTGCCAGCCACACCCCAGGGTGGCCAGAGGACCCCACGCTAACTCCCACGGTGCCCCCTCACCACACTGCCAGCTCCCTCTGCGGCCTGGGCCCTCGGAAAATCATCGGGACACCCAAGCCCCTCTGGCCAGTGGGGAGGCCAGACCCACACTCTTGACACCTGCCCTGTTAGGGCGACTTTGGATGGGGTCCCCCCAACCTGCAGGGGTCCCCAACACCGGGAGGCAAGGGGAGGCCTTTCCAGACCATCTTTTGTTAAAAACCGAATAGCACCAAGTGGACAGACGAACACATACCACTGGGCCAGAAGAGGCCAGACATAAGGGGTAAAGTCTACAAACACAAAACTGGGGCGCCCTGACCGCCAGCCCACAGTCTGGAGAGGCTGGCCGGGGCTCCCTGGGGCGGGCGGCGGGGGCTCCTCCCAGGGCGCATTCTGCCCCTTGGCGGGCGTCCGGCCTGGGGCGGCTGCACCCCTCACTTGGCTGGCCTGGTGATGATGTGCGTGGAGAAGTCGAAGAGGTCCCGGTTGATCTTGCGCAGGTTGCGCACCTCGTCCTCCAGCTCGCTCACACGCACCCGCAGCTGGTCCTGGCTGCTCTGGGGTGGGTGGGGACCAGAGGGTGAGGGCCACGTGGCTCTACCCCGGCAGCAGCTGGGACTCCAGGGGTGCCCCAATGGCCTACCTTCTCAAGGGTGCTGCTCATCACGGCCTGCAGGTGCTCCAGCCGCCCCAGGTAGCTGGGCTCCGAGCCCTGGGAAACAAGGACAGGGGCCTTGGGCCTGTGTCATTCCTGGGAGAGGCCCTGGCCAGGCCACCTACAGCTGGGGAGACTGGGTCAGGAGGGGGTTGGCCAGAGGACCCCACCCAGCAGGAAGAGAGACCAACACACTGTGGAAATGGGCCTGCCGGGCCCAGGAGGTCGGGACAGGGGCCAGGTGAGGCGTCTGTCGGCAGGGCACATCTGGGATGGTGTCCTGGGTGGAGGGCTCTGCCGCCTGTCATTGTGGTCCCAGCACAGTGATGGTGCGCAGCCTGGTATGGCCAGGCCCCAAGGGCAGCCAGGGAAGGGTGCCGAGACCCAGGGCAAGAGCCCTCGGGGGACACTGGGCAGAACCAGCCGGAACTGTGCTGCCCGCCTGGGGAGGCAGGGGCCAGGCGGATGCTCTCACACGGCTCGTGTTTGCAGCAGGAGGCCCGGGCTGCTGTCTTGACCTAAGCACAAGCAGCCCTCCGCTTCTGGCGGGCCCCACTTGTGGTCAGAGGCCCCACAGTCCCCATCTTCTGGGAAGACAGTGAGTGGCATCACAACCACCTGCTGGGAGGACAGAGATAACGGCCTGTCCCGCACGTGGGGCCTGTCAGCCAGAACCCTTTGGATAAACAGGAGAAAGAGCTATGTGGGGAGAAATCCTGAGTGTCCCAGAATTCCAGCCGGGGAGACAGATGGTGACAGAAACAGTGGTGGTGGGGCAAGGACGGGCGCTGGCCAAGGTCACAGGTGCTAGGTGGTGGGGCAGGGCGGGTACCTGCTGGTGGAGGCCCAGGCGCAGGGTGAGGGCCCCGCAGCGCGGCTCGTCCCCATGCTCGGCCCCCAGCAGGTGCTTGTTGAAGTGGGGCAGCGGCAGGCTGGGCCTGAAGTCGGAGCTCAGCATGCTGATGGGCGCCAGCATGATGGCTGCGTTGGTCACTGGGCCTGTGGGACACGGCTGTCAGCCCACCCCAAGGACCCACTGTGCCCCGCGCACGGGAAGGACCCCGGGTGGCTGGACGCACCTTTAAGGGTCACCGTCCGGATGCACTGCTTGCTCTGCACGTCCCACAGGCGCACAGTCTCGTCATGGGAGCCGGAGAGCAGCACGCTGCCGTCCGTGGACACCGACAGGCAGGTCACCTGGTTCCTGGGACAGGTGGACACTGGCGTCAGGTCCTGGTCGGGTGAGAGGGGGATGGCGCGGCCCCTTCCCTGGTGCCTACCTGTGGCCTCTGAAGACCTTGCCAGGGTCCTGCTCGGGCTGGAAGCTCCGCTCCCTCTGTACAGGCTGTGGAGGCTGAGACAGGCATGAGTGCCAGAGGTGGCGGTGATGCAGACGCAGCCCCAGCCCGGAGACGGGGAGCCATCACCCCGTCACGGCCACCCCAGCCACTCACCCGGGTGCAGAGGTCCACCTGGAAGACGGAGCCGTCGCTGCCCCCACAGAACATGTGGTGCTCGGCCAGGTCCATGGTCACGGCCATGATGCCCACATCAAACAGGACAGAGAGCAGCAGCTCGCCCGAGGAGATCTCCCACAGCTGGGGGTGGCAGAGGTAAGGGGTCAGAGGTCGGCAGCCCACCCTGCAGATGCCAGCCCTGGGTCCCCGCCCTGGGAGCTGGATGGCCAGGGGGGGAACCCAGGGCAGGTCGAGTCCCCATGGGCCTGGCCACACTGGCCATGGCTGGCTGAGTGGGAATTTCCAGGAGACAGAGGCCCGGGCTGCCTCCCGTCTGAGCATCCTTGGGCTGGGAGCCTGGGGATTACAGGCGTCTGAGCCCTGCCGACCTCAGCTGGTCAGGGTGGGGGTGGGACTGTACCTTCACTGTCTGGTCCAGTGAGGCCGTGGCCACCCGGGCCAGAGGACCCCCGAAGCCGCAGTGCACGTCAGTGACAGGGAGCGTGTGATGGGACCACACGTGCCGGGGGGCCGGGATCCTGGAGGGGTCCACCTGCAGCACGCTGCGGAGGGTGGGGGTGTGGTCACCACCCTCCTGCTCCCTGGGCCTGCCCCCCCGGGGGGAACCTGGGATGGGCACCACCTCCAGAGGCTCCAGGCCAGCACCAGGCAGTCCTTGCTCCCTGAGACGAAGTGGCTGCTATCGCCTGTGAATTTCAGGCAGGAGACGTCCTGGTAGTGGCGGCTCAGGATGACCAGGAGGTTCCCAGTGGAGACCTGGGAGAGGTGGGGGTGCCAGGTCAGTGCGGGAAGCAAGGAGCGGTTCCCGGGATCCCCAGCTGCCATGATGCCAGGGTATGGCGTTGTGGGAACCTCCTTGTGCCAGGTTGGGGACAACAGTGTCAGGTGAGGGTGGGCAGTTTCTGTGGGCCTGGACTCAGCTATGCTGCTGGCAAGGTGTTCCCACCTTGACCCCAAGTGTGTGATGGGCCCAGGAAGGAGGATAGGTTTTCTGCCACCCTGACTGCCCACCCTGGACTAGCAGTGACCTCAGGGACAGCAGCACTGTCCATGTGGCCTCTTCAGGATTTTGTCACAGTGGGAAGCGACGCTGGAGTAGGCTGTGACAGCTGCAGGCAGGCTGGTGATGAGCTGCCTAGGCAGGCACACAGCCTAGAGGAACAGGAGGCTGCTGGTGGCCGAGATGAACCTCTCGCACCATACCTGAGAAGGGCCAGGGCTGGGGGAGACGCTGCTGCAGGGTGAATCGTGTCCCCACCAAAGCACATTCAAAGCCCTGAGCCCCAGGCCTGGGAATGTGACCTTACTAAAAATAGGTGGGGCTGGGGTGTAGCTCTGGGGAGCACTCGCCTAGCACTTGGGGCCCTGGGTCAGGGCACGTCCTGAATCCAGCGACTGTGTCCTCTCTAGGACACGGAGATGTGGACACAGAAGGGAATAAAGCTGTGGATGATGAAGGACTGGTCAAAAGCCAGGGGACACCCTGAGCCCTGAGAGCTGGCAGAGGCCGGAAGCACGGGGTGATCACATCACCGCCAATGTCAAGTTTGGAAGCTGGGACAGACGGGGCCACATCACACCTCTCAAGAGGCCTTTGTCCCCAGAGCCTGAAGGACAGATCTGAGAAGCTCTGAGTGCCACAGGCCGGCCACTGGACCCACCGTCTGTCCAAGGTCAGGCCCCTCCTGCCAGACCCCTGCCCTGGCTCTTTACTGGAGCAGAGAAAGGGACCGAGCCGCAGGCGCCCCCTTCTGGTCACAGCGCAGAAGTCCTTGGAGAGTTGCTCCTCTGAGGAGCAGGGCCAGGCAACACATACCTGCTGCCACTGGACAGGAGGTCCCCGAGTGCCAGGCCACCGAATTTCTGCCCCCACACAGCCCAGCCCATGGCAGGCTGTCGGTGAGCCTGTGAGGATTCCCACTCTAATGTGAGCCCCATCACCTCCTTTTCCCTCCTGCGCTTGAATGGTTTCACACTGGCTTCAGGATGAGGTCATGGCCCCTCGCCCCCATCTTTGTGGCCTTTGCCGGCTCAAAGAGCTCTCACACCCCGGCCTTCAGCTTCCTGGACACCTTGGTGTAGTCAAAGACTGGATCGGGAAAGGCAAAAATGGGGATGCCTTTGGCCCCAGACCCCACACTGTCTGGACTGCTCCAGATGGGGGTGAGGGCAGGTCTCTCAAATATAGCAGTGTTAGTAACAGGTCCAGGGCCAAACTCTACCAAGGCCCAACAGTAAGTAAAGCTTTACTGACACTGCCGTGAAGCCCAGCACCACCTGCAAGGCTGGAGCATGTCACAGCCTGGCCACAGTCTGACAGTTGGCCCCAGGCCCCTTGCAAAAAGGGCCAAGAGCACGTGGCAGGGCTGCGTGGTGTGTACAGGTAGCACTAGCACCAGGTTTCCCAGCAGTGAGAAAGAGGGGAGATGAAAAATGTCATGCTGCCCCTTCCTTAGAGCGTTAAAGTCAAAACCGCCGGGTCTCAGGAAGGAGTGCCTTGTCCACTCTGGGTCCTGCAGAGTGTGTGTCTGTGGCTGGCTGGTGGCAGAATTAGGGCTTTGTAAAAACTGAGGCCTCTTTGGCACTTGCAAGAGTCTGGAGGGAACCAGAGGATGCAGGCAGCAGGATGCAGGATTGGTGAGACCCTGCACTCGCAGCTCCCAGCCCCTCCCAGCCTGGGATCTGGTCCTCATGGTTGCTCCCTGTGCCCCCTAGGTGAGGTGCACACCCTGGCTCCGCTCCTCTTACCTCCCACAGGTATATGTTTTCTCCAATTCCCGCCAGGACGTACAGGCCATTGGGTGCCGTGGTCACACAGGTGACAGGCCCAGGGCACATGATCTTTTGCTGGAGCTGGTCCTAGGCACACAGAACAGACTGGGAAGCAGGGGGGAGAGGAGATGCCTGCGGAGCTGAGAGAGGAGCTAGGCACAGCTGGCCTGAGCAACTGCACCATACAGCTAGGCAGGGTTCACACCTGCATGAGCTTTCTTGTTTTATTTTGTTTCCAGTAGTAGGGAATCGAACAATTCGAGCCTTCAGGCCCTCACCCGCTTTACATTTTTTAAGACATGATCTTGCTAAGTGGCTAAATTGCCCAGGCTGGGCTGGAACTTATCCCTACCAGATGGTTGCAATTATAGGAGTGTGCCACCACAGCCGGCTCACACCTGCATGAGGTTTTGCAGGCCAGTGCTTCCTCTGGACAAAGGGGTAGGCAAGGAGGGCCAGGGAGGGGACTGGGCAGAGCTCAATGGCCAGTAGAACTGCACCTTAATACCCCTTCCCCTAATGTGCTCCTAGGGCTCGTTACCTCCTCTCTAACACCGGAAAACATCACAAGTTTTGTGTGAACTTCACCAGGCAGTGGTTACACACAGCGGTTGCCTGGAGAGAGAGGAGCAGGCAGACCAGGCACTAAGAAGTTCTAGGCAATACGTAACGGGGCTGCCAATAAAAACAAAGATATCAGGGGGAACTATGGCGATCAGTGAATGCATGAGGTCCCGGGACTACCCATTCAAGGGGCTCCCTCAGACCTCAGATCTTCTTCATCCTCCAAAACCACAAACCCCAAAGGACCTAATTTCTCCCCTTAAATTAAATTTTGCGCTCAGGAATCTGTGCATGCGCACTTGCTCCAGGGTGCACCCGGCGCTAAGCTGCACCAGGTGCCGGAGACGCACTCCCCCAGCCCCACGTGTGCCCAGGATGCCCTAAAGTGCCCACCACCCTGCGCACGCGCAGATTCCCTACAACGACTCGTCCCTCCAGGTCGTCCCGGTCGGGATCGGATCCCAATTTCCCTTCCCCCCGCTTTCTTTCGCGGGCTCCCTCACCGAACCCCCAGGCCCGCGCGCCGCACCTTCCGCTGCAGCTCCCAGACACTGATGTAGTTCTTGCCCAGCTGCGCCACCAGCAAGTACTCGCCATTGAGCAGCGCGAGGCCGCGGGGCCCAGCTTGGCCGCCGCGGTAGGTGAGCAAGTTGGCACCCGAATGCAGTTCCCACACGACGCAGGTCCACAGCTGTGCCGTCGAGTCCGTACACACGGCCACCTCCATGGGCGCCGCCATCTTACCGCCCCGGCCACCGCCCCGGAAGTGCATCGTCGCCAGCGAACCCCGGTGAAGGCATAACGCGCACTAGAGCGGCGCCTGTGCTGCCTCAGGGGCGGGGTTGGCGGACCCGCGCGTGCGCAGAGGCTTCGGGAGAGGGCTCTGCCCCAGGGAATGGGTTTCTCTGTCCAGCAGAGAATGGAGGGTCGCGTGTTAGGGGTAGAGGTCTTGGACGGTGCCCTGTTTCGCGGACTAGGGTCTCCTGCCATCTGTTAGTATCTCCAGGGCCCTGAGGTCTGACTTGGCCATTCCCTCCGTCGCGCTTTTGGCCAAGTGACCAAACCTCTCTGGTGGATTGTTTGTTTCTTTTTAAAATATGTACAATTAAAGTACTGAGCTCACAGGCTCAAAGGAGACCTGGCAAAAGAGCAGACTCCACACCAGAAATTATTTAGGGGTAGGAGGTGCGGCTCAGTGGTAAGCGCTTGCGCCGCCCCGTGACAGAAAAGGAAACAAAACCCCCAGTGTATCTACTTGACTCACAGTGCCTGGTGATTACCTATTGATGGCTGCCTGCCTGTCCTTTGACCTCGCTTTTTGGAGCCACAAAATTCAGATGTCTATTTGGGCCACTGGGTCTCGGCCCAGCAAGTCCCAGCTGCCAGTAACAGGAACCATTTCTAAAAACAAATTTTTCTGGTTTTTCCTTGGTGCTGGGGATGAAACCTAGGGACGTGCACATGCTAGATAAGTACTGCTACTGAGCCACACCTCCAGCACCAAAACAATGTTTTTTCAAAAAATGTAAATGTACACCCGACACAGTGGCGCCCACCTGTCATCCCAGCTACTCAGGCTGAGGCAGGAGGGTCGTAAGTTGGAGCCCAGCCTGAACAATTTAGGGAGACCTTGTCTCAAAATTGGAAAAAAAAAAAGAGGCCCGGGCGTGGTGGCACAGGCCTGTAATCTCAGCATTTGGGAGGGTGAGGTAGGAGGATCATCACGATTTTGAGGCCAGCCTGAACTACATAGTGAGACCTTGACTCAAAACAAACATACGGGCCGGGCCGGGGCCGGGAATTTAGCTCAGTGGTTCTGCCGTCTACCTTGCAAGTGCAAGGTCCCGAGTTCGATCCCCGATAAAACAAACAAAAGACCCAAAAAGCCAAACACAATTTTAAAAGGGTGGGGAGATGCAGCTCAGTAGTAGAGCCCTTGACTGCCTGGGTTCCAGGACCGGAAACAAAATCAAATTAATCCCCAAAAGGCAGAGTTCGTGGTCTGGCTTTGGAAAGGAATTCATCTGAAAGTGGGACCTGTCTCCACGGTGTTGGGCTGGGTGCCCCCGTCCCAAGCCCGCCGGGAGCTCAGTGGGGCCTGCAACCGAACGGAGATGCAGGCGGGGCTGATTGGGATGCTGGGAACCCCGGCCTGGGAGGAGATGTGGAGAGAGGGCAAGTGTCCGGGCGCGGGAACCGCACCAGCAAGCAGCAAGCGGTGGCCGCTAGGTGGCAGGCGCGAGCCGCGGACGGAGCGAGGGGCGGGAGCACAAGGAGCCCAGGGGAGGAGGGGAGGAGCCTCTGGGAGCGGGGCGGAGCCCCGAGCAAAGGCCCTGAGGCAGTTCCATAGCAGGGAGCTGACTGGGCAGAGCCTGCCCTAGGAGGGAGAGAGTCCACCCACCCCAGGACCTGCTCAGGACCCCAGTACCCTCGATTTTTAATTTTTGCTGGTGCTGACGATGGAACCCAAGACCTCGGCAAGCGCTCAACCCTGAGCTGCATGCCCAGACCGTCGTATGTTATTTATAGATTTTATTTTTTTAATTAATTAATTTTTTTGCGGTACCAGAGATGGAACTCAGGACCTTGCACTTGAGAGGCAGGCGCGGTGCCACTGAGCTAAATCCCCAGCCCCTCGAATGTTATTTATAAAGTGAATAAGAAAGAGAAATCGGGCAGGCAGGGATGTTGTTCAGTGGTTGAGCATTTGGTGGTGGCTTCAAGCCCCAGGGCCCCCACCACATAACCTTAACCCTTACATTTTTTTGAACATTGGAACTTTTTTTTTTTGGTACCGGGAATCGAACTCGGGACCTTGCACTTGCGAGGAAGGCGGTGGCGCCACTGAGCTAAATCCTCGGCCCTTTTTTTTTTTAAAGATAGTGGACTCTATGTAGCCCAGGCTGGCCTCAAACTTGGCGGCGATCCTCTTGCCTCTGGGGTGACAAGCGTGCGCCACCACTTGAGGCTGTTTGCCACCTTAGTGCCTTGGAACAGGTCATTGCGCAGCTATGGTTCTCAGCTTCCCCAGTTATATGCGGGGTGCGTGCGATGGCTCCCAGAGGCGGGCTAGTTTGTTCCGCCCGGACCTTTCTGAATTTCAGGGGTCCGGGGGTGTGAGGAGGTGACCAGCTGTGCCCTGGGACCCTGCAGCCAGAGTGGGGATAAACTGGATGCCCAGGCCCCGGCCAGCGGTGCACATGTGCCCTTTCTCCTCCCCTCCCTGGCCCGGGTGGGCCTCCTTGTGAGGTCAGAGGTCGCCCCGCCCCCTCCTGGAATGGGGACAGACCAGTTGTGCAAGAGCCTCAGACAAAAGCCACCCTTGGGGGCATCCAGGACCACCCAGTGCTGGGACTCAGTGGCACTTCGTTGGGGGGCAGGGAGCAGCTGGTCCCTGATCTGAGGCTGGGAGGGCACGGGCGTGGGGGGCACGCCAGGGAAACCAAGGCAGGGAAACCTTCCTGTTCCCCAAGTGAGCCAGGACCATGCACGGACCCCGCCATTCCTTGGGCTCCTGTGGGGCTGGTGGGTGACCCCAGTGGAGCCCCTACGGGCAGCAGCTGGGCTTTGGGAAGCCAGGAAGGAGGGCGCAGGCCCCCTCTGTGTGTCCCCAGGGCCTGTGTGGCCTCAGGGTCCCTGGGGTCCCTCTCTGAGGCACTTGAGCAGCTGAGGAATGAAGGGAAAGGACTGGACCATCCAGTTGTGTTTGTTTGTTTCTGCTGTTTTGTTTTGTTTTCCAGTCCTGGGGATTGAACCCAGGCCCTTCACACTGAGCTACATCTCCAGCCCTTTTCATTTTTGATTTTGAGACAGGGTCTCGCTAAGTTGCTAAGTTGCCCTGGCTGGGCTGTAACTTTGACCCTCCTGCCTCAGCCTCCCAGAGTGCTGGGATGACAGGCATGTGGCCTACCACATCCGGCTTTTTGTCCCCTAGGGGTCCAGAGGCTGCAGCTGGACCTCAAAGGGCCAGGAATGGAAAATGTCACCTTCCCCTCTTTTTTTCTCAGGTCACAGGTGAGTCGCAGCGACAGGGGCTGTTTTCCTCTCCTTCCTGTGCAGCTTCTGGGAGGGACCAGCCCAGGCCGGCCACAGCCGGAGCTAGTGGGAACCAGGTGACTGCAGTCTAGGCTGTCCACCAGGCCACTGTGACCTTGGTCCAGTCCAGTCCCCTGAATACGGAAGTCACAGGTCGGCCCCAGAGAAAACTCTCCCAGCCTGGTGCCCATGCTGTGGCTTTTTGGGGTTGGAGGTCGAGACCTCACCAGCATTTGCAACCTGGGAGCAGAGCTGGCCCATGTCCCATCTGGCTTCCCTGGGGCCATATCGTGTTAAAAGCCACACCTGCAGAGGCCAGTCCCTGGGCACTGTGGGAGGCAGGTGACAGGCAGCCATGGAGGGAGGCCCCTCAGGAGCCTGGTTGTGACAGCAGCTCCATCTGGGTGTCTCCCAAGGTGAGGGGGAGTCACATGCCTCTTTGCCCAGAGGACAATGACATCGGGCTATGAACAGCAGGTGGGAACTGCGTGTCTCCGTCACACACAAGGGAGTCTTTTTTTTTTAATTGGAGCAAGGTGAGAGGCCAATTTAGCATGTGCAAAGGCCCAGGGACATAGCCACACCACAGTGCTGGGGCTCCAGACAGAAACCTTGGAGGTGACAGGACACTTCTTAGGAGGCCAGGCACTGCCCACCTGGGTTGTTAGTAGGGACACCGGGGCTGGAGTGTTCTCTGTGGGGTGTCTTGGACACTGCCGGGTGCTGAGCAGCTTCCTGGCTTCCACACACCCTATGCCAGGAGCTCCCCTAGTTGTGACAGCCACACATGGCCCCAAATATGGCTCAGTGTCCCTGGGGGTGCCTGGTCTACCCTCCCCACGCTATGCTGGGTGAGGTGGAGATGCCTAGGTTAATAATCAGCACAGGAAATCAGCTGTGGTGGCATAACCCTGTAATCCCAGCACCTGGGAGGCTGGGGCAGGAGGATTGCTAAGAGTTCCAGGCCAGTCTGGGCCACACAGTGAGCTCAAGGCCAGCCTGGACTACACAGTGAGATCCTGTCTCAAAACAAACATGAACACACACACACACACACACACACAAACACAGAGAGAGAGAGAGAGAGAGAGAGAGAGAGAGGGAGGGAGAAACCCAGCGGAGACATTTTCTGTTAAAGTCAGAAGTGTTTTGTTTTAATCTCATGAGCTTTTCTGGGTTACAGTTGTCTTAAATATTTCTGAAGTTTAAATACAATTTGCATAATAATGTTATTATAAAATGTAAACTTTCAGTGTTCTTTTAAATTTCAAAATCACACCTTTTTTCCTCTTTTTTTTGGTATTTTTATCATTTTATTATTTTTTTTCTTTTTATTACCTGAATGATCTGCAAAAACTGAACATTGTTGTAAATCACCCTGCAGGTGACCAGGGTGTGATGGCGGGGCCCAGCTAAGAGGTAGACAGCAGTTTTACCTTTTTTTTCTGTTTTTTGGAGGTTTTTGAAAGTTTTTTTTTTTTTTTCCTTTTACCTGAGTCTGGCGTGATCATCACACCATGTAAGAAGCCCCAGAGAAACTGAAATCAATTTCACATATCAAGAATAAAAAGCTTGAGTTTGTGTTTGCGAAGGGGGAGTTAAAAAAAAAAAAAAGCCAAAAGTTAATGGAAAAATAAAAACAAGAACAAAATGGATAAAAATGTTAAAAAGAAAAAATGCAACTGTACAAATGCACAACTTTTAAAAACACTAACCCAGCTGTCCCAGGGTCCCGCCCCACCCGCCTGCCTGTCCTTACAGCCAGAGCCCTGCAGCCAGCCTAAGGGTCCCAAAGATTCCAGAAGCAGCCTGTCCAAGGGTCCCCACAAAGCCCCTCCTTACCCTGAGTTTGGGGGTCCCCGCCTGCCACACGCCAAGCCCCACGTGCACAGCGCTCTTGGCCAGGCCCCAGTGGCTGCGATGGCCACCCCCCTTCCTTGCGCCTCTTTGCATAAGGGGCTTCTGTGCTCCCCCAGATGTCCCTCCCACCCCCACCAGCAGGCGATGTCTGGGACACATATGAGGCAGCTGAGGCAGAGACAGGACACCCAGGGGCCACAGGTTCTGCCTGGCAGGACAGGGGTCCCAGGGATCCCCACATCCCACAATCTTGGGGCCACCCCAGGACACCCCGAGTTAGGATCCGGTCTGCTCACTGAGGCTGGGCGCTCACACATGCCACACATACACCACCCGGGGGCACCCCGAGACCTGAGCAGGAGGGACAGGGAAGTGACCAGGGCAAGGATTTTTGGCATCAAAAGTCAGACCTGAGGTAGAAAGAAATGTGCAGTGGACATTTCCCCGAGGTGGCCCCGAGGGGCCTCGGCCAGGAGGGGACAAGAGTGGCTGGCCAGATAGTTCTTGGAGAGGGGGCAAGATTGAGTCTTGGGATAGGAAGACCCCCCCACCCAGGAATGATTGTGCTAAGACACCAGCCCCCCAAAAATGGGGCAGGCAGAACCTTCCAGAAGGAAAAGCCAAGAGAGCCCCCCCCACCACCACCCCTCCTGGATGGGCAGAAAGGGGCACAGCAGTGACTCTGAGACAAAGAAAGACTAGGTCCCCTTCCCAGAGAAGGAAGGAGAGCCCGGCCAGGGGCCTGGGGGAGCCCCAGCACTCCCCCCACTCCCAGCCTCGTTAGCACCGACTCTGGGGCCCAATTAGAGCCCAGGCTCACCTAGGCGCAGCTGCCACAGTCCCCACCTGAGGCCGGACGCAGCCCCAGGGACAGGGGCAGAGAGGCCCAGAAAGCCCTGAAGACCCTGCCCGGGCTACAGAGGCTGGGTTTCTGCTCCAGCCAGGCTTCGTCTCATGGATACCCCCCAATTTTCTGACCCGGGTGGGGGGATCCGTGGTCCTTTCTGGGCCTCTGTTTAGTGACTGTCACTGCAGAACCAAGACATGTCATAGCCCCTGTGCGGAAGGCATGGAGAGAAGGGCAAGAGGAGGGGAGAGAGGAGAGGGGTTCGGGTTGCTCTGGCCCCTAAATCCTCACCCTGAGTTAGGCCTGGCTGCCCCCAGTTCCCCCTTTATTGATCGTCCCCCAAATCATCCCTGAGACAGGAGCCTGGGGCCAGGACTCATTCTACCCCCTGGTTAAGGATTCCCTGATCCGAGTGCCCAGCCTGGAAAAGAGGAATCTGTTGCTGAGTTCCAGCGTCCTGGGCTCGCGGGCCACCCATCGGGCCACCAGAAACACCCAAAGGAGCCCAAACCAGTCACAGAAAAATTTTAAAAAGGTTATTACCGGGGTTGGGTTTTTTGTTTCACTTTGCTTTTTCTAGTCCCTGAATGAGCACAAATATATAGATATATAGATATATAGATATCCTTTTCCTAAAGCTCCACCCCCCAAGAATAAAATAGAGTATTTACAGAACAAAACCCCCAAAACCTCTTAAAAGCCCTATAGGAGTTTGAGTGTCACTATTTCTTAGGAAAAAAAAAAAAAAGGAAAAACACATTTCCCAAAGCAACAAGGAAAAAAAAAAAAGGAAATAAAATCAGTGATCTTGGCTCAGGGGTTTCATTCAACACAAGGAGCTGGGTGTGATGAATGTGTCACAGATAAAAATAAAAAGTGAAAATAAAAACGGACAAAAATGCTAACACACAGTGCAGGGATGTATGAGGTAAACAGGGTTGGCTTTGACATCGCAGCTGTTCCATGCCAGATGCCACAGCCGCTTCCCTGGGAGCAGAAAAAGGCTCCAGCGGCTCCAGCAGCTCCAGCGGCTTGGTTTTCCTTTAGGTTCTTTTCACAGTCCTCATAATTCATCTCTGAATGTCCAAAACCTGAGAAATTCAAGTGTTCCTTGGTTCCCCTGTTTTATTAAATTTGCTTTATATATATATATATATATATATGTATATATATGTATTTTTTTCTCTTTCCTTTTTGGCGTCAATGTGGTTTCGTGGTGAAGCTCTGCTCTTCCCACCTGTTGCTTCTGCCTTCCTGGACCCCAGCCGGGGGACTGTCGGGCTCCTGGGGTGGGGCGGCAGTGGGCAGGAGGGGAGCCACGAGGTTAAGGCAATGAGTTATTTGAGGTAGAAGACGTGGGGTGCGGTGCTGCACCTGCCTGGCTGCCCGAGCTGGTCCCTGCGGGTCCTCCCCGGCCACCTGAGTTGCTGCTGCTGCTGCCACCACTGCCACCACCACTGCCTTTGCTGGGTGCTGAGGGTGGCGTGGGGGCTGGCGGCTGAGCAAACAGGACCCCTGGTGCAGGACAGAAGAGAGACTTGTCATGGAAACTGGCCAGGCCACCACTGTCCACTTAACTTCTCGGCTGTGTCCAGCAATGTGTTGACCCTGAAGGTGGATGCCAGTGACCTCCCAGCCACTATCCACTCTGCAACCAGGCTGCCCTCTGCCCACAGCGCCACACAGTGCTTGCTATGTGCCACTGCATTTATTTTCATTCTGAGGATTGGACTCAGCTACCCCCAGCCCATTTTTTATTTTTGTTGTTTATTTTGAGATAGGGTCTCATTAAGTTGCTAAATTGCTCAGGCTTGACTCAAACTTGAAAGCCTCCTGCCTCAGCCTTCAAGAGTGCTGTGATTGGGGCCGGGGATTTAGCTCAGTGGTTCCGGTGCCTGCCTTGCAAGTGCAAGGTCCCAAGTTCGATCCCCAGTACCAAAAAAAAAGGAGTGCTGTGATGACAGACAGGCATCACTACGGCCAGCTACCACTTTTGTTTTGTTTTGTTTCGAGACAGGGTCTAGCTATGTAGTCCAGGTTAGCCTCGAACTCTCAGGGACCCTCCTGCCTCAGTCTCCCATTATGTGAAGACCTCACCTCTCAGCCCCTAGCTGCCCTCGCCCAGCTCTTGCCTCTGGTCCCTGGCCAGGGACAGCCCAGGGGCCCTGCGTTCAGCAGGGACAGCAGTGGCCCGGGTGGCTGAGGCCTCGGGCACCTACCTGTGTACATGATGCCGTTGAGCTCGACCGACATACTAATACTGTTGCTGCCGTTGGCGCCTGCGAGGCTGACAGCCGAGTCCTGCCGGCTCTCAGAGGCTGCAGGGAAAAGAAAACCGCAGAAATGTGTTGGCTTGGTGGCTGTCTGCCCGCTTGACAGTAAGCTCCAAGAAGGTGCAGGCTGCTTTGTCACTAGCACGTGCAGCAGGTGCTCAGTGGGCTGTTTGTCTCCCTCCGCTATTTTTATTTTTTTGGACACAAGGTTTCACTAAGGTGCTTGGGTAGAGACTGAAATGATCATCCTGCCTCAGCCTCCAGAGTAGCTGGGATCACAGGGGAGTGCTCGGCTATATTTATTTGCCCTTCCTTCCTTCCCTGAGGTGGGTTGGAAACCGGGTCTTGCCATATAGTTCAGGCGGCCTTGAACTCACTACATAGCCCAGGATGGCCTTAAACTCCTGGTGACCCTCCTGCCTCAGCCTCCTGAGTGCTGGGGTTATAGACATGCACCACCACACCTGACTACACATTTTCTTTTCTCCTTCCTTCCTTCTCTCTTTCTTTCTCCCCCGCCCCTTTTCGATACGGGGACTCGAACTCAGGACCTTGCACTTACCAGGCAGATGCACGCCACTGGGCTAAATCCCCAGCCCTTTTTTTGGTTTTTGGTGATAGGGTCTCATTATGCAGTTCAGGCTGGCCTTCAATTCACCGTGTTCCCCAAGCTGCCCTTGAATTTGTAGCAATCTTCCTGCCTCAGCCTCCCAACTGCTAGGATTACAGGTGTCCGCCATCATGCTGGGCATTTTTTTTTGGTACCAGGGATCGAATTCGGGTCCTTGCGCTTGCGCAGCAGGCGTAAAACCACTGAGCTAAATCCCCGACCCCTCATATTATTTATTTTAAAAGAGATTGCCAGCCGGTTACAGTGGCCTGTCATCCTGGCACTCTAGCAGGCTGAGGCAGGAGGATCACAAGTTCCAGCCCAGCCCAGACAACTTACTGACTTAGTAAGACCCTGCCTCAAAATTTAGGCTGTGGATGGAGCTCAGTGCAAAGGCCCTAGGTTCAATCCCTAGACCTCTCTCCCCCAAAAGGAGAGAGAGATAGCCAAATTGTCACCTCTTTACCCTCCTGCCCATAGGACCAAGGTCCCTATACCTTAGCCAACCCCTGAGGCTAAACTCATGGGAGGCACCCTGTTGGTGTAGATGTGCAGTCCGCCAACTAAGTGGGCTCAGCATCTTTAGGAGCTTTTTAGTCCCCGGACCCCCCGTCGCCCGCTGGCTTGTTGGCCTTTTGTTATTGTGGTCGGCTCTGAGGCCCTTGCTGCTCGGGCGTCTGGCTGGTTGGTACCTTGGCTGTTGATCCGGATGCTCATGGGCAGCTGGGCAGTCATGGCCAGTAAGTTCTGCTGCAGAGCCCGGTGCAGGAGCCGCTGCTGCTCATCAGCGACCAGCACCATCTTCTTCTCCGGGGGCTCCCCAGACTCCAGCTTCTCCCGGATGTGCTCCAGGGCCGCTGCCTGCGCTGCCACGGCTGCCTGGGCCGCTGCCGCTTGCACTGCTGCCTGGGCTGCCACCACTGGGTGGCCAGCCAGGGACACAGGCAAGCGGCTGGGGACTGTGATGGGGATGGCTGAGTCCTCCTCTAGACACACAGGAGAGAGCAGCGGTCAGAAAGGAACCCAAGCGGCCTGGCCCCGGGGAGCTTGCTTCCTCTGCACAGAGACAGATGGCTTTACAAACAGGTGCGAGTGCCATAAAACCCCTGTCATCCCAGTACTCAGGGGGCTGAGGCAGGAGGGTCACCCCAAGTTTGGGGTCGGCCTGGGCTATATAGTGAGTTCAATGCCAACCTGGACTACATAGTGAGACCCTGTTTCAAAAAACCAACCAACCAACCAACTAAATAAATAAACCCTCTGTAACAGCAGATGTGCTGCCAGCAATATCACTTATAACAACAGCATCCACTGGTGTTTAGCATTCATACTTTTTAAATTTTTTTTACAGTACTGGGGATGGAACCCAGGGCCTATGCACTGAGCTACATCCTTGGCCTTTTTTTATTTTTTATTTTTGGTACCAGGGATCGAACTCAGGTCCTTGTACTTGCAGGGCAGGTGGCGGAACCACTGAGCTAAATCCCCAGCCCCCTTTTTATTTTTTATATGGAGACAGGGTCTTGCTAAGCTGCTAGGGCATCCTGGCTCAGCTTCCCAGAGTGCTGGGGTCACAGCTGTGTACCACCCTGCCTGGCACCTTTCTGGATGCCCACCTGGGATTTCTCTTGGTGATCTGGAGGGGGGAAGGATTCCCCACACCCCAGAGCCATGCTGGAATGTGGCCCGGGGCCCCACACAGCCCTCACCTTTCTTGATCTTGGGGGCTGGGGTGATGGAGCTGCCGTTGGTGCTGGCGGCCAGGCCCAGGGACTGCACGGGCAGCTTGGGTGAGGACAGCATGCCGTGGGCACTGCCTGGCGAATAGGCGAAGAGGGAGCCGCCGAAGCTCTGGCGCCGGCCTTCCCTCCTGTTGCTATCGATGGCGGCCTGGAGCTCGTTGGGGCTGCTGAGGCCACGCCGCTCACACTCGTAGGGATACAAGTACTTCATATACCTGTGGGTGTGGACAGTGTGGCACTGGGCTGCCCCTGACCGGGCACAGGGGCAGCACCATCCCGTTTCCCTGTGACCAGTTTTATTCTGAGACAGGGTCTTGCTAAATTACTAAGTTGCCCGGGGTGGCAGTGAACCAGAGATCCTCCTGCCTCAGCCTCCCAGAGTGGTAGGATGACAGGCGTGCAGCACCAGGCCCAGCTCTGTGGGGTCTTTAAACTAACCACTACTGAGCTGCACCCTGAGCCTGATGTCCCCCTGGCCCAGCAGCCCGGCCCGGCCACTCACTGGGTCCTCAGCGTGAAGGCAGCGCTGGTGATGGAGGTGGGCAGGTTGAGGCCCTTAGTGATCTCCCGCCACAGCTTCTTGTTGATGACCTCCACCAGGCCGCCCTTCTCCGTCACCAGAACGTACAGCATGAACAGGTCAAGCACCTGCTTGGCCATGATGGGGATGCGGTTCACGGGTGTGCCTGCGGACGGCAGGGCGCAGGTGAGGCGGGGCATTTCGGGCTCCTACCCTCGGCAGGGGGCGCTCAGGGCGGGTCCTCTCCGGTGTCCTGGGCATTGTGGCGTCCCTGGCCTCCATCCGCCCTATATCAGGAGCTCCCCAGGGTGATGGCCACAGATGTCCCCGGACATCACCCGGTGTCCCCTGGAGAGCAGCATCACCCCAAGGTGAGAACCAACCCTGCTCGACAGCACAAGGAGGCAGTACTGCCTCAGTTTCTCCACAAGCCACCTGGGCTCATGAACAGCACAGATCTCATTGCTGAAAGGGGTTTCTGAGGAGGCCCCCGAGGGGAGTGCTGGGGACAGGCAGGTGTCACAGGGTTATTCTACGACAGCTGCCAGGAGCTCAGCCTGCCTCCCTGGCTGTCTGTCCTGCGCTCCCGCCGGGTCTCTGTGCTCTGGCAGCTTGGCCAGGCCGACCACCTCCCCCCGGCCCGCTCAGACCTCCCCTCCCCTACTGACTCCCCCAGACCCCGCCCACAGCCCGGAACACCCCAGCTCGGCTCACCTGACCTGAGCCTCCTCCCACCCAACTCTGGGCTCAGGAGACCCCTTGCTCACTGACCGCCCCCGGCACGCGGCTGGGATTTCAGCAGCCACTCAGTGAACAGCAGCGAGGGCACAGGGCCCCACCATGAAGGATGAGGGAACTGAGACTCGGGGCAGGACCCCGAGAGTAAAGGGCCAACTCGCTACCCTCCCTCCATCTGGGAAGCACCTCTTGTCCACTCGGCCAGGTTGCAGAGTCCTGGGAATCCTGAGGACATGGGGAGGCCAGGCTCAGACCTGCTGCCCACACCTGCTCCATCTTGGCCAGCAGGGCCCACACCAGCCAGGCCAGGGTGGAAGGATGGTCACAGAGGAGGTGGAGGCTGGCACAGGGAAGGCAGGGAGCCCTCCAGAAAAACAGCAGGGCTGCTGGGGCAGGGCCTCCCCTCTTTTCCAGTCCCCAGGGAATTGTGAGAGAAATCTGGGTTTTACTTTCTGATGTAGGGAAAACAAATAAAACAAAACAAAAATCCTCTCCCCGTCTAGAATAAAGGAAAAGGGGCTAGGAGGGGGTGTTGTCCAGGGTAGAGAGTGATTCTCAGTCCCAGAGGATCCCAACTATAGGAGGGGAGGGTCCAGGGAGGGAGTCAGGAGGGAAAAGGAGCTTTGAGGTGGAGTTTTGAGGGATGTATAGGAGTTTGTTGTTCCCTGCTCTCCAGGTACTCTCAGCTTGGGGAGGGAAGACACTCATGTTCCTGAGTGATCAGAAGCTAAATAGAAGCATCTGGGAGCCCCACCTCACCCACTCCCACCAACTCCCTCTACTTCTGTGCCTTGAGGAAACCAGCCATCATGCCGAGCACTGGGGACCCAGCAAGGTGGTCAGCTTGGGGCCTGGGAGCTGGGGCCCCCCCAGCAGATGGCCAGGGGGCTCAGGCAAGTGTGGACAGGATGATAAAGGGAGTGGGGCGATCTCTCCTGCCACACAAGGTCCAGCAGGGCCGGCTGGGGCTGCGCTCTGAGGATAACGCAGGAGGGGCCCCCTCCCAGGGACCCAGCTGCTTCCCCGCGTGGCACGGGAGGGGTTAACACGGGGCCACTGGGCAGCGGGGTCTGGGAGCCGAGGCCCCTTCTCTCCCTCCTCCCTCCCTTCCGGTGGGGGTGGTGTGGCTGGCCTCTGTGTTTACAGAAGCCAGGGCGGGCCGGCCTGGACAAAACTGGCTGTGCAGGGGGCCTGAGCTGGGACTCAAGGGACCCAGGCTAGACTCCGTCCCGCTCTGCCCAACCTTCCTGCCCCAGGGCCCCAAGGCCACAGCCCTCCCCAGGCCTCAGTGTCCCCGCCTGGGCCTGGGCCCAGATCTGCCCACCACTGGACGTCGCCCCTCTTTAGGCTCGGTCCCCCTGACCCCCTGGCTGGGCTGTTGTCAGTCTTGCTCAGCCAAGGACGGGGCACTGTGGGTGCTCAGTATGTGAGGATGAGCAGGGCACACTCGTCGTGTTTGGGGTCCCTGCTGGGGCCGAAGACTGGGGCCTCGGGTTAGATCCGCAATCATGGGCCCATCCACCACTGGGCCTGGGGGCCTCTAGGGTCTGATGCTGCTCCCCCAAAACAAGCCGGTCCTGCCCCCGACCTATGGGCCCTACCGAGGGGTCCTAGGAGCAGAGACAGCCCAAGATCATACCTGGGGTTCATAGGGGGCTGGACATTCAGTTTGGGGCCCCACAGTAGGACCCTCCTCCTCCCTCAGCTTCAGCTGTCCCCACAGTGCTGCCTGCAGACCCAGCACTCACCTCGCTTCTGCATGAAGCTGAACAAGTCATCCAGGAACTCCTTCCTCTTAGGGTCCCCATCGAGTTCGTAGAGCTGAGGGCAGAGGGCAAGGTCAGCGGACGCCAGAGTGGGCAGCACAGGCCGAGGGCCTCCACCAGGGACGGGACCCAGGCCCATTCCTCCCGAGCCGAAGGGCATGTGAACACCTCACTGCCGGGCAGAAGACGCAGCTGGCGCGCAGCCTCGGGGAAGTCCCCGGGTTGCAGGGTTGGAGCTCAGACTGGCGGCTTGAAACCGGGATCCAATCCCCACCATCCAGGAGCCAGGAGCCAAGCCTGAGACCCAGGTCTGTGCCGGGCTCGTCTGTCCCGCCTGTCCCGGCATCCCTGGGCTTGTGGCTGTCATGCACCACACCCCACACCCCCCTGCCCCAGCTCTGCCTCCATCACCCTCTCTTCTCCTCGAAGGACACCAGCCTGCTAGGGCCCCCTCATCTCCATCTCCAACCAATTATATCTGGAAAGACCCGGTTCCCAAATGAGGTCCTCTCTTGGAACTAGAGAACACAGTTCTTTTCATTCATCCATTCAAGGTGCTGGGGATGGAATCCAGGCCTTTGTACTGAGCTCCACCCCCAGCTTTTTAGTTTTTATTTTGAGACAGCGTCTCACTAGGTTGCTAAGTTGCCCAGGCTGAGCTCAAACTTGGGATCCCCCTGCCTCAGCCTCCCAGAGTGCTGGGATGACAGGTGTGCCACCATGCCTGGTTCCAGGGGGTGGATTTCTTGGAGGGAACATGATTCATGCCACAGTGGCAGCACCCAAGTAACCTCACGGGATCATCCTGATGGATGAATCTTCCCTGTGCCTTTGCTGACAGGCACATACAAGCGCATCTACTCCCAAGAGCTGACTCTGGTTTTGTTTTGGTTTTTTTGTCTTTTTTTTTTTTTTGGTACCGGGGATCGAACTTGGGTCCTTGTGCTTGGGTAGCAGGCGGCGAAACCACTGAGCTAAATCCCCGGCCCAAGAGCTGGCTCTGTTTTGCAGATGAACAAACTAAGGCACGGCAGCAGGGGAAGACTGGAACTGGGGAGGACTGGAGACCCGGGGCATAGCCAGGTCCCCTGGCCTCATCCCTGTGTGTAGCATGAGCCAGTGAGCAGGGTGATCCCAGCATCTGGGAGGCTGAGGCAGGAGGATGGCAAGCTTCAGCCAGCTTGGACAGCTTACCAATACTCTGTCTCAAAATTAAAAAATTACAAAGAAAAGGACTAGGAATGTAGCTCAGTGGGAAGGCCCTGGGTTCCAGCCTTAATACAAATAAATAAATAGCCAGTGACCATCTGCGTCCCACGCAGGGCAGGACTGGTTAGGGAGGAAGTGACAGGATGTCACCATAGGAGGGGAAATGCTGTCTGGGGCACCCGCTGGGGAACTGGGGGGCAGGGGGAGCCCTGGCCCCAACAGCCAGCAGCTCACAGTCCCAGAGGGCGGGCAGGCAAGGCAGGCAGGGCAGGGGGCAGCGGGCAGAGATAATTAGAAAGTAGAGCTCAGGTGGGGGCCAATTTGCCGGGGAGAGGCAAGGGCAAATACCAGGCTTCAAATTAAGCTCCAGGGAATGTGGCTGACTGGGCTGTGGGGGGCCTTGAAACCACCAATTAGGCCTAGGCTGGGATAATCTGTCATTAGGTGCTCAGGAGCGTGGCCGAGAAGCTCCGGGCTGGGAAGCTGGGACCTTCCCCCGCCATCCCTTCTGCCAACCTGCCTTTCTCTGGGTCTCAGTTTCCCCATCTGCGTAATGGAGACGGGGGAGGGGGTGCTTCTGGAACAGGGTCGGGAAGACAAGGCATCCGGACCTCATCCCTGGGTGGTCAAGGCCCAGCAGAAGGCCAGCTGTCCGCCTTTGTCTGCGCCCCACCCCGGCCAGCGCCAGACTGGCCGGCCTGCATTCCTGCGCTGATTTATGGCGGCCTGGGAGGCCCCTTTCCCCTCAGCTGCCCGAGGGCTGCGGGGCCTGCAGGTAGACCGGGCCAGACCAGCCAGGCCTTGTCCTTCCAGCCCTGCCCAGCTCTACCTGCGCCTGCGTCGGCCCTGGGTGCCCCTCACCCACTCACTCCTCCTCCTCGCCCTTCGGAAAACCTTCCCAAAGCCAAGCCCAGGGACTCAGTGTGTGTGCGCATGTGTGTGTGGGGTCAGTCCTTGAGCCAGAGCCTAGAATCCAGCCAAGCACAAAGCGACAGCTTAATAAATGCTCCTCGAGCCAGGTGCAGTGGTGTCCGCCTGTTACCCTAGCTACTCAGGAGGCTGAGGCAGGAGGATCTCAAATTCAACCCCAGCTTAACAACGTAGTGAGACCTTGCCTCAAAATTAAAAATAAAAAGAGTCAGGGATATGGCTCAGCGCAAAGGCCCTTGGTTCCATCCCAGCACTGGCCGCCCATACACACTCACAAAGGCTTTATCCAGGACACATAGAAACATTAGGCTCATTAGTGTTGTAGATGAGGAAACTGAGGCCTGTACAAAGAGAGAAGAGCTTGCTCAGGACAGGAGGGGAGTGAGGCCATTAACCCCCAGGCCAAATGGTGGGCTAATAGGCCAGTTGCTGGGCCTGGTAGGACACCCATGAAGCCAGGGCATTGATTCAAGGTCATAAAGGGAGCATCCATAGAGCCCTTCAGCTGCTGGTGGACACGGCAGCCTTAATAACCGTCGCTGTGGGCAGCTAACAACAAAAGCTGCAGTAAAGGCCGCCCCAGCTTTATGGGGCTCTGGCCCCTAGTTCCGCTCCCCTATGGGGCGTGTCCCGCCCTGACCAGCTGGTTGGAGCCCCAGGGGACAGTGTCCAGGCCCAACCCCAGCCCACCCCCACTTGTGGGTGAGCGGGTACAGCTGCTGATCATGGAAAGGCTCTGAGGATACACTGCTGGGCCACAAGACAACCTGTGTCATATCCAGGCCTGGAGCCCCGCGGAGGGTCTGAGATGGACCTGGCACTGTTCTAAGGGGCCAGAAAGCACCGAGTTGGTAACCCAGGCATCCCAGAGCCCTGAACGGGTTAGGAGAAGCTGGGAAAGCCCCTTCGGAGGCCGAGGGCTGAGACACCTGCCCCTCGCACTGGGCAGTCTGATCCCATCAGGGCGGCCGGGGGCCTGCACCGAGGGTCCCCCTGCAGTGCCCCAGGTCCTCTGAGACCCACTGTCCCCTCCCTGGGCTGCCGTCCTCAGCTCTTTTCACGCTGGCCTCCAACGGTGCCCCCCATAAATGCCGCACCTCCAGGGAGTGGCCCAGGGCATCGCACTGGCACCCCCACCCCGGTTTCGATTTGACAGACACCCCTACCTTCTGGGTTGGCCTTGTTTCTCCCCCCCCCCCGGCCTTCATCATCAAGGTCTATGGGTCTTCAGGTCTGGTTTCTGGGCTGTCTGCTTTGGACCGTGAGGGATTTTTATCTGATTTTTTTTCCCGGGTCTAAAACCGCACACACAACCGCTTAATAAATGCTTGTTTTGTTGTTGTTGTTGTTGTTTGGTTTTTTTGGTACTGGGGATTGAACTCGGGTCCTTGGGCCTATGCAGCAGGCGGTGAAACCACTGAGCTAAATCCCCGGCCCAGGAAACGCTTGTTAAATGAACTTCATTTCTCAGCCAAGGCATGCGTCCCCCAAATTGGTGCCCAACTGGATTCAGCTTGGGGCAGGCAGGGCCTGGTTTCCCCTCAGCCCTTTCCATCTGAGATACGGGTGCAAAATCAGAGCAAGGATGGGGGTGAGGGCTAGGTGGGGCATCCAGCAGGCACTGGCTAAGGGCACATCTTGCTTCCCCACTGTCCGCCCAGGAAGTGGGGGTGTCGCACCCCCTGGCTCCTGGATCAGGCCTCTCCTGGAGGCCCTTATTCCTACCAAGGAAAGGACCCTAAAACACACGCGCTTGCCCACCCCCAGGCCTTTGTACTGCCTGTGGCCTCAGCCTGGAATGTGGGTCCCAGATCTCCACAGGCTCCTTCTTCCCCATGGTCCCCTTAGGCCCTCCACACCCTCTGACCCTTCCTTTTGCTCTAGGGCCTGCCAGGTGAATGAATGAAAGAATAAATCTCCTTGGTCCCAGTCAGCCCTTGGCTCTGCATGCTGGGAGAGCTGAGGGGCAGGGATGTGGGGGGCTTGGGGATGAACAGTCGTGGCCCTTCTAGATCCTACCAGGCATCCCAGACTCAAGCGTGGCCTGGGAGGAGAAGGGTGGCCCTAGCCCTGTGGGCAAACTGCAAGTTCCCCTTGGGGGTGGAGGTGCTGCTGCCCAGGCCGAGGCAACTTCAAGCCCCCCAAGCAGGCAGGGGGTGTTGGCCAACAGCCCTGCAGGGAGGGGACCCCTGGGGACGGAGGGTGCTTAGTCCTGGCTCGGGACCCTGGCCTAGCCCGGGGGAAAGGCCAGGAAAGGGCCCTGAGGCGTGCAGAAAACCCAACAGCGAGAGCCTGTCTCAAAATAAAGCATTTCAGCCGGGCATGGTGGTGCACGTCCACGATGCTAGCTAGCACTCAGGAGGCTGAGGCAGAAAGATTGCTACGAGTTTGAGGCCAGTCTGAGCTACATAATGAGACTCTTATCTCAAAACAAAAAAACTACAGAGTGACCAGGAGACAGCTGTGTTGGGACAGGCTGCCGTCGCCTGGGTCCCAGGTGGGACCGGAGATGGCCACCCCAGCTTACATCTCTGCCGTGGGCCCCACCTTAGCATCTGAGCCAATTCCCACTGGCGTGGGAGCCCAGGGTGGCGTCCCCAGCCAGGGGCCCCAGCTATAAAGAAACGGCCTGTCTGTCTGTGGGGCCCCGAGAACCTTTGTCCCCCGCCTGCCCAGGCCCTGTCTGCTCAGCCCCCTGCCGCGTCCAGGTGGCTCCAAAGTCCTTGGGGCCCCACCTGGGGACAAGGCCACCGGGCAGGTGGGTGGGGTGGACCCCAGGGACTGCAGACGGCACCCAGGCCACCAGGAAACCAGGGAGAATCAAGAAGCCACCCTAATGCCTGGGGCTCGGAGCGCAGAGTTTGGGGGGAGGCTTCGTGGCCAGTGGGGCTGTGGGGAGCATGGATTTCTAAAAGCACTGCTTTGTCCCCACCGACTCGGTACAAGGGAAATCAGAGCTGGCTTCCCTTGGGGTCCAGAAAGGGGTTCGAGAGCACTCAGAAGACATGTGGAAATGAGTCAGGTCTTACCAGGCAGCTGCTCGGGAGATAAACCACTAGGGACAGGGACCTTGGGTGGGAACCTTGGCTCTGCTGGGGGACAGGAATGAACGAGGGTAAGAATCTCGCAGTCACTCAGGGCTGGGGCGTCCCGGCCTTTCGTTTTAAAATCTCAACTACTAAAAAAACTCAGTAAAATGGTGTGAAATTCAGATAACAGAAAATTGAGCAGTTTACGGTGGACAATTTCATACATTCGTCAAATTGTGTGACCATCACTTCTACTGAGGTCTGAACATTCCTCTGTTCCCAAAAGAGGCCTTATCCCCATGAGCAGTCACCCCATCCCCTCCTTGGTCCCGGCATCCGTGAGTCCACTTCCCGTCTGTGCTCACCTGTCCTGGGCGTTTCCTGTTCACAAAGCCCCACACTGTGTCCTCTGTGTCTGGCGTCTCTCACTGAGCACAGTGTTCCCAAGGTCTGTCCACGCTGTGGCAAGCATCACAGCCTCACTCTTTTTCCTGGCTGAGTAATATCCCACCATGTGGATAGACCATGCTGTGTTTATCTATTTGTCCCTCGATGGACACCGTGGCTACTTCTGCCTCTGGGCTGTTATGAATTGTGCTGCTGTGCGCATGAGGGTGGATCTTACCCATTTTCATAACCTTTGGGTTTTGGATAAGAAATGACTCACTGCTACTTCTATAACCCAAGTTAAACTAACATGGCTGTTTTTTGTCTCTTGACCTTCCTACCCCCCATAAAAGCCTAGAGGAATAGGCCAATGAATCAGATAGCAATTCTTTCTCTCAGCCCCAGGGAAGAGAGTCCTGGGGCTTGGAAATCTTTACATCACCAGGCATTGGCTGCTCATCTTCCCTGCCCCACAACCCTCCAAGGCTCCCTATTGCTCTCAGGAGAAAGCCCACTCCTGGCTTGCCCCAAGCCCACCACTCCTCCATTGTCTCCAGCTTTTCTCCCTCTCTCCAGCTTCCTTCCTGTTCTCTGGCCATGAAGGCCTCCTGGCTATTTTTGCCTCCTTGCTGGCCCTGCCCCAGGGCCTTTGCACTCACAGGTCCTCCCCCTCTAGAGTCCCTTTTCCAACTTCAGCTTCTGTAACTGCAGCTTGAGGGCAGCCTACTCTGTCCCCAGGCCCGGGTGGTGCCTCCTGTGGCAGCCCTGACCAGCATCTGTCACGGGGCCTGTGACTGCTGCTTCGACGTTTATTTTGGGATCTTTTTTCTTATCAATGTCTATTTTTCTCATCTGCCTCCCTTCTTGATGCAGGCAAAATCAAGGTGAGTGTCTTGAAAGTGGGCGCCCCCTAATAAAAGCAAAAAGGAAAAACTAGCACCTCTCATTACCTCCGACCCTAACCCAGCCCCTCAGCTCCGAGCCTGTGTTATCTATGGTGGGATGAGGCCCCGGGTAGCTGAGAGAGATGACTCAGCATGGCGGCAGTGACACTGGGGGTTGGATGGGCAGAGTCCCTGGGGGCCTGGCCAACTCCCCTTCTCCAAAACACCCACGCTGTCTGCCTGGTGGGGCCATGAACAGCCTTCACACACCCAAGGGGCCCCTCTCTACACTTGGGGAAACTGAGGCGGGGAGCGAGGCAGAACAACACAACCAGTCCTTTCCACGGCCCTGGGAGGCAGGGAAGGACGTGGCCAGTGGGGACACTCCCTGGGGGGAACTCAGCCCCCAAAAGGCAAGGAGGCCCGGGGAGGAACAGACAGGAGAATAAATGAATGAGAATAGGTGATCGAGGGCGGAGTGGGCATGGTGGGGCTGCAGAAGAGGAGAAGCCAGCCGGGCCTCAGTTTACCCTTCCAAGGGTTGCAGTGCTCAGGAGGCAGGCGCTGAGGTCCCTTCCAGAAGACCCAGCTGGCACACGCAGGGGATTTCAAGTTTGAGGGTTTTTTTTCCCATCCTGGAAACTCCCCGGAGGGTAAAGTGGGGACTCGGAGAGAGCCACCCAGTGAAAGGGACAGCGGCGCAGGGTTATACCAGGCCAATGCACCCTGGGGCCGTTACCCGGGGCTTCTGGGGTGTCCGGGCCTGTGCCAACTCTGCGGACACGAAGTATCCAAGATGGACCAGGATTTCCCCTCACAGGGAGCCCCAGCCAGTAGGGAGACAGAAGACATCAAACTGGGGTGCTGGGAGAGCTGGGAATGATGGATGGCACACGCCTGTGATCCCAGGACTTGGGAGGCTGAAGCAGGAGGATTGTTGTTAGTTCAAGGCCAGCCTGAACTGCACAGTGAGACCCTGTCTCAAAACAACTACAACAGGGTGCTGGGAAGAGTTGGCTGAGGTGATGGTCTACAGTTAAACTGGTGCCCAGGAATCAGATGGGCCGGGCACTGTAGTACAGGGCTGCTGCCCTGCATTCAGCAGGGGTGTAACCAATGCCCTCTGTGCAACCTCAGGGCCTTCAGCCCTCTCTGGGCACTGCCTGGCCATGCACAGGCCTCGGGGTGCACCTGACAGGCTGGGGGCTTCCCCATCAACTTGGGCCACACGGCCGTTTCATTTCCCGTCAGCTCCTTGGGCTTCAGGAAATTGGGGAAGTGATTCTGGGCAGGGCAGAAACATCTGTCCCCGGGCCTGGGCCCCTCCAAGCCCTCGGCACCCCACCCACGGGCTGGTATTAATAGCGCTCCCGAAATGACCAGGCGGCCCCCAGCGCTTCCAGGTGCTTCTCTGATTTCCGGATCACGAGACTGCGGGGCAGAGGGGGAGGTGCTGACCCCCAAACTCTTCTGTTTGTCTCCATCTGCAGTTCGGGGGCACCTAAGAACCTCAGGTTCTACTGTGAAGTGGGCCATGGAGACCCAGGTGTGGCAGCAGCAGGGTCGGCCTCAAGAATGCATCCAGTCCCAGCATTCAGGAGGCTGAGACAGGAGGAACATTACAAGTTTGAGGCCAGCTTGGGCTATGTAGTGAATTCAAGGCCAGCTTAGATGACATAGTGAGAACCTGTCTCAAAATAAAAATTGGAAAAGGCTAGAGGTGTGTGTAGCTCCATGCAAAGACCTTCTGTTCCATCTCCAGTACCAAATTTAAAAATCCTATTATGGGGCCAGGGATTTAGCTCAGTGGTTCAGCTGCCTGTCTCGAAAGCACAAGGTCCTGAGTTCGATCCCTGGTACCAAAAAAAAAATCCTATTATGGAAGGAAGCACCCATTTCCCTGAAGCCGAGACCTGGACATCCCCAAAAGCACCAGAAGGGTTTCTTCCCTTGTGCCCAGCCGTTCCCGGTGTCCCCCTGAGGTCTCCGAGGCTCCCAGCCTGGATTCTGAAGCCACCTGCGTCCACCTCCCACTGCAGGAGCACCAAGGAGCACATGGGGAGACGCACGCCAGCTCAGCCTGGCACATGGCAGTGCCCACAACCTCCCTGCCCTTCACTGTGGGAGCCGGAGCAGGGGGCAGAAGTGGGCAGATGGCAATTCACGCGGGGACAATCCTGGTTACAGATGGGGACACAGGCACAGCAGAGAGGGACAGGCAAATGTCACTGATGGAGGACACACGGGGTGAAATGGGGGGCCGAGTCAGAGAGAGGGGACAAAGGAAAAAGAAGAGGCAGGCATGGCCCAGGTTGGGGTTGTTCCCCCGTGGAGAGGCGGGGGACCCTGAGTGGGTGGCCATTGTGGCCCTGTGGTCTCCTGTCATGTCCCAGTCCCTCCAACAGCCCCCGGTCTTGGCCGCCACAAAGTACCCTGGGAAGGGTTTATAAAGGGGGGGACCCCAGGACGATGTGGATGGAGGGAAGGGATGGGGAACAGTGGGAGCCCTTGGAGGAGTGTGGGGTCCAGGTGGGGACTGGAGACTGTCACCTGGGCCTGGTGCCCCACACGGGTTGGTTCTCCCGGGCCCTGATGACAGGTGGAGGCTGGGGTCCCATGAGACATAGATGTCCCCAGCCTGGACAGACTCGAGCACAGTCAGACCCGGCACCGGGCACTCAGACAATGCGTGGACACCCTCGTCCCCTGCACTGTGCGCCCTCTTCCCACCAGCCAGGGGCCCCCATGCCTGCTTTGCTCAGCCCCTGGGCCCCAAGCGTTGTCACATGGCCGTCTCCCTGTGTCTGTGTACAAATTTCTTTTATCAGTACCAGGCACTGAACCTAGGGATTTTGCTCAGCTCCATCCCGAGCCTTTTTAAATTTTTTATTTTGAGACAGGGTCTCGCTCAGTGACTAACTCGCCCAGGCTGGGGTGGAACTTGTGGTCTCCTGCCTCGGCCTCCTCAGTAGCTAGGGTGTCACCAGGCTGAATTTCCTTGACACCATCACTGCCTCCACACCCCACCCTGGTGATGCTGTTGTGACTTCCAGCACTTGTAGCACCCTGATTCCAAACAGTCCCATTCTGAGGTTCTGGTGGATTTGCGTTTGGGGGTCACTGTTCACCCCAGGCACACTTCCTCAGGAACAAGGTGTTCATGGCTCTTCCAGGACAGGAGGGCAGGAGGCTGGGGTCAGGGCCAGCTCCCGAATGGCACTCTCCCTGCCCGGCCCCTACAGTGCCCCAGGCCCCCCAGCCAGCCCTGACCACGGGGCAAGGCCTCAGCCTGGAGCTCAGCCTCAATGGACAGATTAGTTACCGTTTAACCCTGTGACCCCCAATTGTCCTCCAGCCATGCGCAGCGGGCAGGCGGAGAAGGGGTAGGCTCGTGCGCCCACCCACCAGGCTGAACCCCAGCAGCGCCCCCGCCTGGAGGGGGGCAGACAGGGCTGGAGAGGCACCTGGGCAGTAAGCGGGGGTGGCTGGGCATCTGGCAGGGGTCTGGGGACGGCTCTGCAGCCCAGCATCTCCCACAGGGAACATGTGGCCCCTGCCTGGTCAGGGCTAGGCAGGGAACTGAAAAGGGCCCCAGAAGCCAGGCATGGTGGCCCACGCCTGTCACCCCAGCACTCAGGAGGCTGAGGCAGGAAGATCACTGTGAGTCTGAGACCAGCCTGGGCTACACAGCAAGTTCAAGGCCAGCCTGGACTATACAGTGAGACCCTGTCTTAAAAATTAAAGTGAAATAGAAGGAAAAAATGGAAACAATGATTTTGTACATAGGGAAGGAAGGGGGCTTGGGGGGAAAGAGATAAAATAAAATTTATTTAAAAAATTTTTAAAAATGAATAAATAAAATAAAAGGATATCAGGAGGGGAAACTGAGGCCTGCCCAGTGCCTTCTCCAGAAGGTCAGTCCCCGTGGCTGGTCCACATGTCAGTGGTCACCAGGGCTGAATCAGCAACTCCTCCAGGACCCATGTGGGTGCCTGACCTGTGCCCGGTCACAGCAGTGACCAGATGGTGGGCTCAAGGCTAATGGTTAACAGGACCCTCAGTGACCTCAGGGGCCACAGTGGGCTGCAACACTGTACATACACACACACAAAGGCATGAAGACACCACAGCATGTGCACACATGGCCACATGCAAACACAGAGGCCATGGTGGTGCACACCTGTAATCCCAGCACTCAGGAGGCTGAGGCAGAAGGATTGCCACAAGTTCGAGGCCAGCCTGCACTACATAGTAAGACCCTGCCTCAAAAAACCAAAAAAGCAAACAAAAGACTGGAATATATCTCAATGCAAATGCCCTGGGGTGAGTTCCCAACTGGGGAAAAAACCCCACAAACAAACAGGGACATACAGAGCTTGTCAGAGGCAGCTGGAGACAGAGGCAGAGGGCTTAGATGACAGATATACACACAGATGCCACCACGTGGGTCCCTGGGTCCAGAACTTGACCCACACAGGGCCCCACATGCCGCCAGCCACGTCCCTATGCCCCTCCCCACCTGGCTGAGTTGGGGACACTGCCCACTGGGCACCACTCCCGCCCACAGCGGCGTGTGTTATTAGAAGGCGTGGGGCGGGGCCAGGCACTTGGCAGCAGCCATGGGGTGGGGAGCCAGGCTATGGTGGTGGCGGCGGTGACCCTGTGGCGGTGACCTGGCGGCTGGGCGGTGGCACAGGGGCCAGATAAGGTCCTTCCGGCTGAGTCAGTGTGGTTCCTGGGGCTGGCATGGGCCAGGGCACAGTGCCAGGGGCTGGCGGGCAGGAGTCCTCCTGGGCCCGCCACAGCCCAGCTGGCTGAGTGCCAGCAGCCACAGCCACTTTGATGAGGCGGAGCTGCCCGGTGAGGGACTCCCCGCCCCCACCCCGCCCCTGCCCCTGCCCTGACTGGACCACTGCTGGCTCCAGGCCTGCTGGACAAACATGCCCCGTCTGGCACATATCCGACGGCACCACCAGCAGCACCCTCTGTCCGACCTCCAGGCCTCTGCCAGGCGGCACCCTCCGCCCGGCACACCCAGCCCGGCTGGGAAAACTCTGAGTCTCCTCCCCTGGCTGCCCACAGCAATGGCCTCTTCGCCTCCTGCATGGACTGGAGACTGCTCCATTTTGTCGGAAGCGTGGGCCCAAGGAGAGAGTCCTTTGAGCCCTAAATGTTCTGGCAAACTCTTACATACCCTGCAAAGCCCCAGTTCCAAAATCCCTTATTTCTCTGGCAGTTTCCCCTCAATCCTCTTTACCTGACCCCTCGGAACTGTGCAGAGCTCTGGCTCCTACCAGCCTGGGGGTCTCCGTGGCACAAGAGGAAAATGTCTGCCCACTCCCTCCCCGATTCCCACCCCACACAGCCCCAGCAGAAAGTTCAAAGTGCTTGTTTACTGGGAAGAACAGAGGGGCACCAATCGACCACAGCACCTTGAAAAAAACCAGCCTGCTCAGAACATTCTGACCCAGCGGCAGGCACAGAAGGGACAACTGCAAAAAAAAACCCCTAGGAAAACAGCAGCTCACTCAGAGCTGGGGACCACTGGCCAGGCCAGCGAGGAGGTCACACCTCAGCAGCCCCAAGATCCCATTTCTGGGGCAGGGAAAGCCCCAGGGCCTCCAGCCACCTTGGAAGCACAGCAATTCTTCCTGTCTGCAACAGTGCTGTCCAGCATTCCTTCTAGAACCAAAAGTGGATTTTCCATCTGTCCCCAGGAGCCAGCGTGGTGGCACGCATCTGTCATCCCGGGACTGGGGAGGCCGAACCACAAAGATGGCAAGTTTGAGTCTAGCCTGGCCCTTCACACTGAAGGACATCCCCAGCCCTCATTAGTTTTTGATTTTGAGACAGGGCCTTGCTAAGTCACTAAGTTGCCCAGGCTGGCTTAGGACTCTGGATCTTCCTGCCCCAGCCTCCCAGAATGCTAGGATTATAGACATGCACCACTGTGCCTGGCTACAAATTGTTTCTGCGTTTTTGAGCTCAGTCGCAAGGCCTATGGTGTGCAGGCTTCCCTTTAAAAAGCAGGAAAAATCCGGACATTTAATGCAAATTAGCACCACAGTCAGAAGCCACTGGGCCCCCAGAGGCACGCCAGTCACCAAAATCTAAGTCAGCAGGAGCTGGAGAGGACGTGGAAGACGCCAGCACACACATCCACACCCAGGGCTGGGGGCAGCTTCCCTAGCAGGTAAATACGCGATTAATATCCTACCCAGCAATTCCACTGCTGGATTCACACCCACAAGAAGAAAACTCACGTGTCTACATGGAAACTTGTACAGCACTGCAAAGCTCAAAGGTACAAATAGCTTAGCTGTCTATGTGTTCAAAAATGGATACACCCAGCATGGTCCATCTGAACACCAGAATATTACTCAGCCAGGAAAAGGAGTGTGGTTGTGACACTCGCCACAGCATGGATGGACCCTGAGGACGTGTGCTCAGTGAGAGACGCCAAACACAGAGGACACACAGCACAGGCTCCACGGACCAGAAATGCCCAAGACAGACGAACCCAGAGACAGGAAGTGGACTTGGGGGTGCTGGGACTGGGGGGGACAAGTCACTGCTCATGGGACAGACAGGGCTTTCTTTAGAGGCAAAAGAATGTTCTGAAATCCACAGAGACCCTGGTTGCAATGTCCCGAAAAGCCACTGAATTGTATACTTTCAAAGGCGAACTGCGTACGTGTAAAGCAGATTTCAGTGAAAACTGAGTCAACATTTATCTGAGCTGTTGAGATTCAAGCGTCAAGCCCCAAAGCAGCTGAAGATCTGGAATTAAGAGGCCGCCAGCTCAAAGCCACACAATGGCCACTCCAGTGCTCGGGTGTGGCCATGTGGGTGACAGGAAGCCGCCAGGATGCACTCCTAGTGCCAAGATTCCAATCGCAGTCCATGACGCACTGGAGCCCGGGCCGGGCTGGGAGCTCTTTCTCCAGGACAGGTGGCTCCACCCCCACCAGGCCCTTGATTTTCAAGGAACTCAGCCTGGCCGGCCCCCCAACCCTCGGGCCTCAGCAGAGTCTCCCAGCTGCGGGGCAGAAGTGTCAGCCCCGGGCCCTGCCAAGACCAGAAGGAGAAGCTCAGACAGTGCCAGGTGGCGGCGGCTGGCCAGGGCTGCCACGTGCCAGGAAGGCAGTGGGGCCAGCGCCAGAGTCAACACGGCCGGCAGCCCAACATCTGCCGGGCTGGCGGGGCCCAGACTGCTGCTGACAAGCCCGGCACCAACGCCTGCCCAGCTGGGAGGAAGGCAGAGCCAGCCCCAGCTGGGCAGAGAACACGGTGCCTGGACTGCAGGGCCCTCCCCGTCTCCCCACAACATCCACATCCAAAATCCAATCATCATACAACACCCACTTCCCAGACCAGACAGCCAGCAGCACCGGCCTCTGCACACACCGAGCCCTGCCCACCTCGGGACCACGTGCGGCTGTCTCTCCTGCCAGGTCACCTCTCGGCCACACTGGGCTCTTTTTTAATTTTTTGCATTGAACCCAGGGCCTGCATACTGAACTACATCCCCGACAGGGCCTCACGATGTAGTTCAGGCTGGCCTTGAACTCACAGCCATCCTCCTGCCTCAGCCTCCCAGAGTGCTGGGGCTGTAGGAATGCACCTTAAGCCTGGATTCCTGGCTCCTTTTTCCCATTCACTGCTGTTACAAATGTTCCAAGTTGAGGGGCCTTCCACTCCCCCATGCTGCTCCCAGATGTGCTCTCATCCCTGATGTCCTGGTCATCACTGACTTTCCCTGACAGAGGGAAACTGAGGCACAGAGCATGGTGGAGCTGACCAGATAGCCAGAACCTCCCTCTTGGGCCTGGGCCCAAGGTAGCAGCTGCAACCAGGCATGGGGTGTGGCCCAGTCACACCCAGAATCGGTGACGTCTCCCTGAAGGTCTGCTGGCTGTCTGCCCACCTTGTACCTCCACCTAGGACCAGGGGCCAGGAGGGGAGGCTGCCACAGCTCCCTCGGGTTCCTTGAAACTCTCCCTCCTGATTCCTCAAAATTCTCCCTTCTGCCTCTGAGCCTTGCTTGTCCACCACTTGAAGCACTGTCCCCTGCCTTAGTAACTCCCGTCACAACCAATGGCACCATCATCCAATTTCCAGGTACCTGTGGGTTTTATGGCAGCCCAAACTGAAGTCTCCATCTCTCCTGTTTTTTTTTTTTTGGTTTTGTTTTTCCTTTCTGCAGTACCAGGGATCAACTATGACCTTCACACCGAGCTCCATCCTCAGCTCTTTTTGAGACAGGATCTCACTAAGTCACTAAGTTGCCCAGGCTGGGCTGGAACTTGAGATCCTCCTGCCTCAGCCTCTGAGAGTGTTGGGATGACAAGAGTTCGTTACCAACACCTGGCTCCAAACTTACACCTCTTCATCACTGACAAATTGCAATGCCCCTTTCCACCAAGACAACACCCAGGGAGGCTCAGAGGGTGGAGCCTCTGGCGGCCTGGGACCTCCAGGCCTGTCCCTCGCAGCTACTGTGGGCAGTCAGAGTCCTCTGCTCCCTACCTAGGCCACCAGGCTGCGGCTGTGGCTCCAGTCCTGACAAGGAGGTGAGCTCCCATTGGCGGCCTCGAGAAGCCAGGCAAGGCCCAGCTGGCCAAGGGCTGGGACGAGAGCCCAGCCGGCCACCAGCCACCATCTGCTTTCCATCTGCGCGGTGGACTTCAAAGGCTCCTCCGTCCGCCCGGCCACTTCCTCCAGCCTGGCCGCCCGCGGGGAAGGGCCAGGGCTACCCCCGCTTCCTCCTTGACCCTCAGGGGCCCAGGAAGCTCTGGGGTGACCCCGAGAGCCCCCACTGGCCCTGCTTACTCCCAGCCTCCCACCACCACAGCCCCAAACGCCTGGTTCTTCTGAAGTCATATCCAAGTGGCCACCGATTGTCCCCAGGGCCGCTGCCCGGGCTGGCACCACCATCCCTGGTTTCCCACAACCACAGGAACGACTGCTCATCTCAATGTGGACACGACTCGCACAGACCCCATGTACCCCGTGTGATGGATAGGATCCCTATCCCTGAGTCACCAAGCCCCGCCTCCCCAACCATGTTGGTTGCCCATAGCTTTTATTTTGTGCAGTTCAGGGGATTAAACCCAGGGCCTTTGCACTGAGCAACATCCCCAGTTCTTTTTATTTTTTATTTTGAGACAGGGACTCACTAAGCCACAAAGTTGCCCAGACTGGGCTTGAACGTGGGATCCTCCTGCCTCAGCCTCCCTGAGAGCTGGGAGGACAAGCGTGCGCCACTGCACCTGGCACCCACCAGCCTTTGAGAAATGGATTCACTCCATCAGGCCTGCCTCTAAGGCTGGTCACCTCACAGTCACCTCCGCCCACCGTGGGGCACAAGTGGCCAGGCTTTAGCAAACGTCTCCTACCTATGTGTCCTGTGTCACAGCCTTTATCACCTGGTCACCAGCCACTGGCAAAAATCTTAGTCGTGGCTCCTTAGAATCTACGGGCCAAGGTCAGCCCAACCCGTGGTGACAGGGAAACCTGAGGACCCTTGTGAGGCCGCGCGACGCACCTGCTTGAACTGCTCCTCGTAGGTCCAGTCCCCATGGTCGGGCGGCTGCAGCTGAGAGGCCACGTGGGTGGCTCCTCCGGGATGAGCAGGGCCAGTTCCCAGCCGTGCGGGGCCACCCAGCGCCCTGGGGACGCCATCTCCGCGGAAGGCCTGGGCTGGTGGGGCCTTTCGGGGGAAGAGGCCTGTGGAGCTCAGGCCTGTAGGGCCCGGGGGGCCCAGCCCCTCTTCCTCATCGTCCTCCTCCTCTTCCTCGAAGTCCTCTTCCTCCTCCTCCTCGTCCTCCTCCTCGTCCCCCATGTCCTCCTCGAGCTCCTCTTCCTCCTCCCACTTTTGCTTCCTGCAGTGGACACGGGGCACCAGCAGGTCAGGGGACAGGGTGCCAGCCTGTCCCAGCACCAGGGACAGGTCCACTGTCTGTCTCAGCTTCAGTTTCCCCTTCTGAAAGTGGAGAGCACAGGCTCCCACATGCTCAGGCTGCGGGGGCCCTAAGCACTCAGATTATTGAGGGCATTCATTCTGTCCCCAACATCCCAGCACAAGGTGACCTGCTCTAGGGCACAGATCCTAGCTCCCGCTCTTCTATGCTCCTGTCCTTTGTCCTGGCTGCATCCCAAATCCTCGAGCCATTCCTGCCCCAGGGCCTTTGCACGGGCCGTTTAGTCTTCCATGCTCCTCAAAGTCCCAGAACTTTGCACACCTCTATCTAAAGCTCATTCCCCCCTCCAAAGCACCATAATGATTTTCTCTGGCACCCCACTGGGCCCAACTCACATGTCATCATCGGAGCCCATATCCTCAAAGTGTCCATCTCCTTCCAAGCATCCTAGCCCCTCCTTGCCTCGGCCGGGTGAGCTGGGACCCCCCTCCTGGTCCATGTCCTCATCTTCTGAGCCAGGGGGACCATCCTCAGAGCCGCCACCAGGGCTGGGCGGGTGTCCGAGGCCTGCAGCAGCAGCCCGCATGGCAGCCAGCGCGGCCATCTGTGCCCTCTGCATTCGTGCACTGTCAGGCTCTCTGTCCTCATCCGGGGTGCCCCGTGCCCGGGCTGCAGGTCCTGCAGTGGGGTTCTCAGGCGGTGGTGGCTGCTGCCGGGCCTCTAGCTCCTGGTGTGCACGTTGCTGCCGTTGCAAGAGGGTCTCCATCACCGCCTGCAGCTTCATGGCTCTTCGGGCCGGGCCGCCACCCCGGGCACCTGGGGCAGGCGGCGGGGGCGGCCCCTGTGGGGAGGGGGCCCGGCCACACTGCAGCGTGGGGGTCTCGGGGGAGCTAGGGCAGTACAGGGTGGCAGGGGGGCGGGGGCGGGAGCCGCCAGCTCAGGCTGAAGGCTGGTGGGGCATGCCTGTGGCGGTGGGGCGGGGCCCTTCTCACGCCGGGCACTGGGGGGCGATGGCTGGCATCCGGCTCATTCACAGCCTCGAAGAGACCTGGGAGGGGCCAGAGAGAGAGAGGAATCAGACCACAGCCAGCCCCATCTGTCCCAAGTCAAACCGCAAAGGCTCGTGGGAAAATCCCTGGCACCTGTGCTCACCAGGAGGCACACCTGGTCGCCTCCCTGGAGGCAGAGGGGCTCAAAGCCCCTATGGCCCCTCTGGCTGCCCACTTGTGGGACTGAGAAACAGGGTCACCCCACTGAGCCTCAAGGGTCTCAGGCCCACAGAAAAATGCTGCCTGGGCCACCAGCAAACTTGGGTTATCTATTGCTTCATAAGGAAAGTGGGAGAGGGGGATTCCGATTGGCTACAGTGAGTCAGTTCCGGACCCTGGCATCCAACTGGGTTCTGGACTCTAGTTCTGAGTTCTAGGTACCGCCCAGGGTTATGTGGAAGCAGCCTGAACCAAAGACCCCCTGGATAATAACCCTTTTTCTCTTTCTCTCTTGGAATAGTGAGGATTGAACCTAGACCCTTTGCACTGGGCTACATCCCTAGCCCTTTATTTTTTTTCCTTTTTTTTGGTACCAGGGATTGAACTTGAGACCTTGTGCTTCCAAGGTAGGCGGCAGAACCACTGAGCTAAATCCCAGCCCGGTAGCCCTTTTATTTTGACACAGGTCTCTCACGAAGTTGCCTCAGCTCGGCTCCAACTTGCGATCCTCCCGCCTCAGCTTCCCAGAGTGCTGGGATCCAGGCATGTGCCATCATGCCCTGCTCCTCTCTTCTGATGAACACTGATAAAGTTAGTCCAGACTGAGCATTTGCTGTATACCACCCCTGAGCCAACACCCCCTACCCAAACTGGCACCCCATCCTCACGGTAACACCTACACCTTGGCCCCTCTGGGCCTACTTTCCTCATCTGCCAAACTGGTTACAATCAAGGCAAGGGGGAGGGGATGAAGTGGGCTCAGGATCCCAAAGGTGGGTGCAAAGCAGGTGCCCATGGGGAAGGGGAAGCTCCTTGTTTGCCAATGAGGGAAACGGGGGCTCAGGCGGTCCTGTAGGTGGACAGACCCCCGTATCTGGGAGAGGCCAGAGCCCCTACGCTGGCTCCACACTCTCTGCAGGGCAGCAGGGGTCTGGAGTCCCTAGTTCTTAGAGGACTCAAGACGGGTGAATGTCCCACAGTGCAACACTGCTCCACTCTGCCCTCCCCAGGCCCTCGGGTTCCTCAGGCCACTGCTACCCCCATCTGCCTAGGACGCCATTGAGATGTCCCAGGACCTGTCAGCGAACAGTATGGGGACCCAGGTCCCAATGGACCCCCACCTGCCCAGGCAGCCAATAAAATAGACCAAGTAGAACCCAACAGGCCCATGGGGACACCCGAGACAGAGGGCACATCCTGGGGACAGAGTGGGGAAGAGGGACAGAAAGGAGAGTCCAGGAGGCCACCCTTAACCCTGACATGGCAAATGAACCCAGAGTTCACATAGGACTCGCGGGCAGAGAGGGGAGGACAGAGAGACTGGGGGCAGGCTCTAGCCACAGGGGACCTTGGCCACTGTCCACACTCTGGACCCTCTGGTGACCATCCCCACGTACGGGACTCTTGCGATGTAGATATCCAGCCTCCTCAGTCACAGACAGGCCCCCTCCCCAGACTTCCTTTGCCCAAGAGGCTGGGTAAAAGGGCAGTTGCAGTTAGGGGAGCCAGGAGGTGGCCCCATGGGAAAGGGGGTAGAGAGCATCCCAAGGGACCCTGATGTCCCTGCCTGTCCAGCGAGGGCAGAGGTCCCAGGGCACGAAGACCTCGGGAGCTTCGTCCTCCAAAGGTCACAAAAGCAGCACCCAGCGCGCCCCCATCCCCGGGGTGAGAGCTCCTGGTCACCGGCTTCCACCCGACCCAGGAAACGCTGAGGGGACATTTTTGGCCGGGTCTGGTCTGGTCGGCCGCCCCTCCCCCACCTTTGACAACTTCAAGACAAGACCCCCCCCACGGAAACGCTGCAGGCGACGCCCCCTCTTCGGTGATGGTGTTGGGTGGGGGACAGAAGGAAGAGGCTGGAGGAAGCCGCTCCTCCCCGTTGCCCCTCCTCGCGGGCCGCTGGGTTTAATGACCCTTCCGGGTCGTTGAGTGGGGGAGGGGCTCGGGACGGGCCTCTCCGCGTTGGGGCTGGTGGAGAGGAGGGAGCAGGAGGGAACCCTAGACCACCCCCCAACCCAGGACCAGGCCTGGGCTCCCCCATCGGCGCCGCTGATCCCCCGAAGCTGGCGACGCCCACCCCTGCAGACCCCTCCTCCCCCCGGGAGCCCTTTGTCCTCCGCCCCCACCCCCACTTTATGACAGCCCCACGGAGAGGCATTGCCAGGCGGGGACCGGGTGCAGGATGGTCGCCTGGACCGGCTGGGGTGGGGGTTGGGGACGGACCCAGAGCCACACCCTCCTGCCCCCCCCAAGCCTCAGGAGAGGTCACCCGCTCGGCCAGGCCTTGCAAAACACGGTTATTTAAAGAGTTGTGCAAGGCTGGGGCCCGCGGGTGGCGAAAGAGGCCCCCTCACTCCACACAGGGAAGGGCAGGGGGGAGGGGAGGGAGGGGCGCAAAGCTGGGGAGGGGGCTGAGAAAGAGGTGCGGGAGGAGGCTCCCCCCAAGGAAGTGAGAATAGCAAAACCAAAGAAGAAGAAGAAGCAGCAGCAGCAAAAGAAGATAAAAACCCCGTCCGGATTTCAAAGGCTTCTTGGAAAGCGGCAGATTTGCATGGGGACAGGGAGGAGGGGAGACCCTTGTGGCCCGAGCGGCTAAAAACGGAAGATATTTGACAAACCCGCCGCCGGGACCGGCGCGAACGTTGGAGTTGACACACGCGCCCTCCCCGCGCTTCCTGCGCCTGCTTTTGTGTCTTGGGGTGCAGGGAGGCTCTGGTGCTGGGGAGGAGGGTCTTTCCTGGGACCCTCACCCGGGGGGCCGTCCGAGCGCACTCGGGGCGCGGGTCCGCTGGGTGAGCCGGGGTGGACACTTTCTAAGTGAACGCATCAGGCTGGGGAGGGTCTCTGAGAACTGCCCACCTAGGGGCGCGCGAATTCACACCCCGTTTGGGGGGAAGGGAAAAAAAAGAAAAAGAAGCCCCGGGAGCGCAGCCCCCCGCGCGCGCGCGCACAGAGCGCATTTCCTTCCGCCGGGTCCCGGGAGCGCGCGCCTGCGACCCCCAAGCGCCGCCCCGCGCGCCTCAGCGCACTAGGATACCCCGGGAGGTCCCTAGGGTCCGGCGCTAGGGACGGCCGACCCCCCCATAAACCGCGATCGGTTAGGGGAGCCAGCCCAGCCCTGGACCCTCCCCATCCGCGTCTCCACCTAACTTTGGAGACCCCACCCCCACCCCACTCTTGGGTTTCTAGAGCGCAGAGCGCGCAGCCCGGCGCCGGAACGCGCGCTGCAAACGGCCTTACCGCGCGAGGCGGCTCGGGGGTTGCATGCCCGAGGCCCGGCCTCCCCGGCTTCCCCGGCCTCGCCGGCCTCCCCCGGAGCCGGTGCGCGCTGCAGGCTCCCGGCCACCCGCCGGGCTCGTGCCGAGCGCGCCGACTCACCGACTCGCCAGCCCCGTCCGCGTCTACACCCCCATCCGCCCGGATTGGTACGAGGCTCCCCGCGCGCGGCCGGCCCCCCGCCCCGCCCCTCCCCCACCCGGCGCTCACCGCCCCGCAGACAAATCACTGGGTGACGAATCGCTCTCAGATGCAAATACCTCGCGGGTGATTCAGCGTCGTGGGCCCGAAACACGGGAGGGGCCTCGCGAGGCCCCCTCCTCTTTCCCCAGACGCCACCCACCCAGCCCCCCTACCGATCTCCCGCGCTCCGGCGGACGACGCGCAACGGAGCCTAAGGGAGGCTGGAGGGGGGGAAAGAGCGGACGGAAATTTTCAGGTCGCGGCCCCTTTAAATGATAATAAATAATAAAAAGAAAGGGGAACGGCGCCGCGGGATGCCCCGCCCCTGCCGTAGGGACGGTAGGCAAAGTGCGCGCCGCAACTTGGAGCGCAGAGGGCGCCAAGGGCAAGGGCGGGGCTGGGACGGTCAGAGGGGTCTACTGTCCTGGCAAGATGGGACCTGAAACCAACCTTGGCACCTTGATGTGGGTGGACTGGAAACCGACCCGGATCCTAGATCTTTTCCCGATCTTACCTGACTTAAAATGAGCTACAGGGCTTGAAGTTGCACCTCCGCCCCTTAGGCTAGGTCACCCGGAGAGAGTGATTTCACTCCTAAGCCTCTGTTTCCCAGTCTGTGAAATGGGCGTGAAGACCCGGAGAGAGCTGACTGCGATGGGGGACAGCAGGACTGAGGAAAGGCGACAGAAAGCGGTGGGAGGGAGGGAGCCAGGCCCTGCCGGTGGGGAGGGGGGGGAGAGGGCGCGGCTGAGGGCGGGGCTCTGCGCGCGCAGGGCCGGTGGGGGGGGTGTCCCCCGCGGGGAATCCCACCGACCCCAGCTGTCACCACCCCTGGGAGAGCGACAGACAACCACGAATCCCTTGAATCAGAGGAGACTCCAGGATTGTCTTCCAAATAATGATGTAGCCAGGCGTGGCGGTGGCACGTCTATCATCCCAGCACTGTGGGAGGAAGGAAGATCATAGGTTAGGGTTAGGGTTAGGGCAACTTAGTGACTCGAGGAGACTCTGTCTCAAAATAAAAAGTAAAGGCAACATTAGTAGTTCAGTGGTAGAATTCTTTTGTTGTTGTTTTTTTTTCCACCAGGGATCAAACTCAGGACCTTGCATTTGGGAGGCAGGCGCGGTACCACTGAGCTCAATCCCCGGCCCGAAAGAATTCTTAAAATAAAAAATAAAAAGAGCTGGGGATGGAGCTCATCAGAGGCCCCGGGTTCCATCTGAATACAACCAATAATAATAATAACATAGGGGCCTGGGGACTTATCTCAGTGGTTCCGGTGCCTGCTCTGCAAGCACAAGGACTCAAGTTAGATCCCCGGTACCAAAAAGAAAAAAATAATTATAATATAAATAAACATTAGTTCTATGTCTATGCTACATGCTGGGTGTATGATGCTCTGAAGTTTTCTCCCCATGTGTCTCTATGCAGTGGAGACTCCTGTTATCCCCATTTCTGTCTTGCAGAATGTAGAAACAGAGGCACAGTGCAGCAAGGAGTGAGGGGTTTATGGGCTCTACAGGAAACCCAGGGACCCGAAGCCTAGATAAGGTTCTCACGAGCACAAGGGGACAAGGGCCACTCGGAGGGACCCCAGGGACGCAGCTTGAGACCCTGGCTGGAGTGTTGGGGATCATGAACAGCCTTCCCCCCAGCACACAGCAGCCCCGCCTTCTCTAGGGCCACCCCATGGCCAGCGGAGCCAGACTTCAGGGATTCTGCATGCTGCCACCAACCCAGGGCCAGAGTCCTGCCAGGAAACCCAGTCCTCGTCCCCAGGGCCCCACAGCCTAAAGGTCACAGGTGCTGGAAACCTCCACCTCTAGGCCATTAGACACCATGGCTGGCTGGTGGTGTGGCTCAGCGGGGAAGCACCTGTGTAGCCAGACCGTAGATTGGCTTCTTCCCCAGGACTGCGCGCAGGTGAGTATGCGCACAACTATCTAAGCAAACCATCCCTGCCAGACAAGGTGGCACACGCCTGTCATCCCAGCGCCTGGGAGGCTGAGGCAGGATTGCCACCAATTCAAGGCCAGCCTGGACAACATAGTGAGATGACCCTGTCTCAAAACTATGAGAGATAGGGCTGGGGATTTAGTTCCGTGGTTCCACCACCTGCCTGGAAAGCACAGGGTCCTGAGTTCAATCCCCGGTACCAGATAGATATGGATAATTTTGTAAAAACCCAAAGTGAGGCAGGAGAGCCTCCCCACACACACACAGGCAGGTTGGAAGCACTCCAGGGTGAGAGCCTGGGGGAAGCCAGGTGCCATCTTAGATCTCTAAGGTGCAGCAAGGTAGAGGTGCACAGACCAGAAGCACCCCAACTTTGGGGGAGGAGATGCGCTGCTCTGTACCTCGGTTTCCCCCATGCAAAATGGGCTGCTGTTAATTCACCACTTGTGTAGGGGCTTTGGGGATTGTTCACAGGGAAGGGAGTAGGATAAGGGCGTAAGGACCCAGTGGGGCAGGAGAGGACACTTCCGTCCCCTCCCTGTGTGACTGCCACTCTCCTGGAGGGAGGCCCTGGGCAGCTGGCTGCCTGCAGGACGGGAGGTCCTATTTTTAGCCCCAGGAATCTACACACAGACTGGCCGGCTCCATTTATCTGGGGATGCCCATGTCCGAAGCAGTATGAATTTAGATCAGCGAAGATTTTTCTGTCTCCAGCTTTCAAGCTGTGAAATGGGTACGGTGACCCCAGCCACAAAGTCGGGGCTCTTGTGGGTTTGGTACACCTCCCCTACCCCCCAAAAATCAGTCTGGTTCTCATGGATCCCTTGATTACTGAGCCCAGTCCCTCTGTCCCTCAAGAGTGGAGGCCGTGCTCTTACAAACCCAATCAGACCAGACACAATCCTCAAGGAAGCTCAGTGGCCAATGGCTGTCATCCCAGCCCTCTGGGAAGCTGAGGCAGGAGGATCCCAAGTTTCAGTCCAGCCTGCACAATTTAGCAAGACCCTGTCTCAAAAAAAAAAGAAAAGAAAAGAAAACGGCTGGGGATGGAGCTTAGTGCAAAGGTTCTGGGTTAGAGACCAGGGATTTAGCTCAGTGGTTCTGCCGCCTGCCTTGCAAGCGCAAGGTCCCAAGTTCAAACCCCGGTACCAAAAAACAAAAGGTGCTGGGTTCAATCCTAAGTGACAGGGGAGAAGATGCCCACCTTCCCAAGTCCCTAGTTCCTCCTAAAACATGTTTCTAGCTCTGGGCTCTGCATGGCTGATCCCCCTGCCTGGCCCTGGCTGGGCCTTCTGACTCCCACTGCTGAGCCCTGCTGACCTCCCTGTGTCAGGGCATCCTCTTCCATCACCCCTTGGCGTCTTTATTTTTGAAACAGCTGTGTTTCTTTGGAGCCCTCTGCCTGTTTTACAGCTGGGACCCCTGTTTTGAGGGCAGAGCTGCTGAAGAAGTTGTTATGAATATATTTGGGTGATTTCTCTCACCCTGGGCTTTGGTTGTCTGTCTACACAGAGGTCTCCAAAATAATCTTAAAAAACAAGGGCCGGGGCCAGGGATTTAGCTCAGTGGTTCTACTGCCTGTCTCACAAGCAGAAGGACCCGAGTTCAATCCCCAGTACCAAAACAAACAAACAAGGGCTGGAACAAACAAACAAACAAGGGCCGGTGGGCTGGGGATTTAGCTCAGTGGTTCCACCGTCTGTCTCACAAACAGAAGGACCCGAGTTCGATCCCCAGTACCAAAAAAAAAAAAATAGGGCCAGGGATTTAGCTCAGCGGTTCTGGCGCCTGCCTTGAAAGTGCAAGGTCCCGAGTTCAATCCCCACTACCAAAACAACAACAACAACAAAAAACAGAGCCAGGCTTGGTGGTATGCACCTGTAATCGTAGCTCTTGAGAGGCTGAGGCAGGAGTATCACTGTGAGTTTGGCACCAGCCTGGGCTACATAGTGAGTTCAACTTCAGTTGCTTTGCATTTACTTAAGCGTGTTCTATGAGCTAGCATGTGGTCTATTTTGAAGAATGACTTGTGTGCAGCTGAGAAGAATGTGTATTCTGATTTTGTGGGGTGGAACACTCTATAGACATCTAATAAGCCCATTTGTTCAAAAGTTTGGTTCAGTTCTAGTATTTCGTTGTTGATTTTCTGTCTAGTTGATCTGTCTATTTGTGACAGTGGGGTATTGAGGTCCCCTACTACTATTAATGCTTATTTGATTTTTCATGTCCATTAATATTTGTTTTATATAGTTGGGTGCACAGTTAGTTCAAGACTGTCCTAAAAGTTTATAGTGAGACCTTGTCTCAAAAAATCCAAACAATGGGGCCAAGGATTTAGCTCAGTGGTTCCGCCGCCTGCCTTGCAAGCAGAAGGACCCGATTTTGATCCCCAGTACCAAAAAAATAAAAAATAAAAATCCAAACAAGCAAAACTGGAGGGTCATGGTGGCCCACTTGGAAGCCAAACCCTCTAAGGCCACTACCCCTATCATCTACAAATTTAATTTATTGACGAAAGAGGCTCAGGGCCCACAAAAACATAATTTTAATTTCTTTTAAAGTAAGAGACCTGGGGTGTAGTTCAGGGGTAGAACACTTGCCTCATTATAAGTGAGGTCTGGTTTTGTCTCCAGCAGTATAATAAAATAAGGAAAACCCCTCTAATAGAGCAGAAAATACAAAATGATGAAACCAGTGCACACTATGTTCACTTTTTGTTTTTGTTTTTTGAGACTGGGTCTCGCTATGAATGTAGTCCAGGCTGGCTTTGAATTCTTGGCGATCCTCCTGCCTCAGCCTCCAGAGTGCCAGGATTACAGGCATGCGCCGCTATGCCTGGCCCACATTTCTGTTTTGACATCTTTTCTAGGAAGACATTTTAAATCAATATATTAAGTCAAATATTTTATGGTATAAAGAATGTAAACCGGGCGTAGCGGCGGCCATGGAGGTACATACCTGTAATCTCAGCACTAGCGAGGCTGAGGCAGGAGGATCGCTGAGAGTTCGAGGCCAACCTGGGATGCATACGTAGCGAGACCCAGTCTCAAAAAAGAAAAACAGGGGCCGCGGATTTAGCTCAGTGGTTCCGCCGCCCGCTGCGCAAGGAACCAGGTTCCATCCCCAGTACCAAAAAAAAAGAAAAAATAACAAAAGTGCGTAGGACCTGAGAAATTCATAATGAGGCTCTATGTGTCGCTCTTCACTGCGCGGACACTTCCAGCTTCTGTCTGGGTTAGGGTGCCAATGAACCGCACCCCTAGTGTACTAGGGAGAAACCGAAGTGAGGAGCCTCCGCGGGGTGCGCGCGCCATCTGCCGGGCGTTCACTGGGGTGCGACCTGTGGGTGGAGCCGCAGGCGGGTGGGCGGGGCCTGCTCTCCAGCCACCAGGTGGAGCAAGATCACATTTATTTGTTTGTTTGTTTTTGGTACTGGGGATCGAACTCAGGACCTTTCCCTTGCGAGGCAGGCGGCAGAACCACTGAGCTAAATCCCCGGCCCTGTTACTCCAGATAAAAGGCAAATTTTACTACAAGGAGAGCAGCATTGGTTGGCTATTTTAAAGATCTCCTTGCTAGGAACTTTCAATGGTGATGTGAACAAACTTACTGTCTGTCAACAGCCACTGCTGGATATTGAAGGTAACTTAGGAAAGGTGCGTGGGGCAGAAATGGAAAAGCCTCTGTGGGAAAAGCAGGCTAGTTTCTCTTCTCTGAGGACTCGAGGGGAAGGAAAGGGGGTCGTGTCCATTCCTAGGCTCTGAGAGGCCTTTCCCCTTCATCACCACACAGAGACCAAGCCTGGGGCCTGGAGACTCAGGTGCGATGGAATTCTCCAGACAGACAGGAGGGGAAGAGTCTTTTGGTGCCCTAGATCCCATCTCTGCCTGGGGCTTGCAGGCCCCCGGGAAGAAGTGACCAGTCCTGAGGAGGGCCCTGGTGACTCTGTGGACAGAGCAGGAGCAGTGAAGGACTCAGGGTACAGCAGCACCTCAGCTGGCTCCGAGGAAGGGTTCAGCACCCTAGAAGTGACCAAGCAGCAAGCTCCCTGGAAGACAGATTTCCACAGGCAAGTGTGGAGTCCTAACAGACTGGCCCCCTTCCGACATGAAATGTCACTTAGACCCAGATGTTGGATATAAATTTAGGGCTTTGCCTGTGCAGACTGATCTCTCATCCTCAGACACCAAGTGTTTTAAAAAGGAAGAAATTCCTATGCGGGCATGGTGGCACACACCTGTAATCCCAGGACTCAGGACGCTGAGGCAGGAGAATCACGAGTTCGAGGCCAGCCTGGACTACATAGCGAGACCCTGTCTCCAAAAAAACCTAAATAAATAAAGAAAGGAAGAAATTCCTTCAATTGCTGACATTCCTCAAAGGTTGGTTAAGACTCAGAACATGTCAGCGACTCAGGTTGATGTAGCTGTTAAAATTTGTAAGAAATAGTGCCCCTTACCTTTTCTATGAGTTCTTTAGCTAAACGAATAAATCAGTTACATCACCAAAAACAACAGAATGAAGGTGAATAGAATTATAGGAAATTTAGGGCAAAGATTTGCCCTGGAAAAAACCAAGCAGCAGAAGCTGACCTAAGGAAAGAGATCAGTAAAACGATATTTGCAGAAATGGAGGTCCTTGGTCAGTTTAATTTGGGGTTCATAGTAACCAAGCTCAACTGCAGTCAGTGAAGCTGTCCTGATAGAGAATTTGGAAATAATCAGAAAGAATGGCTTTGATTTTGACATTGATGAAAGTGCTCTCGTGACCAAAAGGGCTAAATTGATTTCCTTGCCAACTAGTAAAAACTGGACCTTTGGAAGCCAAGATGCAGATGAATGGATCTTCATGCTAAGTGACAGCCCTGGGGTTACGGGGTCACAGGCCGGCCCTCCTGACTCAGGCAGACAGTGGCCTCCAGAGCCCGCCAGAAGTCTGTGATGACCGGAACTGCCTTAAGACGAGATAAAGAAGATTACTGTCCACAGGGGCGAGATGAGATGGACCTCCCCTGGAACTTCCCCCACGGAAGACCGACCACAAGGCGCATTGGCAATCTGGAAGTCGTTTCTCAGAACTGACACTTCTCACTTCCTAGAATTAGAAATTTTATTGCAGACTTTTCTGTTTTTGAAAGACAGGGTCTGAAGTAACCTTTTGTTTTGTTTTGTTTTGTTTTTCTGTTTCAAAATTAACTTGCTACTTTTTTTTTTTTTTGGTACCAGAGATGGAACTCGGGACCTTGCACTTGCAAGGCAGGTGCCGGAACCACTGAGCTAAATCCCTGGCTCAAACCTGCTACTTTTAAAAAAATGTACCTGATCAATTTAAAAATGATCTTAAGGCCAGGGATATAGTTCATTGATGTCACCGCCTGCCTCACAAGGGCAAGGAAGGTCCTGAGTTTGATTCCCGGTACCACACACACACACAAAAAATCTTAAACTGGATGCAGTGGCTTGTGCCTGTTGGAAGACTGAGGCAGGAGGATCAGTTGAGCCCATGAATTTCAGACCAGCTGGGACAACATAGTGAGACTCCCACCTCAAAAAAAGAAAAGAGGCCAAGGATTTAGCTCAGTGGTTCTGCTGCCTGCTTCGAAAGTGTAAGGTCCCGAGTTCAATCCCCCATACCAATTAAAAAAAAGAAAAGAAAAGAAAGAAAAGATCTTAAGAATTTTTTCAGACCATATGAAGCATTTCTTGGAACAGTTCTTGTTCTGTATTTGAATGTGTGTGTGTGTGTGTGTGTGTGTGTGCATGTGTGTGTCTGTGTGTGTGTACAGGTAAGAACATTTTAAAAATAAGAGCACTTTGGAAATTACCCAGGCCTCTCCTCTGGATGGAAGTATTTTATTCTGCAACTTTCAGTTCTCAATGATAAATTCATATTGGTTTAATTTCCTAAATGTGAAAATTATGGTCCTTTTGGGTTAGTCCTTATCAACCCTGATGCATACTAAATTTTAGAAAGGAATAATAAAATAATCTAAGAGGGAGGGCCAGGGATTTAGCTCAGTGGTTCCGCCACCTGCCTCGCAAGTGCAAGGTCCTGAGTTCGATCTCCGGTACCAAAAACAAACAAACAAAAAAAACAAAAAATCTAAGAGGGTTTCTTGGCTCAGCTGGAGGAAGTGGTTGGTCGGGGCTGTGGTCAGTATTGTTAAGTGTTCCCCTGGAAGCTAGGGTAGTGAGTACTGTTCTAATCAGGAGAGAAGATTCTGGCTTTTCTGTAACTTCACGCTGTAATTGGGTTTCCTTGGGGTGTGAACTGTAGGACTCTGCTCTCATTTGAACTGTGGGAAAAATGGAAGTAAAAAGCACCCTAGGGGACTCCAAGCGGTGGCTGGGTACAGGGACCATAAGTGCAGGCAACCCCACTGGCCACCCCAGCCCCTGTGCGGGGAGCGCGGGCTTCCCAAGGGTGGAAGTCCTCAGCTGTCAGCTAACAGTAAAGTGACAGCTGCTGTCATTCATGGCGTCAAGCTCTGTGCTGATGTGAGGGCAGCGGCTGCAGGACGCCATTTAATATCCACAAGAACCCTGCAAACTGGGAACTGTGGAGGGCGTGATAATGGTTCTCCAAAGGTGGCTGTGTCCTAATGCCCAGAACGTGTGAATATGTCACTTTATATGGCAAAAGGGACTCCACAGATGTGACTGAGCTATGGGCCTTAGGGTGGGGAGATTGACCTCTACTGTCTGGTGGGCCCACTCTCGTCATGGAAGTTCATCAAAGTGGAGAAGCGTCTGGCCTCTAAAGCTGAAGAGCAAGGAGACGGTTCTCCCCCGAGCCTCCAGAAGGAACCAGCACTGTTAAGATTCATGGAATTGTAAGATCATAAATGTGTGTTGCTTCAAGCCAAAAATAAAAAATAAAAATACCACAAAAAACAAAAACATAAAACAAACCAAAACAAGACCATTCCAGGTTGACTTGGGGGAAACTGAAGCCTGCAAAACCTTTTTTTTCTTCCCACTGTTTTTTTTCCGCTGTACTTGAGATTGAATCCAGGGCCTTCACACTGAGCTACATCCGTGGCTGTTAATCTTTTTGTTGTTGTTTTTGTTTTTTCAGACAGGGTCTCACTATGTGGTTCAGGCTGGCCTGAAAACTCACTGTGTAACCCAGGCTGGCCTTGAACTCTCGGTGCTCCTCCTGCCTCTGCTTCCATTTCTGATGGATCAATGTTCAGGGTCCCCCTTTAACTGTGTTTCTTTTCTTTTTTTTTTTTGTTTTTGGTGCCAGGGATCGAACTCAGGTCCTTGCACTTGTGCAGCAGGTGGCAAAACCACTGAGCTAAATCCCTGGCAACTGTATTTCATTTTTAAAATTTGTTTTTCTCAAAAAATCCTGCCAGTCCCTCTGCACAAATAACCACACACTTGGTTAGTTATCCCACAAACAAGTATCCAGTCCCACTGTGCTGTGGATCTCGGGCACACAGTGGGGAGCTCAACAGCTCCATCCCCATGGGGACACATAAGGCAGTCAGACCTGTGGTGTGGTGACACTGAGCAGGCCCGGGGTGTGCACCCCACACAACCTGGAGAGGCCCTGGAGGGCTTCCCGGAGGCAGAGGCAGCTGGGCCAAGACTCCACAAATAAGTGAGCTGCAGCTGGCCTGGCACAGAGGGAAGAGCACATGCAAAGGCCTGGAGACAAGCAGGTCCTGGGGGCATTTAAGTTTGGGGGGCTGGGGAGAGGACAGAGAGGTGGGCAGGAGGGGTGAGCAGAAGGGAGAACTCTAGGCTTTTGTGCAGCGTAGTCTAGGGGTCCTTTTTTTTTTTTTTGGTTTGGGGATCAAACTTGGGACCTTGCAGTTTCAAAGCAGGCGGCGGAACCACTGAGCTAAATCCCTGGCCTGGGGTCCACTTTTTTATAGGTACAGAACCTAGAGTCATCTCACAGAGCTACATCCCAAGCCCTTTTTATTTTGGGACAGGCTCTTGCTAAATCACGAAGTTGCCCAGCGTGGATTAAAACTTGTGATCCCCCTGCCTCAGCCTCCCAGAGTGCTGGCGTCACAGGCGTGTGCCACTGTTCCAGGTGACAGGACAAGCAAGTTCAGTGTCAGGACCACCGAAGTTTCAACCTCTGGAGGTCTCACAGAACGGCTTGTGATATCAGAGGTGGGCAGTTGTCCCTGAGGGTGGCTGACCCTGAGGCATGCAGGGTGAGGGTGGGGAAGGGTGCTTATCCCCCCACGCCATGTTGGTGGCCCGGCAGCTTCACCTACCCAGGGCAGTCCCACTGGGTCAGACATGTGACAGCTCCCACCAATACAAGGTGGTAGAAATGGCCCCAGGACTTCTGATTTCCGGCTTTGCATTCCTTACATCTTCCATCCCCTCTCCATTTTTTTTCAAGACAGTCTCTCTATGTAGCCTAGGCTGGCCTCAAACTCACAGCGATCCTCCTGCCCCAGCTTCCTGAGTGTTGGGATGACAGGTGTGTGCCACCATGCCTGGCTTTCCATTTCCTTTTGGAAACTTCTGCCATGAATAAGATGATTTGTCCAAGACAGGCATGCTGGGGGAGGCCCAGGCAGTGTGCCAGGACCAGTGCTGCCTCGAGCTTCCTGGGCCAGACTTCAGGGACCCAGGTCCATGTCCCTCACCCACAGGCCCCCGGGGCACAACAAACCAGTACTGTGGTTGTTTGCTTGCTTGTTTGTTTTGCTTTTGGTACCAGGGATGGAACTTGGGACCTTGGGCTTGTGAGGCAGGTGGCAGGCAAAACCACTGAGCTAAATCCCCTGCTTGTGGTTTTGTTTTATTTTCTCGTGGTGCTGGGAATAGAACCCAGCACCTCCTGCATGCTAAGCACCTGCTGTGGCACTGAGCTGCACCCCAGCCCCTACAATTCCATTTTGGGGTGATTTGTTAGGGAGCAATTAATCCCTTGTGTGGGCAGCTCTGTGCACCATGGTCCGGATTATTGTTGTTGTTATTGTTATTATTTTTTATTTGAAGTAGTGGGGATTGAACCCAGGACCTCTGTGCTGAGTGACACCCAATCTTTTATTCTTTAAAAACAGAATCTTGGGCCGGGGGTTTAGTTCAGTGGTTCTGGTGCCTGCCTTGCAAGCACAAGGTGCCGAGTTTGATCCTCGGTACCAAAAAAAAAAAATTAAAAACAGAATCTTGCTAAGTTGCCCAGGGTGGGCCAGAACTTGAAATCTTCCTGTCTCAGCCTCCCAGAGTGCTGGGATGACAGATGTGCACCACTCCCCAAGACAGGACTGATTTATTTAAGGACATTCACTGTTTCCCCAGACCAGACCAGATGCTCCCCTGGTAGCAACAGGAACGCCCTGGGTCACTGTTCTATGATGTGCATTGTCCCTCACATTTTAATATCTCTAAAAGTGCTTGGATCTTAACAATGGTACAGTCAACCACAGACAACTTGTGAAAACATCTGATCCTTTCTGGAAAGATCCAGCTTGTCCGACTGTTAGCACATCTGCTTCAGGAATCTCAGAAATGATCATTACAATGCCAACAGCAAACATCGTGACAAACTGGTGTCAGGTGCAAAACATAGACACGACATTTTCACTGATTATTCGGGACAAGAATAAAAATATGAATAACGGATAATAACCAAGACACAACTGGCCGCAGGGGCGCAGGTGGCTTCCTAGAATGTGCTCAGAGAGGGGCGGTGACTTCCCCCAGGACGCACAACCTGCGCGCGCCCAGCTCCCCGTTCCCGGGCCTTGGAGACCTGGCAAGGGCTGGGTGGGCGCACAGGCGGTGCAACTCGGCCAGGGGGGTGCCGGGGTCTGAGGGTGCAGATCCACGGGGCCGACGCTGGTGTTTTGGGGCACAGGGGCACACGCGGCGGAAGGCCTGGCGAAAGTGGGAGCCCAAGAAGGCGTAGAGCAGCGGGTTCAGCGCGGAGTTGCTGTAGGACATGCAGTGCGCCCAGGTCTTGAGTGCATACGCCGTGTAGCTGCGCGGGTGCCACGCGCCGGCGGGGCCTAGGGCCTGCAGCACCAGGAACAGCTGGATGGGGCCCCAGCAGGCGGCGAAGAGCAGGACCACGGCCGCCACCAGCCGAGACACCTTGGCACGCACGGCGCTGGCTCGCTGGGCCAGCAGCCGACCCTGGGTATGGAGGAGCGGGTTAGAGGGAAGGGCGGAGTCGGCCCCTCCTGTAGCGGGCCACCCCCCAACACCCCACGCTTCCAACTTCTGCGGCGCCCTGCCAGCTGCAAACCTGGAAGGTGCAGTCGGTGGGCGAAGGGCGCACGGCGGCGCGGCCGAGGTGGCGCAGCATGGCCCCGTAGCAGGCACAGGTGGCGACGAGCGGCAGCAGGTACAGCGCGAGCAGGTTGTAGAGGGCAAAGGCACGCTCCAGGGCGAGGCTGGGGAAGGCCTCGCTGCAGTAGGTCCGCGGCCCCGGGGAGAGGCGGTGCAGGGCGAGCACCGGGGCAGAAACGGCGGCCGAGCCTGGGCCGGGCCAGCGTCAGGATGAAGACGTAGCGTCAGGACAGCGCACAGCGCGCCTAGGCTTTCCACGGCTGCGTTCACTGCGCGCCCGCTAAGCGCCACGCGCCTCTCTATCCCCCACACTGAGGATGGAACCCAGAGTCTTTGCATTGAGCTACATTTCCACCCCGTTTATTGTTTTTTATTTTGAAACAGGGTCTCCCTAAGTTGTCCAGATTGGGTTCCAACTTGAGATCCTCCTGCCTCACCTTCCCAGAGTCCTAGGATGACAGGGCTCCCACGCTTCCCTCTTTGGTCCCTGGGTGATCCTCCGTAGGGAAACCTCACGCACCCATTTTCCAGATGCCCGCCTGAGGCCAGGGCACGCAGGCCTGTTCCCCAGTCCTCCCGCTGCCCCCTGAGCTGCACTCACCCACCCAGATGCCCAAGCTGACGGCCAGCGCGAGGCGCGGCGTGCGGCGGTGCAGGGCGCGCAGCGGGAACACGGTCACGTACCAGCGGTCCACGCTCATGGCAGTCAGGGTGGCGCACGTGGCCTGCACAGAGACCTGGAAAGGCGGGGAGCCGGCGTGTGCTGTGTCCGTGTGCCCCCAGCAGTCGCACAACTCAGGAACACACAGCCACGTCGGGGGAGGGAATGTGGTCTCTGCTTACGGGCACCTCCGGCTACCGACCCACCACCGCCGCGCGCGTATCTCCATGGAAACTCAGACCCCGCCCCGTCCAGACCCCGCCCCCACCTCCTCCCATGCTCACACCCAGCCCCCAGCTGCCTTCCTCCTTGGATCCGTGAGCCCAGGGCGCGCACCTGCTGAATGTAGTTGACAAACTTGCACATGAAGTCGCCCAGCACCCAGGCGGGCAGCGGGTACAGCAGGGCCGTGAAGGGGACGCAACACACCAGGAAGATCACGTCGGTGGCCGCCAGGTTAGCTGCAAGTGTGGAGGGGGAGGTGGATGTGGGTCCAGCCTCCCTGGCCCAGGCTCGACCCAGTGAGTGACCCCACACCCACAGCCAGAGAAGCGGGGGCATCCTCCACTCAACAGCACGGAATTCCTGCGCATTCTGATAGAACTGCCCTCCGCTTCAGGGGTGCCAGGGCGGAACCCTGGGCTCCTGCACTCTGAACAAGCGCTCACCACCGAACTGCACCCCCAGCCCATGGAGCACTCTGCTCGACCCTGAGCCTCAGTTTCCTCCTTCCCAAACTGAGGACAGCCATCCCCAGCCCTTTTTAAAGTTTTTATTCTGAGACAAGGTTTCCCTAAGTTGCCAAGGCTGGGCTCAAACTCGCGATCCTCTTGCCCTCGCCTTCCAGAGCACTGGGATGATAGGCGTGCGCCACCTTGCTGGGTTCTCGGCTTCTATCAAATGCGGCCGGCAGCTGAGCGCCAACGCAGGAGATTGCGCTCTAGTCTAAGGCACAGGGAGGAGACAGGGCGCCCTGCAGGAGAGAGACTTGGGTCTGGGGGAGCCCCGGTCCCCTTGCCCTCGCTGCGCCCGGCACTCACCGATATAGAAGTTGCTCACCGTCCGCATCTGCTTGTGGCGGCAGATGACAAAGATAACCAGCGAGTTCCCGGCCAACCCGACCAACATCAGCGTAGCGAAGAACAGAGGCACCAGCCAGGCGTCCAGCAGCAGCGGCGCGGGCCCCGGGCCATCCGAGCCGTTGGCGCCGCAGCCCGGGCAGCCCGACGCGTTGGCGAGCGCCGACCAGGACGCGTTGAGCCCCGGCGTGGCCGCGGCACGCATGACCTCGCCGCTCTCCTCCTCCTCCTGCACGCTGCCTGCCAGTATTGAGTCCCGGGACGGCCGAGGGGACCGCGGGGGATGCGCGCGCCCCGTACCGGCCAGGGTACTGGGCGGCGCGGCTGGGCTCGGGGGCTCCTCTGACCGAGCGGAACGTCCCGCGTTTATACTGCGTGCCCCGCCTTTCCCCGCCTTCGGGCGGCTGCGCTGCTCGCACGCCCCCCTTCTGCCCCCGTGTGCACCGCCACGGGGAGGCCGCAGGCGGGGAGAAGAGGCTGAAGAGAGGGACTGGGCCGCGCGACCCGGCCTTCATGGAAAGCGCTCGGGAGGGTCCGGACCGTTTGTCCCAGGACCCGGGGAGCGGTGGACGGTTCTGGGTGGGTGAGGGACAGCCCAGATCTAGCTTTTTATTTTTTTGGTGGTGCCGGGACGGAAGTTGGGGTGTCGTGGAGGCTAGGCGAAGCTCCCCACTGAGCTCCACTCCCCCCAGCCCTTTTTATTTTATTTTGAGAGAAGGTCTCCCTACGTTGTCCAGGCTGGCCTCAAACTTTGGATCCTCCTGCCTCAGCCTTTCCAGTAGCTTTGATTGCACGTGTGCACCGCCGAACCCAGCTCAAATCTGGCTGGTTTCTGCCTGAACGTGGAAATCGGCGCCCTGTGGAGAGTCTGGCTGAGATCTACAGAGCACATGGGTGATTCTCAGCCCTGGCTGCAGAACCAGATGGAAGGTGATTCAGAGAGGGGCAACCTCAACCCCACAATCCAGCACCTGGAAGTATAGCCCAGAGAGTCACCCTGAAGAGACCTGCCGGAGTCTGTCCTTGACTACAAAGTATTCAGGCCACTGTGGATACTATGCGGCAGAGAAAAAGAGGCTGTCACTCAATAAGAAAAACTAAAAGAAGCAGGGCATAGTGGCACAGGCCTGGGGGAGGTTGGAGCTCAGCTGGGCTACATAAGGACACCCTGACTCAAAATGAAAATAAAAAAGCTGGGTGTGGTGGTACACATGTGTAATTCCAGCACTTGAGAGGTGGAGGCAGGCAGATCGCTGTGAGTTCGAGCCCAGCCTAGGCTACACAGTGAGTTCAAGGCCAGCCTGAATTACATAGCGAGACCCTGTCTCAAAAAACCAAAAAGGGGGGGGGGGGCTGGGGCTGGAGCTCAGTGTGAAGGCCCTGGTTTCAGTCCCCAATAGTGTAAATATATGCATACATAAATATATAATAAGAAATTAGAAAAGCAAGAGGCCAGCATTGTGCTCTGGAATTAAGCCCTGGCCTTTTTCGTGTACATTTACTGAGCTCTCCTGACCCGGCTCTGGGAACCAAACATCCCCACCAGCACTTCCTATCCCTGCCGCAAGGGGGCGCTCTCTCCCCCATTTCTGTCATTATTGATTTCTTTCTCTTCACATTTATCTACAGAAGTCTCACAGTCTTGTGCTCTCCTGAGTCTGTTACCAGCTTCTCTTCTTCCCCTCTCCTTGCTCTTTATTTGCTAAACCACTGTTTGTTGTTTTGTTTTGGTTTTTGTCCTGCACTATCTCCACCAGGCAAAATCTGGCAAGTTGTTTAACTCATCTCTTCTGATTCACGCACTTCTTGTGGGCTGAGGGGGATTTAAGATTCTACAGCAAGCCTGGCATGGTGGCACACGCCTGTCATCATAGGACTCTGAAGGCCGCGAGTTCGAGGCCAGCCTGAACTACATACCAAGTCCCTGTCTCAAAACCCTAAAACCAACCAACAAACAATACCAAACTCAGGGCACCAGCTCACCCGGGGTTCTCTTTCCCCGGTTCTTTGCACAGCCTGTTCCTCTGCTGACTCCCTTCCCGCCCTATCGGGCAGCCCCTTCCAGAGGAGATGAGCCTGACTGCCCAGGTACCCGCGCCCCCCACTGGGGGAGGGACCTCCCTTGAGTCACTGCTGAGTGTCTCACGCATATTTGTTGAATGAATAATAAATGGAGAAGGGCGGAAAGGGGGTGGGGTAATGGTATCCTGGATGTTTATTTAATTATTTGGCACCGGGGATCTAACTTGGGGCCTTGTGCTTGCGAGGCAGGCGGCGGAACCACTGAGCTAAATCCCCGGCCCTATTTATTTTTGAGACAGGGTTTTGCTACATAGTTCAGGCTGGCCTTAAACTCACTATGTAGCTCAAACTCGCACCGAGCCTCCTGCCTCAGCCTCCCTCCCGAGTGCTGGGATGTCAGGCGTGAGCCACCCCGCCTGGCATGTCCTGGTTTCCGGGACCAGGAAACTGAGCTGAGCTCTGGGTGCTCTTTACCCCTGGGTGCGGGAAAGCTGCCCCGCCGCGTGGGTGTGGAGGTCGCCCCGCCCGGACCTCGCTGCCCCGGGCCCCGCAGTCTCGGGATCCGGGCCCCAGCTGTCCCCGCCCCGCGCAGGCTCCGCCCCCTCCGTCACTTCCTGCCGGCGCTGCTGGCCCGCGGGCGCGGAGCCGCGGCCCAGCCATGGTCGCGCTGGAGAACTCGGAGGGCGGCGCGGAGGAGGCAGCGGGGGGCACCCCGGGCGCGCGGCGGAGGCTGTGAGCGCGGCGGGAGGGCGGGCGCGGGGAGCGCGTCCCTCCTTCTCCCTCCGCCCGGGCCCGGACCCCCGTCTCCCTCCTTCCCGGGCTCGGGCGCCCCTCTTCCTTCCCTCTTCGACCCTCTCTGTCCTCTCCCCTCCCTGGTCCCCTTCCTCCTCCCTGCGCCCCCCAGACTTGGGGGCATTTTCCTGGCTCTCGGGAACCCCCCGGAAATGCCCCACAGCGATTTACTTCTCCGTCTCTGAGACCATCTGTGCCTGCTGAGTCTGCGCCTGTCTGTACCTGGGAGCGGTGGGCAGCCCCCAATCTGCCCCTGCCTTGGCTTTGCAGCCGCGGCTCATTTGGGCCGGTCCCCTGCGCCCCACAAGTGCTGGGGCTGGCCGCTCCTGCGTCCTGGTCCGCACTCCGCTTGCCTTCTGGGTGGGATGCCAGATTTAGTGGAGAGAGGTCTTCACCCCCGCGCCACAGAGCCGCACTGTCCCGAGTGGACGGAGTTGGGGCTCAGGGGCTCTGACGGGGTTGGTGCAGCGTGGGGTCCCCACTGTGCCCGGAGATGACACGTGTGGGGGACGAGGAGTCGGCCTGGGGTCCATTTCTGCCTTCTACAGAGGGGGCTGTGGGATCAGGGGCAGTTGTTGGGTCCACTGCCTCAGTTTCCCGTCTGTAAATGAGATTTCATTAGTGGCTGCTTTCGAATAGCTGTGACCAGGGACATTTATTGTTCTTATTTTTTCCATGCTAGGAGTGGAACCCAAGGTTTTCATGCTGAGCTACATCCCCACCCCTTTTTAATTGATTGAATTGAATTTTTTGAGACAGGGTCTCACTAAATCACTAAATTACCAAGACTGGTCTTGAACTTGCAGTCCTCCTGCCTCAGCCTCCCAGAGTGCTGGGATGACAGGTGTGTGCCACCTTGTCCAGCTGGGAACATCCATTCTTAGTTGTTTTGTTTTGGCTTTTATGAGACAGGGGCTTGCTATGTAGCTTAGGCTGGCCTCGAACTCACTAAGTAGCCCAGGCTGGTCTCCAGCTGTGGCAATCCTCCTGCCTCGGCTTCCGGAATGCAAAGATTACAGGTGTGCACCACCACACCCTGCTCATTCTTAGTTGTTTTTGATGACTCTGGTATGTCGTATTACTTTAGTTACTTTCCTATTACTTAAATGTGGTGTCGTCATCACATTCTTTTTATTAGTTAATGTTTTATTAGTAGGTTTGTTATTACTCAAATACCAAGTCAGGGTCTTGTTAAATTACTACCCTGGCCCAGGCTTGGCTGGAACTTGAGAGATCCTCCTGCCTCAGCCTCCGGGTGTGGGAGAAGACAGGTGTTCACCCTCCGGCCCAGTTCAGATCTGTCTGAAAGGCAGGTGTAGACACTAGGTGTGGAAGTGTGGGCGGTCTCTGGTAATGGTTTCCTCCTTACTGCGCTATCCTTGGTATTCCCAGCAGCTGGCTCCCTCCTCTGCCTCGGGGTGGAGGTGGGGATTTCTGTGTCCCCGTCTCCCACACCTGCTGAGTCAAGGCCACCCTGTTTCCTGCTGGGGAAAGGGTTCCACTGTTGTCCGGGGGTAGGAGGGTGTGTTCTTTTCTTTTTTCAGGTACTGGGGATTGAACCCAGGGCCTTCACCCTGAGCTCCACCCCAGCCCTTTTAAAAAAAATTTTATCCCGTTTCCCTCCTCAAGCCCCCTCCCCTCCTGTGTACAAAAGCTTTGTTCCCATTTTTTTCTTCTATTTTCAGTTTTTTTCTTGACTCTTCTTTTCCCCAGACCTTTCTGAAATATTTTATTTTGAGACAGAGTCTAAGTCACTTAGCAAGGGTGGCCCAGGGTGGCCTTGAACTTTGGACCTTCCTGCCTCAGCCTCCCAGGGTGCGTGCCACCACACCAGGCTGGAAAGTGTTTTCTTGCCCTGGGCAGTGGCTGGCAGAGGATTCCATCTCTTAAACCCACGGGGGCAGAGACGGGCTAGACAGGACCTGTTTTCCTCACACACAGCCCCCGTGATTCAGGCCCATTCACCCCTTGTCCTATGCCCTTTCTCTGGGTGCCGGAACTCTATGGTGTCTGCATCTCCGGACCCCTGCCTGCTCCAGGCAGCTTCAGACACCCTCCCCACCTCCTGTTTTCCTGTGGTCTCCTTAAATGGTATGGAGAGCAATGTAAGCAGAAGTTTTATTATTCAGTCAACACGATAGATGGTGAGGCTGCAGGCTGTGTGGCTGGGGATCTGGTAGTGACCAGTGGAGCCAGGCCTGCCTCAGCAGTAAACAAGTCAGTAGCTCAGCTGGTTCCGGTGCCAACCGCAAAGCAGGAAGAAGAAAGACTGGAGCCGCGGGGGGGTGGGGGGGGCCGCTGCCGGGAGGCGACAATGGGACAGACACCAAATGAGCTGAGGAAGGTGCTGGGCAGAGGGTTAGGCCTTTGGCACCCTCGGGGGACGCCTGCTGGGTGTCATCTAAGGGCTGACGGAATCCAGGCGACTCTAGTTCAAGGCCGGCGCAGGTTCACGCCCGCGCATGCGTGGCAAAGGCCTGCTTCCAGGGCTGGCTGTAAAACGGGGTGCGGCCTGGGCCTCAGATGTGGATTCTTCTTATCAGCCCCATCCAGGTGCTGGGTGTAGGGTTGGAGTTCGCTGGAGCAGCAGGGCAGCCCAGAAATGCTGGCCTGGGGGCTAGTGCCCAGAGTTCCTGGAGTGCCCCGTGGATGCCACTGTGCCGGAGACTTGAATTGCAGTGCCCACCCCACAGCTCTGGGGCCCTGGGCAGTGACTTTGCAACTGGGTTTACTGACCTGTGACATCAACAGAACAGTGTTTGACTCCTCGAGGGCCAGTGTAGGTGACAGGGAATGAGCCCAACATGGAGGAAAGGCCCAGTGTAGGGAATCGCTGTGATCAGGAGCGGTGAGTGTGAGGGGTGAGCTCCCCATGGTAGGAGGAAAGCAAGCAGAGTGAGCCTTTTTTTATTTTGAGAGAGGGTCTTTCTAAGTTGCCCAGGCCAGACTTGGACTTGGGATCCTCCTGCCTCAGTCTCCCACAGTGTTCAGATCACAGGTGTGCTGTACCATATCTGGCCAAAAAATACAGAAATTTAGCGCTGGGGTCTGTTTACACATTTGCAGACTCTGCATGTTGGGCTCATATACCTGACCCTTCTGTGTATCTCACCTCAAGGGCCCTGGAATTTTTATGTTTCCTAGTCTTCTACAGGGAGACCCAGAGTGCATCTGTCTTTAATTTGTGCCTTGGACACTGAATGCTAGCAAAGTTTGGGTGGAATTTTCTGCTCTGTCTTGGAATCATGGAATTTTTTTGAGAACTGATTGGGCAGTTACTTTTATTTTTTAATTTTTTTCAATACTAGGGATTGAACCCAGGGGCTCTCTACCACTGAGCCATGTCCCAGCCCCTTTTTATTTTTTTAAATTTTGAGACAAGGTCTCTGTAAGTATCCCAGGCTGGGCTCCAACTTGGGATCCTCCTGGCTCAGTCTGCTGTGTAGCTTTGGAATGACCTGGTGTGACCCACCATGCCAGGCTTTCAGCTAGGTGGGTTTCCAAGTCTGGGGACTCCCTGCCCTGCTGTACTTTCTCCTTCCTGGGAAGTTTCCCCGTCCAAGAGCCCCTTGCAGACCCTGGGTGGCCACTATGCCCGAAGTACCTGCCTGCCTGTCCCTTGACAAGTGGCCTAGCCCTCGGTGCCCGGTGGGAGGCTGCTAATCCATGTCCACATTAGCGCCAGCTGCAGGAAGGGGCCATTAGTTTAGGATTAGCTTAGTGCTCTGAGGCTCCTGGGCATCTTTAGGGGGAATGGGGACATGAGACTGGGGGGACTGGCGTGGCCTTCAGCTTCCTGCTGCCGTGGTTGGGGTGGGGCCCATTCAGTGTCCAGGCTCTTGGTTCTCTGATGTCCCGAGGAGCTAGGGTTCGAGTCCTAACAGCAGCTGTGGGCTTCAGGCACTTGAGACTGAAGTCTAGATGGCCTGGGGCAAGGGGGCCATGGCTTTTTCTGTGTGACTCTGGGCACGAGCCTTCCTGTCCCCACCCCTGGACTCACCAGTCTGTCATCTCTTATGTCTGGTTCCTGGGTGCCGGGAGGAGGACACACAGTGAGATTTGAGGGTCCTGAGGCTCCACACGGGAGGGGGCTCCAGCTGTAGTCTGATTCCGCCCAGGACCTCCGCTTGTCTTGGCCCACAGGCCCCTTCAGGGATACCTGCCTGCCCTAGCCACCTCCCAAGTGAAGAGGTTCTCAGCTTCCAGACGGAAGCAGCACTTCATCAACCAGGCAGTGCGAAACTCAGACCTGGTCCCCAGGGCCAAGGGTCGGAAGAGCCTCCAGCGGCTGGAGAACAGTAAGCAGGGTGTGGTGGGGGGCACTCCTCAGATGATAGTGGTGTGCATGTTGGTACTGGGTCGGGGAGCAGGAAGCAGAACCAGACAGACTTCCCCCCCTAGATCAGAGCTGAGCCAGAGGCTTGTCTGGGGATTGGAGCTGGGGCTTTAAAGATGTATAGGAGTTCAACAAAGCAGGGAGAAACAGGTGGAACAGAGGAGGCTGCACAGCTTCCACCTATTTTTATCCAGCCCAGTACCTCCTGACCCTGCTGGAGACAGATGGGGGCGCGCCCAGTCTGGAGGATGGGGACCTAACACCTGCTGCGGCGCCAGGCATCTTCGCAGAGGCTTGCAGCAATGCCACCTACATGGAGGTGAGGCCATTCACTCTGGTGGCTGCACCGGGTAGGGGCATGGGTCTGATTCCAACTCATCTCTGGGAGCTCCCGCGCCCGGTTCCTGTGCTCACTGCGCTGGAGTAAAGAGCCCACAGAGGAGTGGGACCCACCTTAGGGGTCCCCAGTACCCCCTGCCTGTCTGGTGGGCAGAGGTCTCTGTGGAGTACTCCCGCGTACTTGGTAGCCTCCTACGCCCATTTGCCACTCCAAAGGGGGAAACAGAGGCCGAGACCTGCGGTCACTGTCTCCCTCTCTTCCAGGTGTGGAACGACTTCATGAACCGCTCAGGGGAGGAGCAGGAGCGGGTGCTCCGCTACCTGGAAGACAAGGTTCAGAGCAAGGCCCGTAGGAGGGGGCCTGGCCGCGGGGAGGACGGCAGGAGAGGTGGGCCTGTGGGTGGGGCCTGTGGTGGGAGGGGCCAGGGTGTAGACGCTATGATTGGTGGGTGGGTCCTGGCGCTGGTAGGGTCCTTGATGTAAATAAGGGGTGTGGCTCGGGTGGGAGGAGTCTTGGGTGGGGCCGGAGTATTGGTAAGGGTATCTTTGGGGGTGGGTGGGGCTCGGGTGGGCGGGGCCTGGCAGCCAGCCTCACAGCTGTCCTGGGTCCTTGCAGAGGACCCGGCCTACACACCTCGAGAGTGCTTCCAGCGCATCAGCCGGCGCCTGCGATCTGTGCTTAAGCGGGGCCGCATCCCCATGGTAAGTGCCCCGTCGCCCTGCCAATCAGCTTTTTTCATTGGTTTTTTTTCCCACACCACAGGCTTTCACTTGGGGCTTGAGGCCAGGTTAAAGGGAAACAGGTTATCCAGGGCAGGTTGCATAATGGGAGACAATGCCATATAGACCAGGGAAACCAATGCACAGGACCCACATCTAGGCAAGAAGCATGGGGATAATGAAAATGGGTACTGCAGCCGGGGATTTAGCTCAGATTTAGCTTAGACCTGCCTCTCAAGCGCAAGGTCCCAAGTTCGATCCCTGGTACCAAAAAAACAGAAAGTGGGTACTGCAGGGTGTGTAGGAGTTCGCTAGGCAGAAGAGACAAGCTGGGCATATTATGGACATGTCTAAATGCCTGGTACTTTTGGAAACAGGTAGCCTCATGTAGTGAGTCAGGGTGCCATTTGAACCCAGGGCTTTGGGCTCCAGAGGCCGCCCCAGGTGTGGGGGAACCTGGCCAGCCCACCGGGTTGCACAGTGGCCTGGTGCCTGGGTTGTCTCTTCTGCAGGAGACCCTGGAGACCTGGGAAGAGCGGCTGTCGAGGTTCTTTTCCGTGTCCCCTCAGGCCGTGTACACGGCTATGTTGGACAACAGGTAGTAGGCATGGAGGGGGCCCAGCAAGCTCCCCTACCGTGGGGCTTCTGCCCGCCTGCTCACTTCCTCCTCTCCACAGCTTCGAGAGGCTGCTGCTCCACGCCGTGTGCCAGTACATGGATCTCATCTCGGCAAGTAAGTGAGGGGCCTTGCATGCAGCCAGCAGCCAGGTCCTTGGGTGCAGCTCCCCAGTGGGAGACTTGGAGGCAGGTGTGAAAGCAGTCGGGTGCGGTGCACATCTGTCATCCCAGCACTCTGGGAGGCTGAGGCAGGAGAGTCTCACACTCAAGCCCTGCCTGAGCATCCTAGCAACTTAGGAATACCTTGTCTCAAGATAAAAAATAAAAACGGGGGCTGGGGGTTTAGCTCAGTGGCTCCGGCACCTGCCTCGAAAGCGCAGGGTCCCAAGTTCGATCCCCGGTACCAAAACAAAAAAGCGGGCTGAGGATGTAGCTCAGTGCTAAGGCCTTGGGTTCCATCCCCAGTACTGCAAAAAAACAACAGTAAATTAATCAGGAGTGCCCTGTGTACCCTGCTGGGTGGCACAGGATGCTGCTGGGGATGTGGACAGATACTTCTTTCCCCACATCTCTGGCTCTCGGGCTGGGGACCCCAGTTGGGGTGATGAAGACTCGGAGATGAGAAGCAGGCCTGCAGTGTCTGGATGTTCTTAGCCATAATGTCCCCCTTCCAGCACACACACCCCCTGTCCTAAGACCCTTGTCCTTGCCTCTATGAAGGGAGGGGGCCCATCTCAGGATCCTCTCAGGCCCTCACTAGCCCCAGGCGCCTCATGTGGTCCCAGCTTCCCACACCTGCCTCTGCCTCCTGCCTTGAGTGGCTGGGGAGACAGTTTCTATGGCAACCGTAGGATGGCTTCTCCCGCTCAGCGCCTACACCTGCCTTTGTTCATGCAGACTGAGCTGCAGGGGAGAGGGTTGTCTCCGCAGGGGTGGAACCTTGGCCTGGACACAGGGTGGGGAGGGATTAGTGAGTTAGGGAAGAATTGGGCTCACTGCTTTCTGGGGTGGTGCGAGGGGAGGCTGGCGGGGTGGCACCATCCAGGGCCTTGATGCTTCAAAGTCACCTCCCCAGGGCTTGGGCAGAGGTGGGGGAGACCCAGTGGAGGCTGGACACTTGGCCTAGGGCCACTTTGCCTCAGTTTCCCCGCCTGCACAAGGGGCAAATGAATGAGGCTCGAGTTTCTTTCCTCCCCTTCCCCACTGCCCGACCACAGGTGCCGACCTGGAGGGCAGGCGGCAGATGAAAGTCAGCAATCGCCACCTGGACTTCCTGCCCCCTGGGCTGTTCCTGTCAGCCTACCTAGAGCAGCACAGCTGATGGCGGCCACACAGAGCCCCTGCCACTGCCACGCCATGCCCAGACCTCTGGTGCCATCTGTTAAGACATCTTTCCTGTTTTTAGACTTTATTCTTGGAAACCAGTTTTCCTGTGGAGTGGCTCTTTCTTGTTCACTCTTCATCCCCACCCTGCCCAGCTCTTAAGACATCAATGCTGGCCACAGGGGCTGCCCAGACTATGCCAGCCCCCTAGTGCCCCACCTTGGGACTTGAATTTGGGTGGGGAGATCTCACTGGGCACTTCCATCTCTCTGCTTTGTTTAGCTTTTACTTTGGGGGTCGCTCGGTCTGTGGCTCAGGCGGATAGGAATAGGCTGAGTTTTTATCACTTTTAATCAATTGGGCAAGATTTATTGTAGATTTTTAATTTCTCTTTTGGAGGGAAAAACCAAAATAGGCCCCAGATGGCTCATTGTGGGGCTTTGTCGTGATCCTTGCTTGTCCCGTCCCACTTTTTAGCCGTGTTCGTGTGTGTTGGGGGGGGTCCTCTGGGACCCTCCCCCTTGCTCCAGGAGCATTTCCTTTTGTGTACTTATGTGTGTAACCCCACGAGTGTGCATGTGGGCCCTGCAACCTAGGACACAGCTCTGTTTTAAGGCTGGTTTGATGCTTTCTGTTATGCATGTAGCCACCTCCCCCTCCCGCCTGCTCCTTGCAGCCCCTCTTTTGCCCCCACTCTTACTTTGGGGATCCAGAACTTCCAGCCAGAAGCTTCTGTCCTCACCTCCTGTCCCCTCCTACATTCCCTCTGCCCAGCCTGGCCCTGGCCTCTTGGTCAGGGCCCCCTGCTGGTCACCATCAGGGGACTCAGATATGGAGCAGGCCCAGCCCCTTGTCCTGTGTGTGGCCCGTTGCGTGTGGGGAAGGGGGTGTTTAATAAATTCCTGGTGCTCTGGCCGTGGGCTGTGTGGTTTGTCTGGGTCAGGGCTGGGTCATCTCAGGTCCCGGGCACCGAGCGTGGTGACCTTGGTTGTGCGGTTCCCCGTGGGCGACAAGCTTCTGTGAGTGGACGAGGATTCCAAGACCCCGGCCTGTCCTCATTGGTGCTGGGGTTCAGATGCCAGCTTTGTGACCTTGATAGAGTTGAGCCACTCGTGAGGGTGTAAACAGCCTCACACCGGTCATCCGAGCCACTCAGCTGAGGCAGGACGGTCGCAGGGGTAAGGCCGGCTGAGCTACTTAGCAACTTAGGGAGACCCTGTCTCCGAATAAAGAGCTGAAAAAAATAATTAAAAACAAAACATGAAAAAAATGTCCATCACTGGTCATTTGTGAAATGCAAATTAAAACAATGCTGAGTGCCGGGGATTTAGCTCAGTAGCACAGCGCCGGCCTTGCAAGCGAGAGGTCCTGAGTTCCATCCCTGGTACAAAAAAACCAAACTGCTGATATTCTATCGCACTCCGGAAAAAATGGCTGCTATCAAGAAAGCAACCAATAGGGCCGGGGATTTAGCTCAGCGGTTCCACCGCCTGCCTCGCAAGCGCAAGGACCCGAGGACCCAAGTTCGATCCCTGGTACCAAAAAAAAAAAAGCAACCAATAGCAAATGCTGGAGGGGCTGTGGGGAAAAGGGAACCTTTCTCCACTGTTGGTGGGAGTGTAGACTGGTGCAGCCACTGTGGAAATCAGTGGGAGATTCCTTAAAAAACTAAAACTAGGGGCCGGGGATTTAGCTCAGTGGTTCTGGCGCCTGCCTGGCAAGGCGCCTGCCTCGCAAGCTCAAGGTCCTGAGTTTGATCCCCAGTACCAAAAAAAAACAAAACTAAAACTAGAGGTTCCATTTGGCCCAGCTATTAGTCTTCTTGGTATCTTCCGAAGGGGATCCAGCTCAGTGGTGGTGCCACTGCCTGCCTTGCAAGCACAGGATCCTGAGTTCAATCCCTGGCACCCCCCCAAAAAAAGCATCATACCACACCAGTATGTGCACACCCATGTTTATAGCACCGCAGTCCATAACAGGTAAATCTTGGAAACAACCCAGATGCTCATCAACCAACAGATGGATAAAGATGTGGTTTTTTTATACAATGGATTACTAATCTGCCATAAAGGATGCACTTCAGACATAGCTAAATGGATGGACCTTGAGACCATACTCCTAACAAATAAATCAGACACACGTGTTTACTGAATTGTTTCTCTGGTGTGAAAAACTGAAAGTGGAAATAAGGACTGAAATGTATAATGGATGTTGGGAAATGGGAAGATAATGTTCAAATGGGAAGGGGAACAAAGGAGGGAGGGAGGAAGGAAGGGACAAAAAATGAAAACAGCTTTGTACACAGGGAATTGAGGATGGGGTGGGATAAAATAAAATTTATTTTAAAAATTAGAAAAAGTAAAAACAAAAAGGGCTGGGGGTGCAGCTCAATGCTGAGCAACTTCCTAGCATGCCCTAGACCCTGGGTCCCCTCATTAGAACTGAAAAACAGAGCCCAAACAAAACACTACAAACTGGGCAGCTGAAGGTAACAGGAGTTTATTTCTCAGACGCAGGCTGAGGTTGGGGTCCTTCCCTCTTCCGGCTCCTGGGGTTCCCTGTGTCCTCAGGTGTCTCCCTCTGTGTGGCTGCAGTTCCAAATGTCCCCTCTGTAGGGGACGCTGTCCTACAGATCAGGTCTCACTCTAACCCTTTTTAGACTGGATCGACTGTGTAAAAAACTCAGCTTCCAAATACGGCCATATTCGGAGGTGGTGGGGACCTCAGTGTACCTATTGTTTTTTCTTTTCTCTCTACTAGGGATGGAGCATGGGGGCTGTGGCATGGAGCTACATCCCCAGCTCTGCTTTCTTTTTGGTGGCATATTCTGTTTGAAAAAGTAAAAGTGAAGAGTGAGGGAGAAACTGCCTCTGTAGATCAAGCTTGGAGTAAAAGAGGAAAAAACAAGATAAAAGTACACTCTGGAGGAAGCAGAGCAAGCTATCCTGAGGAAAGCCATGATGCCATCAGCCCCACTTTTTATTTTGAAAGAGTGTCTCCCTTGGGCTGGGGATTTAGCTCAGTGGTTTCGCCGCCTGCTGCACAAGGACCCGAGTTCGATCCCTGGTACCAAAAAAAAAAAAAAAAAAAAAAAAAGAGTGTCTCCCTAAGTTATCTAGGCTGGTCTAGAAAATTCAATCCTTATGCCTCAGCCTCCCAGAGTGCTGGGATGACAAGTTTGTGATACCACACCTGGTCCTAGAATGCAGTGTTTCGTTTTGTTGTTTTTTGTTTTTGAGACAGGGTTTCATTCTATAGTTCAAGCTGGCCTTGAACTCACTATGTAGCCCAGGCTGGCCTCCAACTCTCTGGGCAATCCTCCTGCCTCAGCTTCCTAAGTGCTGAGATTACAGGCATACGCCACCGTGCCCAGCCTGGAATGCAGTTTTGGAAAAAGAATTAGAGACCACATTTAAAACCAGAAAGACTTTCAGTTTAAAAAGCCACCATAGCTGGGGATTTAGCTCAGTGGTTTTGCTGCCTGCCTCACAAGTATGAGGTCCTGAGTTCGATCCCTGGTACCCCCCCCCAAAAAAGATAACACCTTCAATCTTTAAAAAAAATAATAATAATAAAAAGCCACCATATTGGCTTGAGGTTTTGAGATCCTGTCTCATAATAAAAAGGCTGGAAATGCAGCTCAGTGGTTAGTGCTTGTTTAGTAGGCATGAAGCTCTGGGTTCCATCCCCAGCACTGGTTAAAAAAAAAGTCACCTAGGGCCGGGAATTTAGCTCAGCGGTTCTGGCGCCTGCCACACAAGTGCAAGGTCCCAAGTTCGATCCCTGTACCAAAAAACGGAAAAAAAAAAAGTCACCCTGTGATCCAGCTCCCCCCACCCCTGGGTATAGACCAGAAGGAAGCTAAGTCAGTATTCTAGAGTCACCTGGTACTCAAGTTCCACAGCACCATTAACAATGGCCAAGGCATGGAAGAGGTCCCAGTGCTCCTCAACAGATGAGGGGATCAAGAAAATGTAGTCATTGGACCGGTGGTTTGGCTCAGTGGTTTCGCCGCCTGCTGCACAAGTACAAACACCCAAGTTTGATCCCCGGTACCGAAAAAAAAAAAGAAAAAGAAAATGTACGTGTATGCAGAATGGAATACTACTGAGCCGTAAAAAGAATGAGACATCTTTGGTGGGCAAATAGATGGGACAAAATATCATGTTAAGCGAAATAGACAAGGATGTTCTCTTTTCTATGTAGGAACTAAAACATTTTTTAAAACAAAAGCAAACCTTGAGGGGTAGAAGGGACAGGGGACATAAAAGCACGATTTATGTAAGTATGGAAATGTCACAGTGAAACCCATTAATTTGTACAATTAATATACATCAATAATAATAAGGTGAAGGTACCTCACATATCAGAGCCTCAATTTCCTATTGTGAACTTGAGAAAAATAACATATAGAATGAATAAAAACACTTATAACAGGAGATGGGGAAGGAATTTAAGGTCAAAATGTCCCTCAACAGGGCCGGGGATTTAGCTCAGTGGTTCCGCCGCCTGCTGCGCAAGCTCCAGAACCCGAGTTCGACCACCGGTACCCCTCCAAAAAAAAAAAACGGGCCGGGGATTTAGCTCAGTGGTTCCGGCGCCTGCCTCACAAGCGCAAGGTCCCGAGTTCGATCCCCGGTACCAAAAAAAAAAAAAATGTCCCTCAACAGCTTAAGTAACTTCTTATTATTTTATCAGAGCCTCAGGTTTCCTGCCAGTGAAGATTAGGAAAAAGAAGAGGCAAAAATATGGAACGCTTCACGAATTTGCGTGTCATCCTTGCGCAGGGGCCATGCTAATCTTCTCTGTATCGTTCCAATTTTAGTATATGTGCTGCCGAAGCGAGCACAAATCCTAACCCTTTCTACCTGCCATTTATAGTTCCAAAAATATATTTCTTATCACTAAGGGTGAACACTTTTCAAAGCGCTTTAGCAGTCTTTTTTCATACTATTAGTGTCAAACATAGAGCAACTAAATATATTTATTAATCAGAGTTACAAAAAGTTCTTTTTCTCTACTATATATATATATATATAAATAAAAAACTACAGTGGCTGCTGGGAATTTCTACATGCAAATAAACCCGGAAGTCGAGCTGTGCCGGAGCCGTCGCCATCCCATAAGTGTTTGCGAAGCCCCGGAGCAGCTTAGGCGACTCCTTGGTTTGGAAAAGATGGCGGCGCCGGAGCTGGGCCGCTGGGGAGAGTACGGGCCGCGGCCGCCCGCTCGGCTGGGCGCACGTGCCGGGCAGGTGAGCATGTAGCTGCGGGGGAGTCGGTGAGGTCTGCTGGCTTCCGGACGACATCTGCGGTCGCTGAGAGTGTCCCGGGACCTGCCGGCCGTGGGGGCGGGGCCTATGGGTCGGGGTGCGGGTCTGGCCGTAGAGGATCCTGGGTACGCGGTCTGAAGCACGGGGCGGAGCCTGGGGCGGGAATTTGAGGTGAGACCTGGTGCCCACGGCGATCGGTGTGCGGGGGCGGGGCCTAAGGATCTTTGAGGTCTGGGAGCAGGGCCGGGAGAATCGAGAGTGATTGGGACCTTTGCCGAGCTTGGGGTCTGGAGGTTTTGTGGGGCCCCTCGGTGCTGCCTGAGAGTTTATGGCCGGCCAGGGAACTGAGGGGGCGACTTGGGGCGATCCACAGTGAGGCTGGAAGGATGGGAAGCAAGGATGGGCGCTGGGTGAAATGGGCCAAGGATAATTGTGTTCCCACAGGGCGCTGCACTGGTGAAGAGAAACAGTCTCTCATCGATGCCAGGTCCCTAGGAAGCCATTGTCCCTCCCGCACTGCTCCTCACGCCCCCACTCGGGGGCAGCCTCTGCTCATGTGTCCCGGGCTCTTCCCTCAGAATAGACACAGGGTTCTTTGCTTTTCAGTCTGCCCCGAACCGTCTTTGCCTATCACCTGCACTGGGGCAAGGACCTCTCCCCACGGCCTCCATGATTGGCCCCTAGGCAGTCCAGCCAGAGAGGGCTGCTAAATGAAACTTAAATTGGTCCCAGCCTTTCTGGCTCCCACCTGGCTGAGGGTGGACACTCATAGGCCCAGAAATGGCCTCCTGCTTTCCTGCCCTCACTTCCCCACACTCCGGAACCGGCCACAGCCCAGGCTAGGTATAGGCCTGGGCCTTTACACTGGCAGGTGCCCCCTCCTCAGCACCCTTCCTGCAGGTGTCTGCCGGCCGCACTTGGGTGCCGCCTCCCCGTGAGGCATGGTAGACACACTGCACTAAAGCTGCAGCCCCCTGCCTCAAAAGAACAAAAACCAACCCAAAGTAGGGTCCACATCCCCACCCTGCACAGTGGCGCCAAAGGGCAAGACTCGGCTCTTTCCATCTGGGTATCCAGGATGGCGCTCATTTCCGCATCCCCCCACAGGAGCCGGCGACTGCCCTGGGTGCGGTGGGCACCATGGACCTGGCTTATGTCTGTGAGTGGGAGAGATGGCCCAAGAGCACCCACTGCCCCTCGGTGCCCCTGGCCTGCGCTTGGTCCTGCCGCAACCTCATCGCCTTCACCACAGACCTGCGGAATGATGACCAGGGTGTGTCCCTACCTACCCCACTGTTCCCTTTGGAGATGGGCAGTCGGGGTCTCAAGCTCTCTCCCACTCTACTTGCGATGTTGGGCATCCCCATCTCTAGGAAGCAGAAGGTCACAGCCCTTCTGTGCCTGGTACCTGGGATTGCCCCTGTGAAGGCAGCCGTGGGACCACAGGGCTGGGGCACAGTGACTCCCCTGCTGCCCCACCTCTCCATTGTTCTGATAATACATGCTGTTAGAGAGGATTGGAGAGCACAGAGGCTCAGGATAATGAGAGATGCCGCCTGGTGTTTTTTGTGAAGAGACACCTACTCTGAGCTTTTGGGGTCATTTTCCTCCAGTTCCATTTTCTGTCTTTATTTGTGTGATTTATTTGTGATACGAGGAATTGAACCTAGGGCCTCCGCATGGAGCTGCATCCCTAGCCCATATTTATTTTTTATTTTGAGATAGGATCTCACTAAGTTGTCTAGGCTGGACTCCAATTTGCAACCCTTCTGTCTCTGCATCCCAGAGTGCAGGGATGACAGGCATGAGCCACCACACCTGGCTTCTGTGTCCCTTTTAAAAACACATTTACAGCCATATGGGTGGCCAGCTTCTTACATTTTGACTGTGACCCTCAGCACAGTCAGTGGCAGCTCTGTGAGCTTCCCAGGAGCCACAGCATCATCAGAGGCCCTAGGTGGGCAGGGCTGACCACACCCCATCCCCTGCAGACCTGACCCGCATGATCCACATTCTGGACACCGAGCACCCCTGGGACGTGCACTCCATCAACTCAGGCCACAGCGAAGCCATCACCTGCCTGGAGTGGGACCAATCAGGTGAGGCTGGGACCCCGAGTCCCCAAACAGTGGGTCCTGACCTTTCCAGGTCAGTCCTTTGGGACCCCCGGATGTTCTGCGGTATCCAATGAGGCTGTGACACTGCTCTGCTCCGTAGGCTCCCGGCTGCTCTCGGCTGATGCAGATGGCCAGATCAAGTGCTGGAGCATGGTGGACCACCTGGCCAACAGCTGGGAGAGCCGTGTGGGTAGCCTGGTGGAAGGAGACCCCATTGTGGCACTGTCTTGGCTGCACAATGGTGTGAAGTTGGCACTGCACGTGGAAAAGGTAGGTGTCCACCCGAGCGAGACAGTGATATGCATACCCCACTCACCCACCTGCCAGCTGTCTCCTCTCCCACCATGAGCATCCTTGGGTTTTTTGTAAGCCCTGGGCATGGTTCACACCTAGAATCAAACTCAAAGTTCACACCTGTTTTCTTGGGCCACCAGTTAACTTATGGCTATTATCCTGGAACCCAGCCATTATGGAACCTTAGTTCAGTAACATCCTGTTCTCATTCTGTGGTTCAGCCACAGTTAGGGGTCGGGGCTGCTGGGGCTGCTAAGGGTTATCCAAGTTGAACCCCAACTTAAGGCCCCTGTGAGCACGTTCCCCTGGAGGGCAGGGTCATGGTGAGGATCTGGTGAGGGGACGCGGCCAGGGGTGGGCACCATCACTGCCGATGATCCTTAAGGCTTAGCTGCCTTGGTGTGAGCCAGGGTGAGGCGGCGGTTGGGCATCTTTGCTCTCTTTGTGTCCTGGCCTCTGTCCTCTTCAGGCCAAGCGGAGCCTTCTAAGGTTGTCCCCTGTGGTCTTCTTGTGTCTGTTTTTTAATTTATTTCATTTTTATTTTATTTTTCTTTTGGTACTGGGGATCGAACTTGGTCCTTGCGCTTGCGAGGCAGGCACCGGAACCACTGAGCTAAATCCCCGGCCCTGTTTTTTAATTTAATGTCTTTTGTGCATACGTGTATGTATGTGTGTGGTACTGGGGATTGAATCCAGAGCTTTTGCACTGAGCTACCTCCCCAGACCTTTTTTTATTTTTTATTTTTAGACAGCATCTTGCTACATTCCCCAGGCTGGGCTCTGACTTGGAATCCTTATGCTTTAGTCTCCCATAGGGCTGGGATTATAGGCAGGTACCACCACAGCTGGCGAAAAACAGTTGAGATAGAGCGTAAAGATCACTGGCTTTTAGTATCTTCACAGAGCTGTGCCACCCCTCCCTGCCACTAAATCCAGAATATCCCATCACCCCAGTAGGAAGCCCCATCTATGCCCATAAGCAGTCACCTGTCTCCTCCTCAGCCCCAGCACACACAAGTCCACTTCCTGTCCCTGGAGTCACCTGTCCTGGGCGTTTCCTGTCCATGGAACCCATCCTGTGTGTCCTCTGTATCTGGCATCTCTCACTGAGCATGGCATCCTGTAGGGCTAACATGCAGAAGAACCTGGATTCAGTAACCTGTACTGCAAAAAAAAAAAAAAAAAAAAAAGTGAATTTTGTGTGTGAATCACACGTTAATAAATGTAATTCAGGACCTGACTCCTGGCCACCACAGCTGGTACTCATGGGTTCCCTTGGGGCTCTTCAAAGTGCAGCCCACAGACTGAACGCAGCCCCCACCCATCTGTGTAAAGCAGCTTTCCTGGTGCACAGCTGCGTGCCCTCCATTCCTTGCTGTCTGCCGTCTCCAGCTTCTGGCCTACAAAGGTAGACAAAGCCACGTGGCCATCATGGGGACAGCTTGGCGCCAGGACTGGAAATGCCTGGTTTGTGGGCCTTTACGGAAAGACACTGTGACTGCTTTGTGCATCCATTCAAGCACCTCATCCTCACCATGGTCTTCCAATGTAGAAACATCATTCTTGGCTGGGAGCCGTGGCGCACATTTGTCATCCCTGCACCAAGGGAAGCTGAGGCAGGAGAATCCCAAGTTCAAGCCCAGCCTAGGCAACTTCAGGACTTAGCAAGACACTGTATCAAGATAAAAAATGAAAAGAGCTGGGGTGCTGCTTGCTAAGACACCCCCAGCTGACCCCTCCTTCCCCACAGTCCGGCGCCTCCAGCTTCAGTGAGAAGTTCTCCCGGGTGAAGTTCTCGCCGTCTCTCACGCTCTTCGGAGGCAAGCCCATGGAGGGCTGGATCGCAGTGACAGTCAGTGGGCTGGTCACCGTGTCCCTGCTGAAACCCAGCGGGCAGGTGCTGACATCCACCGAGAGCCTGTGCCGGCTGCGCGGCCGTGTGGCGCTGGCTGACATCGCCTTCACGGGCGGCGGCAACATCGTGGTGGCCACGGCAGATGGCAGCAGCGCGCTGCCCGTGCAGTTCTACAAGGTGTGCGTGAGCGTGGTCAGCGAGAAGTGCCGCATTGACACCGAGATCCTGCCCTCCCTGTTCATGCGCTGCACCACCGACCCCCACCGCAAGGACCGCTTTCCCGCCATCACCCACCTCAAGTTCCTGGCCCGAGACATGTCCGAGCAGGTGGGTGCCTCTCTGCTCACCACCCAGGACCTGGGGTCTGAGCCCCAGGGGTGGGGTGGGGCAGGTGGCAGACCCAGTTCCTCTCACCCTCCCATCTTCTCAGGAGGACCCTGAGGGTTGGGATGGTCAGGATGATCCCCCTCAGGGTCCTTCACTTAGCCCAGCGGCAGCTGGCAGCTTCTTTCTGCTGTGGGAGGTGACATGTCCTCCCGCCCCTGGGATTAGGACATGTGTCTCTTTTATTTTGGTTTTGTTTTCTTTTTGAGGCAGGGTCTTGCTGTGTAGTTCAGGCTGGCCTTTAACTCACTATGGAGCCCAGCTTGACCTCGCACTCAAGGTGCTCCTCCTGCCTCAGTTTCCCAAGTGCTGGGGTGACACCGTGTACTACCATGACCAGTAGGACAGCTGTGCCTCTGAGGCTGTTACTCACCCCATCACAGCGAGTCCCCTGGGTCCTTATGCATCTGAGTATCTTTAAATGTCTCACATCCCCGTGATGCATTTCCCTTTGTTTCTCGGCTTCCTTGTGGGAAGGGCCCCATTGTGGTGACATCTGTCATCCTGTGTGGCTCCACTCTAGAGAGGACACAGCAGGCTGGTGCTACCCTGGAGGTGAAGCTTTTCACTGGGGTCCCCCAGCTCACAGGGCTCAGGGAGGGGTCATGGGGATGGCCAGGTCCCAGTCCCACCAGCCACCCACCCGCAGGTGCTGCTCTGCGCGTCCAGCCAAACGAGCAGCCTGGTGGAGTGCTGGTCCCTGCGGAAGGAGGGGCTGCCAGTCAACAACATCTTCCAGCAGATCGCACCTGGTGAGTCCCCGCCAGCCCTCCTGGGGGTTTGGGGTTTTGGGGGATGCCGGACGCTGGGGATGGAACACAGGGCCTTGTGCAGCCAAGCATGCACTCTGCCTCCAAACCACAGCCCAGACAGCCGCTCCGCTTTTAACTTGTGCATTTTCATCTGTTCCATCCCCCTCTCCTCGGACTCCGAGGGGGCTGTGGAGGGAGGGGAAACAGTAGCTCAGCGTGGGGAGTTGCTTGGCCCAGTCACCCGGTGAGGGGACAGCCCTGTGCTTCCCACAGGCAGCAGGTGTCCGGCCCACGGAGCAGCCTGTGCCAACGTCCCGGGGTGAGGCTGTGGGCCGAAGAGGCTGAGAAAGGGCTGAATTCGCAGCAGGGCTCCTGGACTGCAGGGTGATGTGACCCTCAAAGTGGTGGAATCTCCCAGAAACCCTGGCTCCATGAGGAAGGGCGGGGGTGACTGGGTTTGTCAAGATGTGCACCCCTGGCTCATGTCTGTACCAGCATCTGCTTCCTCAGCCCTTTCAGGAGCAATTGTCCTACCCCCAGTACCTTATACACCCCCACTCTACCCTTGTATGCACTCAATTCTTTTTCTTATTTCTTTTGTTGAGACAGGGTCTCACTATGTAGTTCAGGCTGGCCTTGAACTCACTGCGTAGCCCAGGCTGGCTTCAGACTTGCGGCGATCCTCCTGCCTCAGCCTCCTTAGTGCTGGGATTACAGCTATGCCCTCTGTGTCTGGCTCTAAAGCTACTGCATTCTTACCCCTTTTCTTTTGGTACCGGGGATTGAACTCAGGACCTTGCCCTTGCAAGGCAGGCGGCGGAACCACTGAGCTAAATCCCGTTGAGCTAAATCCTAAATGCATTCTTAAAACCCACTTGATTCCCAGAACCCCTTGAGAAGTGTCTGGATCTCAGCCCGGCTGAGGCTGTGCGCCCCCACCCCCTCTGGGAGAGAGATTTCCCTGAAGATGAAAAGCAAAAAGTGCCTGCTGCCCATTAGTGCTAATGGGGCCTGGAGTGGCCGGGGATTCAGGGGGTTGCTAATCGGAAGCCGCTAATGAACCTGGGTCAAGAGGCCCCTTGGGTCCAGCCTGTGGAGGTTACATAAACTGCCTATTGTGGCCTCGAGCAATTAAAGTGAAGAGGCTGAGCTCCGCTTCCCGGCCCACCCACGTACCTCATCCTGAGTCACCACATCTCCTCCAAGTGGCAGTCAGGGCCTCCAGGTTGGGGCCCCTGTGGGGCTCAGGTGGCCCCTGGCCCTTTCCTACCCTGGGCCTCCCTGGGGACAGCCACAGCCCTGCCACTGGTCAGGAGTGGCACTGTCCCCTGCAGCCAGGCTCATGTGGTCCTGGCCCCTCGCTGGGTTCTGTTCTTCCTCTTTGTTTCCTCCAGCCGCCCCCACACAGTCCTGTCCCAAATGAAGCCACGTCTCACGACGCCCTCGTCACCCCCAACAGCCTGTGCCAAGCACACCCTGACCCCCCATGCCTGCCAGCCGCCCTCTTTCCCGGCATCCAGCCCGCTCCCAGCTGACCTGTGACTTAGGGACAGTGGCTGGGACCGGTGCTGGGGTGGGTGGCAGGGTGTGGGTCATCAAGGTCCCGACCCTGGCGATGTCACTGCACCGCTCACCATGCTCACTGTCCTGTGTCCTCCCAGAGAGGCACGAAGTGCCACAGGGCAGGTGGCCTCAGCCACTCGACCTCAGTTTCCCTTGGAGGAAGATCCTGGCCGGGATTCTCTGTGAGGCTCAGAGCAGGAGTGAAGGAGATCAGGGCTGAGAGTGACAGAGGAGACAGTGGGCGTCACTTCCTGTCATGGAACCGCGAGGCAGGGAGCAGAAGCCTTGGGCCAGGCTGGGGCTGGGCGGCCTCTGCTGTTCCTTCTCTACGTCAGTGACCAGCTGCTGGCTGTCCCCAGACTCCCTGTCCTCTCCTGGCCTGTTAAGTCATGTCACTTTTGGGACACCTGGCCCCACTGGCCAAGCCTAGATGATGGAAACCCAAAAGTCGGTTGTGGAAGCTGATGCTTTGTCGCCTGAGGGTGTGGGGTCACAGCCATGCATAGTCCTGTACAACCTCCTTATGGGGGACTTCACAGGTGCTGAGGAACAGAAATCTCATCTTGAACTGGCCGGGCCCAGAGGGAATGCTGGGTCTCGGGTGATGTGGTGCTGCTCCATAGAGTTGGCTACAGCAGGGGACAGGAAGGTGGCCCCACCACCAGCTCACACCCTCTTGTATAAAATTAATCCCAGGGCTAGCCAGGTACCATGGCATGTACCTGGAACCTCAGCTACTCAGAAAGCTGAGGCAGAAGGATTGCAAGTTCAAGCCAAGCCTGGGCAATTTAACAAGACACTGTCTCAAAATAAAAAACTAGAAAAGGCTGGGAGGTGGCTCAGTGATAGAATGCTCTTGGGTTCCATCTGGAGTACAGAAAGAAACAAATCCCAGCTGATATTGGCCAGCCTTGGGTCATGTGCCCATCCCTGAGCCAATTGGCTGGTAGTACGGTATAGTATTTGGTGCACTCTGATTGGCCCGGCCTGGATCCTCTTCCTGGGTGGGAATAGGGATGGACAGGTTTGTTGGTTTGTTTGTTTTGTTTTGTTTTTTGGTACTGGGGATCAAACTGGGGACCTTGTGCTTATGAGGCAGGCGGTGGAATCACTGAGCCAAATCCCTGCCCCCCCCCCTTTTTTTGGCCCCTGTTTGTTTTTTGAGACAGGGTCTTACTATGTACTTCAGGGTGGCCTTGAACTCAGCAATCCTGCCTTGGCCTCCTGACTGCTAGGATTACAGGCGCATGCCACCACATAAGGCTTTGGGGCAGCTCATGCCCTGCAGGGTGCTATGTCAGCCTTGTCTCCCCTTCTTTCCATTGTTCCCCACACACTTTTCCTGCTCCACAATGTTCCAGTTGGCGACAAACAGCCCATGATCCTCAAATGGCGGATCCTCTCAGCCACCAACGACCTGGACCGCGTGTCAGCCGTGGCGCTGCCCAAGCTGCCCATCTCACTCACCAACACTGACCTCAAGGTGGCCAGTGACACCCAGTTCTACCCAGGCCTTGGTATGTGACGCTGAGGAGCTTAGGAGCTGCTGCAGGTCTCATGGGGGCCGCGACTCAGAGGTGGTGGGAGCCGGGTTCCCTGGGGGGCTTTGGGATGGAGGAGTTTGGAGGGCAGGGCACCAAGGCTGCAGACGGCACTGTGCTCCTTCATGTGCAGAGAGCCCTTGCAGAGTGGTACTTAGCAGCCCCCGTGCTGGCCCTCACTTTGCCCATCTGTGAGGGGATGGGCTGTCTGCACTTCAGGCTGCCCCCCATTCATTGGAAGGAGCAGCTGTCAAAATTCACACTAGGGACAGGGCCTTTTTTTTCTATGTACTGCAGATCAGATCGAGAGCCTTCACACTGAGCTACATCCTCTGGACCCCCCCCCTTTTTTTTTTTGGTACTGGGGATTGAACTCGGGTCCTTGTGCTGGTCCAGCAGGTGGCAAAACCACTAAGGTAAATCCCCGGCCCCCCTGGCCCCTTTTTTAATTTTGAGTTTTGCTTTTTTGGGGGTACTGAGGATGGAACTCAGGACCTTGCTCTTTCAAGGTAGACGCAGTGCCACTGAGGTAAATCCCCAGCCCCCGTTTTAAAATTTTTTTTTTTTAATTTTGAGACAGGGTCTCACCAAGTCTCTTGAGTTCCCCAGGCGGGGCTCTAACTTTTGATCCTCCTGCTTCAGCCTCCCCATGTGCTGGGGTGACAGGCGTGTATCCCCATGCCCAGCTGACTCAGGGCCTTTTACTGGGAACCTGCAGAGAAAGGGGCCTGGAGACTCAGTCTCTGGCCTGAACACGGCATGCTCTTCGTGTTCCAGCCCTCTCACCACCTCCGAGGACAGCTCGGTCCTCTCTTCCGTGCTGGGCCTTGGGCTGGGACCTGCTGCCCTCCCTTAGAAGCAGAGCCGAGTCTGGCTGTTGGTCAATCATTTGGTTTTCTCAAGACCACTGGAAGTGTTGGTGACAGTGTCTGTCACCCGTGGGCTGCTCCGCCCCCTTGCCTCACTGACCCCTGACCCCACCACGAGGCGCTTGTCAGGCTCCTGGGTGTTGAGGGGCTCCTGTGTCCCCACATCAGCCCAGACTCCACCTGGTGCTGGCGCCTTGGGGCCGAGGCTTGAAGTCACCTCACTTTGGGGGTTCTGAAAGTAAAGGACATGGGGAGAGCAGCTCCTGAGGGGCTGCCACCCCTCACCGGGTGGCCACCTCCCACCCTGGTGTCCAGAGCCGAGGCCCTGACTCTGCCTGACCACGCGTCCCACAGGTCTGGCCCTGGCCTTCCACGACGGCAGTGTCCACATCGTGCACCGGCTCTCGCTGCAAACCATGGCCGTCTTCTACAGCTCAGCCACGGCACGCTCCGTGGACGAGCCGGCCATCAAGCGCTCCCGGGCCACCAGCCCTGCCGTGCACTTCAAGGCCATGCAGCTGTCCTGGACCTCCCTGGCCCTCGTGGGCATCGACAACCACGGGAAGGTGTGTGTCGCCCCTGCGGCCAGGACTTGCGGGACAGTTTCGGGGACCCTGGTGCCTCCCCCTCCCTTAGGGCAGGGACCCAGCCACAGGTGTGGGGGGTCCGACCCTGCCCTGTGCCCCTCTCCCATGAGCCCATGTAACCGTCTTGCCCCCAGCTCAGCATGCTGCGCATCTCGCCCTCCATGGGCCATGCTTTGGAGCTGGGCCTGGCACTGCGGCACCTGCTCTTCCTGCTAGAGTACTGCATGGTGACCGGCTATGACTGGTGGGATATCCTGCTGCACGTGCAGCCGGGCATGGTGCAGAGCCTGGTGGAGCGGCTGCATGAGGAGTACACACGCCAGAAGGCAGCACTGCAGCAGGTGGGACAGGGCCAGGGCAGATGCTGGGTGGGGGAGGCTACGGACGGGGCTGGGGAGGGAGTCAGCCAGGCAGGGAAACCCGTGGGGGTGGGGACAGCCTGAGACAGTGAAGGCCTAACAAGGCAGATGGGGACCCCAGTGTGAACAGGTGAGGTGTGGAGGCTTCAACCTGCTGCAGATTTTTAAAAAACTTTATTTCGGGCTGGGGATTTAGCTTAGTGGTTCTGCTGCCTGCCTTGCAAGTGCAAGGACCCGAGTTCGATCCCCGGTACCAAAAAACAAACAAACAAACAAACTTTATTTCTAGGCACCCGCAGTGGTCCATGGCTGTTAGCCCAGCACTCTGGAAGGCTGAGGCAGGAGAATCTTGAATTGGACCCCCATCCTAGATAATTTAGGGTCTTAGCAAGACCCTGTCTCAAAAAATTAATTTTTACCAAGAGAAATTATGTAAATGTGCAAATTTCCAGTGATGAATGTCATTATATTGTATACCTAAACTGTAAAAATAAAATTAATTTTTGCTGGGTGTGGTGGTACACGGCTGTAACCCTAGCACTTGAGAGACTGAGGCAGGAGGATCACTGCCTGGACTACCTAGTAAGTTCAAGGCTAGCCTGAACTACATAGCTGAGGCCCTGTCTCAAAAAAAAAATTTTTTTTTTTGTGGGTGCTGGCCTCATGCACGCTTGGCAGGGACTCACCACTGAGCAGTGCCTTTCATTAGCTCTTTTTTTTGGTACCGGGGATCGAACTTGGGACCTTGTGCTTGGGAGGCAGGCAGCGGAAACACTGAGCTAAATCCCCAGCCCTCATTAGCTCTTGATTTAAAGCTTGCTGTACAGCAGCAAAAGCCTTCTGGTGAGAGTCAAGTCCACCTGGACATTCCGGCTCAGCTCCCAGCCCCGGGCTCTTTCTACATTGCTTTCCAGAATTGCTTTCCAAAATGTGCATGGGGCCCCAGCCAGTGTGACAGGAGGGAAAACATAAGGAGAGAGCAGAATGGCAAAGAAACTGTCACTGACAGCGTGACTGAAGACAATAATGGCCCCCATCTAAACCCTGGGACAGGTGTTCAGTCGGGAGTTTCCGCCCAGATCGGCACTAGGCAGAGAAGGTGCAATGCAGGTGCAGGTCCCATGCCTTGCAGACCTGGCAGGAGAGGCCTGAGGTCCTTGTGAGGTGCTGGGAACTTAGCCTGGTATCCAGTCGGGGTTCACAACTGGTGGCGAAGGGTGAGACCCACACTGACCGGGCCCCAGCAGTGCCCAGCACATTTGTGCTTTGCACTCAGCCTTTCGAGCCAGGTGTGGCAGTGCGTGCCCGTCAGCCCAGCTGCACAGGGGCCAGAGGCGGGAGGGTTGCAGGTCATCCTGTGCATTCAGCCCTATGGTGAGCGAGCCCCGTTCGGCCCGGGCCCGTCACTCCCCCAGACAGCCAGTGCCCCGACCCACCAGCCTCCTGCTCCCTGCCCTCTCCGCAGGTCCTCTCCACCCGGATCTTGGCGATGAAGGCCTCCCTGTGCAGGCTGTCGCCCTGCACCGTGACCCGCGTGTGCGACTACCACACCAAGCTCTTCCTCGTGGCCATCAGCTCCACCCTCAAGTCCCTGCTGTGCCCCCACTTCCTCAACACGCCCGACAAGAGCCCTGGCGACCGGCTGGCCGAGATCTGCTCCAAGATCACCGATGTGGGTGGGTGGAAGCCATGGCTGCCCCGGGGCCGGCTCTGTGGTGGCTCCTGGGTTCCCCGCTCAAGGTTGCCCAGGTTTATGGGGGGCTGTCTGGCCCAAACCCCAGACAGAGGCTCTCAGGACGCTTCATCTAGACAGATGGCTGACCAGACCCTTGAGCCTCCTGGGGCCACTCTTCCTTTTTCCTTTAAAAATTCAGGTTCCAGGGGTGTGGTGATGCAGGCCTGTCATCCCAGTACTCTGGGAGGCTGAGGCAGGAGGAGCCCAAGTTCAAGCCTGTCTTACTTACTTCACTCATTTCTGAGACAAAATACTGGACACCCAAAGTTAAAGGAGGAGACATTTATTTGTCAGAGTTTGTAGAGGTTTCAGTCCATAGTCGGCTGGCTCCAAGGCAGGGTAGTATGGCAGAGCGGCATCGCAGAGGAGAAACAGTTCATGGCAGGCAGAAGGCAGAAAAGCAACAAAGTAGTGCAGAAACAAGTCCAAGTGACCTTAGCAGCTTCTTTCTGCCCCTTTTATAGTCTATCTAGGCTAATGAGTTTAGGGCGGCTACCAAACCAACCCGTGGGCTGATTTAGTAATCACATACCCTTAATCTAAGAATCACACACTCTAGATCTAGCACCTCCAAAAAAGCCTTGCCTACGACTGTATGAGGCTTTGGGGGGGACATCTAGACACAGCTATAAACAGAGCCCAACCTGGAAAACTTAGCGAGACCCTTTCTCAAAAATTTAAAAAGGGCTAAGGCCTCAAATTCAATACCCAGTTTTGGGGGAAAAAATTACATAAAGCCAGGCATGGCGGTGCATGCCTGTGGTCTCAGCGCTTGGGAAGCTGATGCAGAAGGATTGTTGTGAGTAGTAAGTTCAAGGCCAGCCTGGACTATATACCCAGACTGTCTCACAAAAAAATTTTTTTACATAATTCAGATTCCATCTAGGGTCAGTGGCTCCATCTGGTTTGTTATCCCAGCTACTCTGGAGGCTGAGGCAGGAAGAGCAAGGGTTTGAGGCCAGCCTGAGCAGCTTCATGAAACCCTATCTGAAAACAAAAAATATACAAAAAGGACCCGTGATGTAGCTTAGTGGTAGAGCGCTTGCTGAGCACAGGAGATCGCTCAGGCTGGGGTGGGGCCCAGTGGCAGCCATCCCAAGGCGTGTTTGAAGCCCTGAGTTCCATCCCAGCACCACCGAAGCCCAACTTCCTCTGTATGTGCTGAGGACCTAGTGTACACGTGGGAGTTGGAGCCTCTGGAAAAAGGGGCACCTGCAGTCCCAGCGTGGCCTGTCACTTGCTGTCCAGCCGGGGACACTGGCCAGTGTGAAGGGGATGTGCTCCCAATCAGGCTAGCAGGAGGCGGCATGGGACTCCCCTGCCCAACCTGTGTCCCTTACTCTGGAAGGGACATGTGGCACATCTCTGGGCCTCCTCTTCCACGGGACAGACCCAGGTCTGTCCTGTGTGTGACTTAGCCCAGGCCAGCATCCTATTCACTGGTGAATCACTGTGAATCACAGTACTGCCTCACAGTGTTGTTTTCCTGGTGCCTTTTTCACGGCTGTTTAGTTATCCCCTCCACTCAGGCACAGGAGTTCAGCCAGCCAGTGTCTTGCGTGGTCTGCGCATGTGCTCATGGTTGTTTCTGTTCCATCCCAAGCTTCGCCCAGGAGCATCCGCTGGTGTCTGATAGGTTCTGGGCGCCGCACCAGGCCCAGCACTGAGGGTGCTCAGCCCATGCAGGTTGAACTCCGGGGCCCCTGTGTCCAGGGCTGCTCACACCGTGAGGTCCCCTCCACCCCGATCACCCTGTCCTTGTCCCCTTGCAGACATTGACAAAGTCATGATCAACCTCAAGACAGAGGAGTTTGTCCTGGACATGAACACACTCCAGGCACTGCAGCAGCTCCTGCAGTGGGTGGGCGACTTCGTGCTCTACCTGCTGGCCAGCCTGCCCAACCAGGTGCAGTGGTGGGCATGCCCAGCTGCCTCAGCCCTCAGCCCCACCCTTATCCTCACCTTTCCAACCAAAGCCCCTTTCCCCTCCTCTTGCTCCCCTCCCCTCCCCTCCACTCCTTCCTTCCCTAACCCTAACGGGGGTGGGTGGGGGATGGGTCAGGGCTTTGAAATCCCAGCCCTGGGACACAGTTCAGGAATCGGGGTGCCCTCCTGGGCATGTTGGGGTCAGTCTCACCAGAGCCCCACTCTGTGGGCACTGACCAGGCATTTTCTGGGGGCGTCTGGGGGCGTCTGTCCCCCACGCATCCCCTGCCAGGAGTAGCTGGTGTCCCCGGGACTGCACACTAAGTGTGACCTCTGCCTCGCAGGGCGCCCCACTGCGTCCGGGCCACAGCTTCCTGAGGGATGGCACCTCTCTGGGCATGCTGCGGGAGCTGATGGTGGTCATCCGCATCTGGGGTCTGCTGAAGCCCAGCTGCCTGCCTGTGTACACAGCCACGTCAGACTCGCAGGACAGCATGTCCCTGCTCTTCCGCCTGCTCACCAAGCTCTGGATATGCTGTGAGGCTCCCTGCCAGCCTTTTGGGGTTCCCCTACCGTAGTGTAATATCTCAGCCAGAAACAGCTCTGTCTGCCTTCCCACCATTTTCCCAGCTCAGCACAGGTCTAGGCAGGGCTAGGTGACCTTTGGATGTCAGCTCCAATAGGTACTTGTGTGCTTCTGTGTCACCAAGTTGTACATTTCTGGGCAGACAGGCTCTCTTATACCCGCATGCCCAATCAGGCCATCCAGCACTTGCCCCAGAGTTCCTAAATGAAGGACCAGCAGGTCCCTGTTTTAGAAAGGAGGTCACTGGGGCCAGAGACCAGGAGGGACTTTGCAGGCCAGAGCGGGGCCTGGACCTGGTGCACTGCAGTCCCCTGCACAGGTCTGTGTGTGTCCCAGTAGCAGTGGGCAAGGTCTCAGGCCAGCCATCGTGTGACAACGTCCCCTCCCTGCAGGCCGCGAAGAAGGGCCGGCGAGTGAGCCGGACGAGGCCCTGGTGGACGAGTGCTGCTTGCTGCCCAGTCAGCTGCTGGTGCCCACACTGGACTGGCTGCCCGTCAGCGATGGCCTGGTCAGCCGCCTGCAACCCAAGCAGCCCGTGCGCCTGCAGTTCGGCAAGGCGCCTGTGCTGCCTGGCAGCACCCCCACCATGCAGCTGGATGGCCTGGCCAGGTACACCCGCCCCACCCCAGGTTGCATAGCCCCGCACACACCTCCTGCACACTGCCCGAGGGCCTATGCATGTCTGCCCCCCCCATCTCTTCCTTTGGCCTGGGGCTTAGGCTCAGTGGTGAGCACTTGCCTAACATGCACCAGGCCTTGGGTTCTACCCTCTGTACTGAGGAAGAATGAGCCCAGAAACTGCTGGGCTCCCTCCTTCCCACTGCCCCAAGCCCTTTGCACGGCCTCTCCCTGTACCACAGGGTGGGTACCTCAGGCCTGCCCAGCCAGACTTACGCTGCACCATGGTACTAAAGGCGGGGTCTTGGCCAGCCCATCTCACCAGTGGGGAAGCACCCTCCAAGAACACAGTTGCAGCCAGCTGTGGTGGTGCATGCCTGTCATCCTAGCACTTTGGGAGGCTGAGGCAGAAAGATTTCTAGTTCAAACCCAGCATGGGCAGCTTATTCAGACACTGTCTCAAAATTTTTAATAGAGGGCTGGGGGGCCGGGGATTTAGTTCGGTGGTTTTGCTGCCTGCTGTGTAAGCACAAGGACCCGAGTTTGATCCCCGGTACCAAAAAAGAAAATTTTCTCTTAAAGGGCTGGGGATGCAGCTCACCAAAAAGACCCTAGGTTCAATCCAGAGTATTGAAAAAAAGAAAGGTTACTTTCATATTTTTATAGTACCGCAGACCACACCAGGCTTCTTTTCGATCCTGGGTGCAGGGTGTACCCGGTGGTCCATGCTGGCCTGGTGCTGGGTGATTCCAGAGGCACTGGGCTGCCCACTCAGGAACAGGCCTCTGTCAGGCACTGGCCCACTCGGCCCTGCCGAGGGCAGCCGCAGAAAGACACGGTCCACCATTGGCCTCGGACAGAGGCCCTGCCCTGGTCCCCCAAGCCCACCCCTCACTCTCTCCCTGCTCGTCCCCAGGATCCCCGGCCAACCCAAAATCGACCACCTGCGGAGGCTGCACCTGGGTGCCTACCCCACGGAGGAGTGCAAGGCCTGTGCCAGGTACGATCGCAGATGTCCCACAGGCAATGGGCAGGCACGCTCTGGGGTCACTTGTGAGTCGGATGGGCGGGGCATCAGAAGCCCCGCCCATTCCACCTGCCCTGTCCCCAGGTGCGGCTGTGTCACCATGCTCAAGTCCCCCAACAAGACAGCAGTGAAGCAGTGGGAGCAGCGCTGGACCAAAAACTGCCTGTGTGGGGGCCTGTGGCGGAGAATGCCCCTCAGCTACTCCTGACCTAGCCCCGCCGGCCCACAGGACAGTTGCACCCAGATGGGGCCCTAGAATGGGAAGTAGTAGGTGGGGCCAATGATAGGTGCCCAAGGGCCCCAAACCCCACCTGTCTCCAGGGCTTCTGAGACCTCGAAGGGAAGTCTGGTCGGAGCCCATCGGAGCGGTGCGAGTGTAGTTCCAGCACTCAGGAGGCTGAGGCAGGAGGATTGCCTCCAGTTCAAGGTCAGCATGGACTACACTCTAAAAAAGGTCTGGTCGGGCCCTTTAGAACATGCTTGGTGCTCAGCCACATGCCTCGGTTTCCCTCTTGTGCCTGCAGAGCCCATCCCCACTGGGCCTCCAGCCCCAAGGTCACTGGCTGCATCTCCCCCAGGGTCACCGGCTCATGCAGTCAGCCAGCCCTTAAGCAGTTCCCAGTGTGTGCCGAGCAAAGGGGAGGTGGGGTAGGAGGGGCCTTTTCAACTGTCCCCTCTTCTTTCTGCCTTTGTCCTGCTCTGTCCCCCTCCAAGCTGTGGCTCTGAAGCTCAGTCCTAGTTCCCTGGGGGTCCAGCCTTGTGCTACCAACAAGCGCTGTCACAGATTATGTCTCGGTCCCCCGCAGGCTCCAGGCGGAAAGGCTGCTCCAGACACCCTCCCTGGAACACACTAATTGGTCGCTGTCTGCGCCCTGCAGAGCACTGTTGGGCCTGTTCTAGGCCAGCCCCCTGCAGGGTGCCCGCTCGCTGCTGAGGGGGTGCCAGGCTTCGTCTGAGCCTCAATCAGTGTGAAGCCGGGCAGCTGCCGCCCCAGAGCCACAGGCATTGGAGCCTGGTGGGGTGATGGGAAGCGTGGGGGACCATTTGTTCCCACCTGAGTGGCATGGCTGGGCAGCCTTGGGGAGGGTGTGCACACAGATGGGCAGGCGGAGGCCACAACTTCCAATCCCTACAAGTTATTTTTGGCCTTTTACAAAGATCCCGTCATTCTGTCTCCCTTGATGTCATGCTGTTGGTTTACTCAGTTTACCTTCCTCGTGTGGTCCGAGGTCGAGTCTGTCAGGAGTGGCGTCTGTCTCTTGCCTGGGGTCAGGTGGGCACCAGCCCCCACCAAGGCTGACAGGAAGCAACTTCACCCCCTGGGCCTTGGCCTGGAGCCCCAGCTGCCACGCCTGGCATCCCTGCTTTGGGATGGGTGGCTGGGAAACTCCTCCAATCACAGACAAGCTGGCAGGCTGGGGGCCAGGGGGAGGTCACATGGAGGACAGCCGCTGTGGGTGCCATCTGGAATGTTTTTGGTTTTGGGTTTTTTTTTGGTACTGGGGATTGAACTCAGGTCCTTGCGCTTGCGCAGCAGGTGGCGAAACCACTGAGCTAAATCCCCGGCCCTGTGGGTAGAGAATCTTTGTCTTGTGCAAAACCTGAGTAGGGTTTCTGCTAACAGCAGGGTCGGCCTCAGGGCAGATCCCCCAGCCCTTCCCTGTGCAGCCACACGGCCATGCCAGGCAGAGCCTGTGTGGGTGGGAAGTGTCCCAGTGGCCATGTCCACTGTCCCCAGTGCTGTCCCATACAATGTGGGGCACCCTTCAAAATCTGAATTTGAAATAAACCACAGGCATTTTTTGCATACATCCTAAAGGTCACATGGGAAGTATAAAAATCATCCATTGTTGGGCTGGGAATTTAGCTCAGTGGTTCCAGCTCCTGCCTTTCAAACGCAAGGTCCCAAGTTCGATCCCTGGTACCAAAAAGAAAAGCATCCATTATTTATCCCAAAGTTCTTTTTGTATGACTACATATAGAGACAGGGTCTGGCTATAATGTTCTGGCCTGGAACTCACTGTGTAGCCCAGGATGTCCTCACACTTGCGTTAATCCTCTTGCCTCAGCCTCCTGAGTGCTGGGCCTACAGGTAATGCACCACCACAACCAGTTTTTTTTGTTTGTTTTTTTTTTGTACTGGGGATCGAACTTGGGTCCTTGAGCTGGGAGGCATGCGGCGGAACCACTGAGCTAAATCCCCAGCCCCACATCCAGTTTTAAAAGTAAGTTTTTGCCAGGTGCGGTAGTGCACACCTGTAATCCAGCACTCAGGAGGCTGATGCAAGAACTATAAGTTGAAGACCAGCCTGGGCTCTATAGTGAGTTCAGGATCAACCTAAACGCCATAGTTAGAGCCTGTCTCAAATAAATAAATCACAAGGAATTTGTGCACACATTGAAGATGACCTCATGCTTGTCATGAGACAACCCAGCAAATTATGCTCAAGAGCAGGGCTGGGTCTCGGCTGGGTCTGCAGCCCTCAGCACACAGTAGGTGTTCAACAAATGGTTATATATGAAGATGATTCAAAGGGAAAGGCCTCATAGTAGGAACAGAAAACCAGGTTCCAGGTCTGTATCCAGATTTCCCACAGAGCTCGACATCACCTCCCAGACCCAAGGTCTCCACGCATGGGAGCCTCTCTGTGGACCATGCTAAGGTCCTGGGCCTTGGTGCCCTCTCCTCAGCAAGAGGGCCAGGCCTAGGCCTGGTTCTGCCCTCTGTCATCTCCCTGTCAGACAAGATCCAGGGCTGTCAGGGCCTACGGAGCCTCCAGAGGTGTAGCTGCTCCGGACACAACCAGCAGTCTCACTGTGTGACCCCAGCGGCATCCGGCTCTGGGTTCGAATTTGGACTTTGTCCCGGAGCTTTGTCCTGCTCAGGAGAGACTCTCAGGCCCCTCTGAGCTGCAGTTTCCCCTTCTGCCACACAGGTTCAAGGGCACAGTGTCAGAAGGTCACTGCACCAGACAGCTCAAGGTACCCAGAACAAGGTCTGCACACGGCGGGCCCTCACGCTCTGGAAAGAGCAAGGGCGCTTCCGTATGGCAGACGCCCAGAACCTGGCCCGGCTTTGTGCTGATGGGCCCCCCTCCGGGTCTTGCAGACAGCAGGTGCTCAAGAAAGACTAGCTGGACTCAGGTCAAAATGCGTTTATTGTGGAGCTCTTGCTCACAGCCTGGAGTCCCACTCAGGCCGCTGCGCCCTTGCGCAGCACGCTGTCGATCCAAGCTGCATAGCTAGCCACGCGGGTGTAGATACCGGGCTTCTTGAAGTTGCCACAGACTCGGGATCCAGAGGTGACCACGCCCTCGACCACGCCTCCACACACAAGCGGGCCACCGGAATCGCCCTGCGGGGCAGGACCTTCAGAGTCAGGTTCCCCGTGGCACCGCCCTCTCCAGCCCGCCCCCTGTTTAGGCCACGCCTTCCTCCCCAGCTCCACCCAGTCTCGAGCCTTTCTTTTGCAAGCCCCGCCCGTCCCAGGACTCCCATCTCTCAATCCTGGTTCAACCCTCTGTACCAGCCCTGCCCTTCCTTGTCCCGCCCCCCCTCAAGGTTTTCCGCACACCGTAGTCAATATATTTATGGTCCCCGCCTCTTCAGCCCTTCTTGGGCGCCACCCCCTCTAGGCTATGCCCCTTAACGAGCCCTGCCTTCTCCACACGCCCCACCTTTTCCCTGGCCCTACCCTTTCCACGTGACCACCCCTTTCGGACCGGCCTTCACCCGCCTCGCCCACCGATTCTCCCCGCCTCTTCAGCAACCCTGCCTACTCACAGCCTTGCCCCACCTCCGTCCCGCCCTCACCCGCAGCCTCGCCCACCCACACGCCGGGCCAGCAGCCCAGCCGCTCACTTTGCAGCTGTCGCGCCGATTGCTCTCCGCGCACATCATTTGCTTGGTGACGGCGCCATCGTGGTGTGGGCGCAGGTTGCAGGTGGCCCGGTCTACCACCTTCAGGCGCACGTGCTGCAGGCGGTCAGGTCGGCGACCGGCGTGGCTGACCACGCCCCAGCCGGCCACGTCGCAGAGCGTGCCGGGCGCCACGTCGCGATCCTCCCTCTGCAGGGGCAGAGGGCGCACGGCCGGGCCCAGCGCCGCCGGCTCGGGGAGCTGTGGAGGGGGGCGGTGACGTCAGGGGCGGGGCCCGCGCAAGAGGACGCACCCCCTCGAGCCGCGAGGTCCGGACGAGCTGGGGACCCCCGGGACCTAGCGCAACCGGGGAGACATCGCTGACCAGGGCTGACCTGCAGCAGGAGGAGGTCGTGGTCGATGGTGTCGGGACCGCTGTCCGGGTGGGGCACTGCGCGACTCACGTTGTACAGGCGCTTGGAGGGCTCGGGCTGCGATAGGGAGTGCGCGCCCAGCAGCACCTGCACCTTGCCCTCCCTGGGAATCCGGGGGCGGGGTCTGAGGTCAGAACCGTGCCCCGCAAGCCCCTCTCTGCCCCTCCTAATCCCGCACTCACGCCTCCTCCAGGCAGTGCGCTGCGCTCAGCACCCACTGCGCAGACAGCAGGACGCCACCGCACAGGTGTCTGCCGTCCACCTGCACGGATGCCATGTAGGGCCGCGCATGGGCCTCAGCCTCCTGGCCGCCCAGGATCCGACCACGGGGCTGCGCCGCTGTGGTGAGCAGAGGGGTGTGAGGACCAGGATTCACCCCCTCCCCCAGGCTTCCCGGTCCTGCAGCCTCATCGCTCACAGGTGCGGTTCAGAGGAGCTAGGGCAGTGAATGCCCAAGACCGGGCCTTAGCGATTGATGGGTTTGGGCCAAATTCCAGGCCCACACGCTGACGTAAGGACTTCACATTAGACCTAAGAAAAGGGTGTGATTAACCTAATGCCTCTGCCAGCCCGAAGGGCCACGGGCCTGTTTCCAAAGTAAGACTTTAGATTCTTTTTTTTTTTTTTTTTTTGGTACTGGGGTCCTTGCGCTTGCACAGCAGGCGGCGAAACCACTGAGCTAAATCGCCGGCCCAGACTTTAGATTCTTGCAATGTAGGTTCAGGTTTCAAGATTTTACGTTTCAAGAATCTTTAACTTCTTTCTTTTTCGTACTGGGGCTCGAACTCGGGACCTTTCAAGGCAGGGGCCAGAACGACGGAGCTAAATCCCTGGCCCTTTCTTTCTCAATACAGGGTCTCACTATGTAACCCCCAACCCCAGAGCCCACTCACCACACACTGCCGCCCCCAAGAGGAGCAGAGAGGCCAGGCCCGCCATGGTGATCACCGACTGGACACTGATCCTGACGGGGCCCCAGGGGCCTTTTATGGAGGCAGAGGGGGTGGGTCCCTCCCCTCCCAGGGGCCCCATCTGCCTGCTGGGCATCGGCCCAGCTGGGGAAAGGAGAACCTGCCCTCCTGTCCTGCCTCCACCCAGCCCTGTGCTCCCCCAGCTCTGTCTCCCCACTAGACTTACAGACAGGCCAAGGGGTCCCTCCTGCCTGGGGGCCTGGCCAGAGCCCACCCTGGTGGGAGCAGCCCCTGGGGATGGGCAGGAAGGAGGCAGAGAGGAGGCTGGGCCGCCCACCCCAGCCCACATGTCCCCCAGACCACAGTGTCCTTCCAGCCCCAAATTTCACAATAGCAGCTGGAGGCGCAGTCTGTAAACAACTTGCTTCACCCGCCCCTCCCTTCTTCGAGTTCTTTGGGGGAGGGAGTGGAGAGGGGCTCCCTAATGCCCCTGGACCATGCCCCTGTGATCTTGGAGGTGGCCTGGCACCCCAACAAGCAGAAAGTTGCAAAAATGGAATGTAAGCAGGCATAGTAGTGCAGGCCTGTCATCTCAACACTCAGGAGGCTGAGGCAAGAGGATCGCCATGAGTTCAAGACTAGCCTGAACTACATAGTGAGACCCTGTCTCAAAAAGAAAAAAAGAAAAATGATAAAATGTAGCGATAGTTGGAAAGATGGTCAGATACAAGTGATAGAAGAAAACACAAGTGAAATTGGTGTCGACATAACTAAAGAAAGCACAGAGATATCTGCCTTCAGGTATGGTTTGATCCAGGTGCCTGGATGAGGTCAAGCATCCATTTCTGGTTTCTCTTTTCTTCTTCAATGGGTTCTCTGCCCACCACGATCCTCTGTTGTTTCCCCCAGGGGCCCCACACTCACTGTGAGCCCCACCTAAAATTTCCCATGGCCACAGCCAAGTTCTCAGGGCTGCTTCTGATTGGCTGATCAAGGATCAGGTGCTGCTTCCTGAGCTGACCCTGGGGCACAGATTTTGATACCCAGAGCCTGAGTCAGTGGCTCTCTGTGAGATGAGGGTTTGGATTGGCATCTCCCAAGCCCAGGTCAAAGAGAAAGGGTACATCTGGGGATGCCCTGAGACTCCCCAAAGGGGCCGCCCAGTCTCTCTCCCCCTCAGTTTGTCTTCTTTCACCGTGAACTACTCCATATGTAAGATTAGAACATGGTGCATACCTGTGATCCCTGCACTCGGGAGGCTGAGGTACGGGTATGGCAAATTCAAGCCCAGCCTAGGTATTAGCAACCTACTGAGACCCTGTCACAAAAGATAAACTAATAAAATAAAATGGGCTGGGGAGGTAGCTCAGTGTGAAGGCCCAGAGTTCAGCTCCTCGTCCCAAAGAAAAGAAAAGAAAAAATGTGATTGGTCAGAATCTCTCATATTTCCTTATTAAAATCAGAACAGGGCCCGGGATGTAGCTCTGTGGCAGCGCCTGTCTGGCAAGCGCAAGGTCCTAATTTGATCCCCAGTAATCCCTCCCCCCCCCCCGCCCCAATCAGAAGGTCTGGGGGCCGGGAGTGCAGCTCAGTAGTAAAGCACTGGCCTAACATCAGAAGATCTGGAGCACAAGCGTTTTAGGGTAGAACCCAGATTGTGCAAATAAGAATGTTCAGATTGCAGCAGCGCTTGGACGCAGCCCAGAGCCCAGCGAGACATCCAGTCTGTAACTCGCTGCTCCAGGGAGCTGAGGATACCGACAGATCTCCCAGATTCTCCGGGGTGGGTGATCTCCCTCCCTGGAGAGGGAGGAAGGCGCCGCCAGGGGGCAGTGCAGGAAGGGCGGCCCGGTGGGGGGCGGGGCGAGGCCCGGAGGTGCGGGGGGGGGGGCCGCGTGGGCCAGGCCCTGGCTGGGTCCCATCCACAGTGTCCCGGGGTAGTCGGGGTAGCCTCTCTCTCTCTCTCTCTCTCCCTCCCTCCCTCCCTCCCTCTCTCTACCTACTAGGGGTGGACCCAGGGCCTTTGCACTGAGCTACACCCCCCCCAGCCCTTTTTATTTTTTGAGACAAAGTCTTCTTATGCCAAACTTGGCATCCTCCTGCCTCAGCCTCCTGAATAGTTGGGATGATAGGTGTGATGTGCCACCACATCCTGCTTGTACTTTTTCTGTTCAACTGCCTGCTGAGGTGGCACAGGATGACAGGGGCTGTGTGTCACAGTCTCCACCCATGGCCACAGAAGGCTCCTTCATAGACTGCCATTGAGGCCTTGGGGCACTGCTGTGCTGCCCCAAACCCAGGGTCCTAATGAAGGCCCCTCTCAGCACCTCACCCCCTCTGTGAAGCAGGGGCCCTGCTGGCATCGGTCAGAGGCACTGGAGAGGTCTGGATGCCCATGCTGTGGACTCAGAAGGACACCTGAGCCCCATCCTCGAGCCTCTCCCACATCCTGCTGGCCTCTCTAATCTTATGTGAAGTGGGATTTTTTTTGTTTTGTTTTGTTGTTTGGTTCTTTTACAGTGCTAAGCCTAGAACCCAGGGCCTTGTGCATACTAAATGCCCTACCCCTGAGCTACATCCCCAGTCCTTTTTATTTTGTATTTTGAGAAAAGGTCTTCTAAGTTACCCAGGCTGGCCTCAAACTTGTGATCCTGCTGCCTCAGCCTCCATAACGCTGGGATGACAATCATGAGCCACCACATCTGGTGAAAGAGAGTTTTATAGAACGGAAACCAGAAACAGCATCCTGGATCCTTTTGTGAAAAGTGGAGAAGTCGGTCTGGTGGTGCATGCCTGTAATCTCAGCACTCTGGAGGCTGAGGCAGGAGGATCACAGCAAGTTCAAGGGCAGCCTGAACGACCTAACTTAACAAAACAACAAAAAGTGAGAGTGAGGGAAAGACTGGTTTCTTTTCCCGGCCCCACCCTGTGGCTGCTACTACTTGGTGGCAGTGTACTAGCGACGTCCCAGCCACTGTAGGACCATTCCCCACGGGCGATGGCACCACCAACAGGGACACCAGACTCGTTCTACAAAACAGTGGGGCTTTTATTGTACCAGGCGTGGTGGGGGGGCAGAAGTGGCCCATTCCTAGAGGGTCCTGCTCATGGGGACTCTGGGGTGGGGCCGGGGGTCCTGCTGGCCTCTGCGGATGATGGAGTTGATCCAGTCTATGAACTCTGCCACCGGGGCAAAGGCGTCTGGGTAGAGGCCGGAGCCGCAGCCGCCGCGGATGAAGGAATCGATTCCTTGGACCAGCCCGTTGCAGACCAGGGGGCCCCCGGAGTCGCCCTGCGGAGGGATCAGGGGCTGGACCACATGTGTGGCCTCCCGCCCGCCCGCCGCCCGCCGCCCTGGAAAGGCCGGGAAGTCTGACCGCGGTCCCGCCTGCTGCGGCCGGAAGGGGGCGGGGACTCACGAAGCAGATGCCGGCCCGGCGCTGCGGCACCAGGGTGCAGACGTTGACGCGGCGGCGACACTGGGACGTCACCACAGTCACGTTGAGCTCCTGCAGGATGCTCGGCGCCGGGCGGTTCGTGCCCAGGCGGCCCCAGCCCATGGCCAGGCAACGCGCCTGGTTCTGTACGCCGCGGCCCTGGGCGGGTAGCCGAGCTACCTGGACGTTGGAGTTGACCCTGGCCGACCCGTTGAGCTATGGGGGGCATCAAGCGCCAGGGCGTCACGCGGGAGCGTGGGCAGCTTCCCTCCCTGCACCGGGGCTCCATTTCCCTATCTGAGGCTGCTCTGTGCTTCTCGTATCTTGCACTGCAGGACCCCACCCCGAGCCTCAGTTTCCCCATCTGCAAAGTGGGAGCTCACGGTGCGGTTGGGGCTGTCTTTGAGTGCAATAAACAGGAGGCGCCCAATAAAACAAATTACAGGCTGGGCCGGGGATTTAGCTCAGTGGCACCACGTCTGCCTTGCAAGCGCAAGATCCTGAGTTCGATCCCTGGTACCTCAGAAAAAAAATGGGGTTTTTTGCGGGGGTGCGGGGTCAGCACAGGGAAGAATTTCTGCCTCAGTCTCCTTCCTGCCTTAATAAAGATGAGATTTTTAGCACATTTCCCAAAGACTGGCACAGGGTCCACCCCAGCCACAGGGCTGGTAAGCAGGGGAGGGAAAATACAGTCTGCCAAAATATGTATACACACTTCAGCAGTTCGCTGATTTTAAAAATGTCTGGAAGCTAATGGCCACTACCTTGAGCACGTCTTGCAATTGTAGAGGCCAAAGGTAACTCGTATCAATCGCATGATGTCTCAGTAAATTTAGTATTAAAATACTTTTACAAGTTTTTATTTGCCTGATGCATACAATTTTTGGCAGACTCTGTAACAATGGTTTGTCAGCATGTGTGGTGCCAAAGGCCTGTCATCCCAGTCTCCCCGGGAGCCTGAGGCAGGAGGATTGGTAGGAATTCAAGGCCAGCCTGAAGTACATAGCGAGACTCTGTCTCAAAAAAAAAAAAAAAAAAAAGTTTGTTGATTGACAACTTCTGGGAGCTTTCCTACAATATCTCACTTAATTCCTCAACAGCCATCCAGAGACAGGTTAGCCTCCCATTTCAAAGGTTCAGAGAGAGGACAAGCCATCCTACTACCATTGTATCTATCATTCTGGACCCCACAGTCTGACCCCAGCATGTCCCCCAGCCCACTTCTGGGCCCTCCTCCACCTCAGCACCTCGAGAATTACGATGTCATTGAGCAAGAGCGTGGGGTCGAAGCCGTTCTCAAAGATCCGCTGGACACCAAAGGTCTGCCGGGTCCGCTCTCTCCGCCTCAGGTCATGCGCACCCAGTACCACCTGCACTGATCTGAAGTTTCTACAGGGTGGGGACAGTGGGTGACCCTGGGGGGCTGGGGTAGCAAGGGGACCTCAGAGACCCACCTTGCCCTGCCTGGGGTGCAAGGGGAGTTCTTCCTTCCTGGCGCCTCCTGGCCTTGTGCACGACTGTCATCCCAGCACTGGGGAGGCTGAGGCAGGAGGATCACTGTGAATTTTAGGCCAGGCTGGGCTACATAATGAGTTCAAGGCCAGCCTGAACTACACAGTGAGACCCTGTGTCCTCTCCTGGGTTCGGAGGAGCCTTGGTGGCCCCTGGGGGCTCAGGGCAGGCCCCAAGGGATCCCACCCTGTGGGACTCGAGGTCCCTGGGGACTCACAGGCCGTTCACGCAGTGCGCAGCTGACATCACGAAGTTCCTGGCGATCAGGGTCCCACCACAGAAGTGGCCTCCGAGCCGCTGCAGTGATGCCATGTAGGGCCTGGAGTGGGGCCGTGCTGGGTGGCCACCCACGATGTCTGAGGCCAGCGCAGGGCCTGGGGACACAGGATGAAGAAATTGAGGCACAGGGAGAGGAAGACACCAGATCTGTGCCCTCTGCTGAGGCTCAGCCATGTCAGAGCCCCAGGAGGGCACTGGGAAGCCCTGGTTTACAAACTCCCACTGTGGGCTCCTCCGCTGGGAACCTCTGTCTCATTTTGCAGATTCTCATCCTAGCTGCTGCCGCCCACGAGGACCAGGGCCCCAGGCAGGCATCGGGGAAGGACCCTGGGGACAGGTGGGAGCAGGTGCCACTCACCGCCCAGCAGCAGGGCCAGCAGCACATAGGTGAGGGCAGGGCTGGGTGCTCCGTGGCCTTGAGTCATGGTGGGGCCAGGATTCCAGGGTCTCTGGCCCACCCTATCCCACCTTCCCTCTTATAGCTGGGGCTGGGAGGCCGTTGCATTGCCCCATGGGGGCTGGTAGCCCCACTTCCTCTCGGGGTGCAGAGTAGGCTGAGGAGCTAGGTTACTGCATGGAGCTGGGGGGCCCCAGATGGAACCCAAGGCACACAAAAACTTGAACGTTGGGTAAACAGTCTCTTTCTTCCTTCCTTTCTCTCTCTCTTTCTCCTCCTCCTCCTCCTCCTCCATCTTCTTCTTCTTCTTTTTTTGTTTGCTTGTGACAGGGTCTTGCTATGCAGTTCAAATGGCCTTGAACTCACTGTGTGGTCCAGACTGGCTTCAAACTCATGGCAATCCTCCTGCCTCAGCCTCCTGAGTGCTGGGATTATAGGCGTGCATCACCACGCCTAACAGCCTTTTCTTTACTCTAAGTCAGTCCCCAGTAATGCACAGAATGTACTACTTATCTACAAATTTAGTCATTGTTAGGGCACTGCGGGACTGATCTGTCATCCCAGCTGCTCAGGAGGCTGAGGCAGGAAGACTGTAAATTGGAGCCCACCCTGGGCAACTCAGGGAGACCCAGTCTCAAAATAAAAAATAAAAATGCTGGAGGTGCTGTTCAGTGGTGAGCACTTGCCTAGCACATGGGAGGCTCTAGGTTCCACCCCCAGTGCAAACACACACACACACACACACACACACACACACACACACACACACACGACCATTGTTTATCTAGCATTCAGATGTAACTGGGAATCCTGTATTTTTGCTAACCTGGACCTGAGAGACTCTGACAAGTCCTCTCCTCAGTTTACCCAGGGGACTACAGCAACATCAACAGATGACTGTGCTAAGCATTCCTGGTGCTGTTGCTGACATTTCTCTGGGGCATTCTGTTGGGCTTCCATTTCAGATGAGGAAACTGGCACACCTAAAGCCCGGCCCAGGCAGCATAGCCCCCGTCACCTCTTTTTGAGGGGAGGTACTGGTGGTTGAAGCCCAGGTCTTCCCCCTGAACTACATCCCTAGTCCCTTTTTTTTTTTTTTTTTGGTACCAGGGATCGAACTCTGGTCATTTGCGCTTGCACAGCAGGCGGCAAAACCACTGAGCTAAATCCTCAGCCCTCCCTAGTCCCTTTTATTTATTTTGCAACAGCTCTTCCTAAGTTGCTCAGTTGCTCAGGCTGGGCTGGAACCTGTGATCCTCCTGCCTCAGCCTCCTGGAGTGCAGGAACTGTGGTTTTAATGCAGGCCACGGGACTCACAGCTGGATGGCACACCGAGCCTGGCACAGGCCCCAGCCCCACTGGGCATCTCCCCAGCCTTTGTCTCCCTCTGATGTCTTTGGCTACAGCTCAGCACAGGGAGCTGAATCCCAGAAGCTGCCATCCCCCTGGCCTCCCTGGGCTACATTTAGCCCCATCACTGTCCCCACTGGAGTGGTGGCCCGGCCGGTGCCAGGACAGATGCACCCAGGCCTCAGGGGATCCACCTGGAGCCAGGAGGGCACAGGTTCCTGGCAGCCAAGGCTGTTACAACACCAAGGTCCCCTGAGCGAGCAGGGCAAGGACCAGGGAGGGATCCAACGGATGGGCAGGGCATGAACGGGGCCACCAGAGCTGGGGGAGGCTGGAGTGTTTGTCCCTGCATGCCCCCTGCACCAACCCCCATAGCTCTCTGGACGGATAACCGCCACCCTCTCTTTCCAAGCCAGGTACCCGCAGGTGCCCAATGTCTGCCCCTTGTCCCTGGCTTGCTCAGACACTTGCTAAATGGTATTGACTTCTCCTCTTTGGGCAGGGACCTTCAAGGCTGTGTTGAAGTCACCGCAGAGCACTTAGTAGGCACCTGCTGTATTCATGTTGGAGTTGCTCGGGGGGTGGGTTGGGAGAGGCCACCTTTGGGAGGGTTTGGTTTGGATAAAGAGGCCACCCTTAAAGGCAGCTGCATCTATTGAGCACCACCTGTATACCACATTCATACACAGCGTGATGGTTGTGTGTTGACTCTAGGTTCATATCCTGGTCACCTCTGCGTAACTTCAGGCCACTGAATTGATCTATGTGACTCAGTTTCTTCCTCTGTAAAATGGGGCCCATGAAAATAGGCTTAATCTCATAGAACTGCTGAAAGTTCCATGAATTAGCACTTGGCAAGCTCTTGGGTTGTCCGTGAGGCTCTCTTAAATGTTCCTGGGTGTGCTGGGTGTAGTGGTGCACACCGCTAAACCCAGCACTCGGGAGGCTGAGGCAGGAGGATCACCACAAGTTCAAGGCCAGGCCCAACTACATATGCTGTTTCAAAAAAAAGAAAAGGAAAAAAATGTTCCTAGGCTCAAAGGGTAGGATCAGAGAGTTACCCATATCTAAAGAGTCACCAAGCCAAGCTGGTGAGTGCCTGTTATCCCTGTATTCTGAGAAGCTGAGGCAGGAGATCGCAAGTTCAAGCCTATCCTGGAAACTTAATGGAGAGAAACCATCTCATTAAAAAGGCGGGGAGCTCAAGCTCTTGGCTGAGCCCACAGGCAAGGACCCCCCTCCTGGGGTGCTGCAGAGCCCTCACTGGTGCCAAGCATCCTGTTTCCTATGCCTGTGGTTTGCCGTGCCTGAATTTCAACACCCTTGGCTGACATCTGGCACATCAGTCCTCCATCCGGGACCCCCAAGCCCCAGGTCTGCCCCGGGGCTGAGCTTCCTTCTCGAACCTTCCTCTGAATCATCCTTACTCAGGAGGCCAGAAAAAATCGTTTGGGTTTTTTTAGGTGGGGTCTTTCTTTTTTATGTTTGTTGGGGGGGGCTGGAACCCAGGGCCTTGTGCATGCTAGGCAAGCGCTCACCACTCAGCCCCAGCCCTTTTTGAATTTTATTTTGAGACAGGGTCTTGCTACATTGCCCAGGCTGGCCTTGAACTTGCAATTCTCCTGCCTAGCCTCCCAAGTAGCTGGGATGACAGGTGTGCGCCACCACATGTAGCCACCTCCAGCCCCTTTTTCAGTCTTTCTGTCCTGTCAATGAAGTCACCCTGACTTCCCTCCAGCAAACCTCTTTATCTCTGCTCCCTAATGCTGGTTATCTAAAGGTCCCCATGGGCCATCACACCCTCCCTAGGGCCCAGCGCCTCTGCACAAGTTTGGTTCTCATCCTCCTGCTTGTTTTACAAAAGTCACAGCTAGGCCAGGGATTTAGCTCAGCAGTGCTGTGCCTGCCTCCCAAGCACAAGATCCTGAGTTCAATTCCCCAGTACCAGGAAAAAAAAAAGTCACAGCTTCTGGGTTGGTGGAGTGGTGAGCAGCAGAGAAAAAACTTCTCCAGGGCTTGGTGTCCTGACCCTGGAATATAGCAACATGGGGAGTAGAAAAAGGAGGGAAGTGGGTTCTCCAGGACCCAGGAAGAATCTGAGTTGAGAATTGAAGTCCACAGGGAGAGGCAAGAGAGAGGCTTCAACAAAGAAGAGGGAGATGGTGGGCAGAGCTTTGTCCCAGAGTCCAGACTCATGATGTGGGAAGGGCGGGTCAAACCTCAGACACCTGGTGACTACTGGTGACCCCTGAGGCCTCCACAAAGAAATGCACCAGTGGAACGGAGCAGTGAATGCAGCGGACTACAGTAGCTGGTGAGTTATTCGGGTTCAGACATCACCCAGGAGAGGGTGATTTGGCGGTAGCCATCTTGGAGAGGATGGGCCAGTTGAGCTCAGAACTCAGAACAGCTACAGGCCAGCTTGACCTAGTGGCTCCTGGTGTTTTGGTGAGGGTTCTGAGTACAAGTGGGCAGGAGGCCAGGGAGCAGAGTTCAAGCCAGCAGGAGGCACATGGACTGTGGCAGACTCAACAAATCCAGTCCCAGACTCATAGCCCAAAATCAGCCTGAACTTCAGTGGAATTAAAGGTCTAGGCTTGCTGGAATTATCCACTCCCTCACCATAAATCAATGCCTGGCTTGCTGGAATTAAATGACTTGGATCTGGATTCTGTCTGCCTGTATTGTCTACCAGTGATGGCAAAGGCATACCTTGAATTGGACTTTTTTTCTTTTCTTTTCCTCTTTTTTGGTTTTTGTTCTTGCTCTGTTTTATTTTTTCCTGATTGTTTGTTCTTGTTTTTACATGAGTGTGATCACAGTTTCAACTTTCTATGTTGTAGTTGCTCTATTCTGTTCTTGTTTTTATTTCTTCCTTTTGTCTTTCCCTCCTGTCTTCTTCACCAGTTTCCCAAAGTTTGTATGATCTTCCTTTATCCTCCAGCCTTGCTTCTACACACTTCTTCTATTTCTCTATTTTCCCTCAACCCATTCTAAATCTTCTCCCCTTAGGGTAAAATCACCGTATGAAGGGCTTTTTTTTTTTTTCTCTGTACCAGGGATTGAACTCAGGACCTTGCACATGCAAGGCAGGCGGCAGAACCACTGAGTTAAATCTCCAGTCCCATGGAGGGCTTATTTATTGCATACAGTTATCTAGTTTGTTCTATTCTGTTATGTAACCACTAATCTAGTTCAGACTGTTAAATGTGGCAAATTAATAGTTACCTCAGAAGGAGAGACCATGGCATCTGTAGAACTCATCAAATTAGAGAGCCAGGCCGGGGATTCAGCTCAGTGGCACCGCGCCTGCCTCACAAGCACAAGGTCCTGAGTTCAGTCTCCGGTACTGGAAAAAAAAAATTAAGAGAGCCAACTCCAGGAACCACTAAAACCATTAGAATTTCATCTTTACAATTCTGTTTGTCTAAAGCCACTCCTGGTGCCCAAACCTGTATCAGTCAATGCTTACTAGAGAAACAGATTTAATACAAGATATATAAGTAAATAAAGATTTACAAGATTGGCTTAGCCAGGTGTGGCGGCTCAAGCCTATAAAACCAGCACTCTGGAGGCTGAGGCAGGAGATTCATCATGAGTTCGAGGCCAGCCTGGACCGCATACCCTGTTTCAAAAAAAAAAAGAAAGATTGGCTTAAATTGGCTGCCCACACTGCTAGGTGTGGAAAACTGCAACAGTGTTGTCTGTGCCCTGGAGATATGAAGCATCCAGTTGAAGGCCTGGAGCTCACTGCTGCATCCCCTGCAGGTCTATATAGGAGATTGAGGGTCTGTGATGAAAGCCAGGAGACGACACTCAGAGTGAAGCTGAAGACTGGAGCACCTCTAAAGAAACAGAAACAGCCTCCTTTATTTCCCTTCTATTCCATTCAAACACCAAGCCTACTGGCTGCTGTCACTCACATCTAGGCTGGGTCTCCTTTTTTTCCTGTTTTTTTCCTTTATTTTATTTTATTTATTTATTTATTGGTACCCGGGATGGAACTTGGGACCTTGCCCTTCCTTGTAAGGCAGGCGGCAGAACCACTGAGCTAAATCCCTGCCCTCCTTTAGTCAATTAAATTAATTAATTATTTTAATTATTTTATTTATTTATTTATTTATTGGTACCAGGGATTGAACTCGGGTCCTTTTGCTTTCAAGCCAGGCGGGGGAACCACTGAGCTACATCCCCGGCCCCTATTTATTTATTTTAGACATTTGGTCTTGGCATATAGCTGGCTGGCCTTGAACTTGAGGCAATCCTCCTGCCTCAACCTCCCGAGTTGCTGGGATTACAGGCATGCGTCACCACACCCGGCCCCAGGGTGAGTCTTCTGTCTTCAGTGATTCCCCACAGCCACAGGAAGGACTATCACCCACCCCAGGGAGGATTGGACCCAGAATGGTATAAAAGGGAAAGGAAGGAGGACAGCTCACTTCTGCTCCTTCTGAAGAGCTCCAGTCTTTGCCTTCACCTTTGACATTGTCTCCTGGCTTCAGTGGAGACTCTTCTGCCTTCCATCTTCCTGCTTCAGCCTCCCAAGTAGTGGGATTACAGACATGCACCATCACCATGCCTGGCCCACTCAAGAAGTCTCCTGGGCTCAAAGGTGTCTGGGTCGCACCAGCTTCCTGCCTCAGGCCTGTGTGCAGAAGAGGAAGAGAGATTGGTCTTCAGAGTCTGAGGAGGAGCTGCTGGGTCTCTTCAATAGAGGCCTTAGGCTAACACCCTACTTCCAGCCTCCGCTGCCTGTCCAGAAGCCAAAGGATGCCTCATTTGCAGATTCAGAATCAGAGATGGAACAGGAGGAGAGTCCCCAGGGGGGTTCTGACTCAGCCCTGAGGGGGAACCCCAGCCTCACCTCAGTCCTGTGGCTATGAGTGGAAGAAGGCATGGTCACCAGAGGAGGATGAGGAGGGGCGACGTCCCCTGTGCATGGGCGTAGCTCCCAGGGAAGACAGCAGGCTCCCACTTTGAAAGAGGTGGAGGGGGCATCTGTGCCTGTTGGGAAAGGAGCAGCAGGTACCATCATGACAGCTAGGCCCTGTGGCTTCAACCCACACAGGTGTTGTGGAGCAGCCTCAGGGCCCCAAGAAGAAGTGGAAGAGGAAGCACCTGTCCTCAATGCTGCCTGAGCACCATGAGGCCTTCACCAGGCTGCTCAAGGACCCCGTCATCCAGAGATTTCTGGCCTGGGACACAAACCTGAAGGCCTCTGACAAGGACCTCCTGGCCATGGTCATCACCTACTTCAGCCAGGCCGGCCTCTTCCCCTGGCAGTTCCAGAGGACCCACGTCTTCCTGGCGCTCTACCAGGCCACAGACATGGTGGAGGAGGACAACCAGGAGCCTAAACTACACACGTTCTTCTTCCTCTATGGGATGAATTTCAACAAGATTCCCCAGGTCCACAATCTGTGCTACCAGTTCATCGGCTGCATGGACTGGAACTTCAGGGTGACCCGAGAGGACTGTGAGGAGATCCAAGCTTACAACCTACGCTCTGGGTGTGGGGCCGAGATTGTACCCTCATCCCAGGACCCTGGAGCCCTGAGGACATCGACCTCAAGAAGAGGAGCAATGGGCCCGGGGATTTAGCTCAGCGGTTCCGCCGCCTGCCTTGCAAGCGCAAGGACCCGAGTTTGATCCCCAGTACCAAAGAAAAAAAAAAAGAAGAGGAGCAATGGCCCAGGGGAGCAATGAAGCAGAAGCACCTCAGCGGATCTCCCAGAGCCAGGGAGCCCATGGTGAGACCATGGGGGACGAGTCCCCCTCTGACACCAAGTTTCCCGTGACTTAGAAGTTGGACATCTGCTATTTTTATAGATTTGGTTCCCCGTAGTCTTGGTAGCAGTTGGAGATGCCCTGTAGAGTGTCAGGGAATTACTTAAAATATAACAATAGGTCCATAGGCATGTCAGAGATTCCTTTACTACATAGTATAAACTGTACTGGTTTATTGTAAATTTTTTTTTTAGTACCAGGGATCGAATTGAGGACCTCGCACTTTCGAGGCAGAGTTTATTGTAAATTTTTCCCAGAGAAATATTACTATGTATATTTGAAGTAATAGTGAGATAGTATGCATACTTGTATTCCTCTTACATTGTTTTGATAGGTATTTTAACTGATAGATGTACACACTTTGTCTTTAGAGAGGTTTTTATCGTATGTATTATAGTTTCTTTTCTTTTTTTTTTGAACCAGGGATCAAACTCAGTTCCTTGTGCTTGTGCAGCAGGCGGCAAAACCATTGAGGTAAATCCCCGGCCCATATGTATTATAGTTATACGTGCCTTATGCTCATAGCCAAGTGGTAGTCCCCTCAAAACCACCACCCCCGGAAGCAGGGATTGAACTCAGGACCTTGCACTTGCCAGGCAGGTTCTGACACCACCGAGCTAAACCTCAGGCCCAATCAAACTCTTGTAAATATACATGTTGAATGGCTTCACTCGTGAATCTGATGTGCAAAAGAGCAGTGGGTGCTAACAGAAACGTGTGTACTTCTCGTGTTTTACGGAGGACAGGGCCATGCTGCTCTTGGGGATGGACAATAAATATGAGCTATCTTCTCAAAAACAAAAAAATCACAGCTTCCCTCCTGTGTGGTCAGTTGAGATTTTATTTATTTATTTATTTGGGGTTTTTGTTTGTTTTCGGTACTGGGGATGGAACTCAGGACCTTGTGCTTGCTAGGCAGGCTGCAGCACCCTTGAGGTAAATCCCCAGCCCTTTATTTGGTTTTTTTGTTTGTTTGTTTGTTTTGTTTTTGCTTTTGTTTTTTGGTACTGGGGATCGAACTCGGGACCTTGCGCTTGCGAGGCAGGCGGCGGCACCACTGAGCTAAATCCCCGACCCCTTTATTTGGTTTTTTTGAGGCAGGGTCTCCCTTTGTGGTTCAGCCCCCCCCCCCCCCCCGCGAACCCACTATGTAGCCCAGGCTGCCCTCGAATTCTCAGCCGTCCTTCTGCCTCCCGAGTGCTGGGATTAATAGGCTTGTACCACCAGGCCCGGCTTGTCCGTCAAGGTTTTTAAAGACTTGGACAAGCGGCAGGCCTGGGCGTTCTTGCTCCCGCTTCAATCGGTACCGCTGCCACCAGGTGGCAGCAGAGGAGCCGGCCTGGAAGGCTCTGCCTTCCACAGAAACCCAGCCCCTCTCCTGAATTTACTCAGCGCAGACCCTGGCGACGCCTCCAGGAAGCCCACCTGCCTGCCCAGGCTGGACCAGGGGCCCACGGTCCCCTGGGACGTCCCATAACCTCTGGAGCTGGGGGATACAGAGTCGAGCCCCGCAGGCCAGGATGGGGTTCCGTGGCCAGTTCCAGGACGATCGGTGGGATCCCCTTTTCTAGATGTGGACGCTGATCAGGGCACAGAGTTGGGAAGCAGCTCCTCCTGGGCCGCACGGCACATCTGCGGGCGTCAGAAGTGAGACCTCCGCTCCACCCCGTCCTGAGTGGGCTGGGCAGCTCCCTGTGTCCCCACGCAGAAGGAAAGAAGGGACTGACAGGAGGTGGTGGGGGTTTCGACCTTTATTGACTTCGCACGGACAGAGGACAGCGCTGGGCCCGGAAGGAAGGAGCCTCCTCCCTGGAGGTGCTCTCTGTTCAAAGTCCCCGTTAGGGCCAGGTGGCGCCCGCGGGGGCCCGGGCCCGGGCTGTGCGCAGCACTGAGTTTATCCAGTCCGTGTACAGCGACACCCGCGCGAAGAAGTCTGGGAACTGGCGCGTGGCAGACGCGCGGATCACGAAGGAGTCCACGCCCTGCAGGACGCCGTCGCAGATTAGGGGGCCTCCTGAGTCTCCCTGGGGTTGGGGGGTACACGGAACAGGCTGGTCAGTTCCCACGCCAGGCTGAGGTGGCTGGGATGAGGCATGAAGGTGGCCAGCGAAGGACAGCGGCATTTATTAGTCTCCTGCTGGATACCTGGCTTCTGGGCGGGTCACCCACTCCCGTGCTCTGAGGGGTGGTGGAGGAGAAGCCCCCAGGCCCTCAAAGGCGGCAGCTGGAGGGTTCACTCTATTCCAGCGAGGGGAGGCTGTCCCAGGCACACCCTCACCGACCTTTTAGGGAGCCTGAGGCTCAGCGTGGAATTGGGGTGAGAGGGTAGGCCGGAACCTCGCCCACCGACCACGCCCATCCGCTGACCACGCCCCCACCACGCGGCCACGCCCCCACCATACGTACGAAGCAGGTCCCCGCGCTGCGCCGCGGCACCAGCGTGCACACGTTGTGTGGCCGACACAGGAAGGTGACCACGGTCACGTTCAGCTCCTGCAGGACGCGGGGCGTCGGCGCGCGGGTGCCCAGGCGGCCCCAGCCCATGGCCAGGCACCGGGTGCCCTGGGACAGTGGCTGGTTCTGCTGGGGGAGCCTGGCCTCCGCCACTGCAGCGCCGAGGGAGGCCGGGTGGTCCAGCTGGAGTGGAGGGGGCGAGAGGGTGAGGGGATGTCCCCAGCCTCCCCCAGGGTCCCCGTCCGTGCCTCCACCCAGCTCTCCTCTCCCTCGATTCCCTCTGTAGCATTTGCCATTTGTGGAGCACTTATTGAGTGGCAACTGTATACTGAGTCCCATTTTGAGCCCCAACGAGGGCTCCAGTAGTGAACAATTCAGACAAAATCCTCCAGGGGTAGTCTGTCATTCGCGGAGCTGGGAAGACCCCCTGAATTCCGCGATGGGGAACAGATCAGGGAGGGGGAGTGTCACCTGGATCCAGGAGGTGAGAGGCGGCCCCATCGGGAAGGTCTCTGGGCCCACCTCTCAAAAGAGGAGACGCCAGGGTACCCGGGAACACTGGGCTGTCTGCCACAGAGGCCTGGTATGCAGTAGGCGCTCCATAAGTGCCCACCTGTAGGAGCAGCACGTCGTTGAGGTTGTCCTCCGGGTCGTAGTTATTGGAGAACACCTGGCTGATGGTGAATCGCTGCTGCTCTGGCTCCGAGCTTTGCAGGTCGTGGGCGCCCAGCACTAGGGTCACCAGGTGGGCGGGGCTGGGGAGGTTGGGGAGTCCTCTCTGGGCCTCTGTGTCCCCGCCCCCCATCACCGCAGGCACCAGAGAGAGACCCCTGCCTGGGACATGACCCATACCGCTGCCCCGGGACAGGGCACTCACATGTCCTGCAGGCACTGGGCGGCCGTCAGCACAAAGCTGGGGTGGATCAGGGTCCCCCCGCAGAAGTGGCTCCCTGGCGTCCGGCTCAGCTGTAGCGATGCCATGAAGGGCCGCGCGTGGGGTCGCGCCTCCCGGCCACCCACGATCTCCACGGCCCTGGCTGCCCCTGGGGGGAGGGGTGGACATCAAGGCCAAGGCTCAGCAGCGGGGCACTAAGGGGCCCCAGGCTGCTGTATGATCGCCAGCACACCCTGTACCTCTCTGAGTCTTGGTCTGCCAGTCTGCATATTGGGCTGTGATCGCTTCCAGCACCCCACCCCGCGAGCCTCGAACTCAACAGGATCCTTCTGCCTCAGCCTGGTAAGTGCTGGGATCACAGGCATGTGCACCACGTGTGCACCGGCTTTTTCTTCTTTAAATTTTTTTAAAGTACTGGAAATGGAACCCAGGGAATCTTAAGTTACTCACCTGAGTCCTGAGATGCATACGTAGGGTTTCTTTCATTTTTAAAATTTTACTTAATTTTTGAAGAGCAGGGCCTAAAATCCCAGCACTCTGAGAGGCTGAGGCAGGAGGATGACAAATTTCTCCCCACCCTGGACAACAATTTTGTTTGTTTTTTGAGACAGGATCTCACTATGTAGTCCAATATTGCCTCAAACTGGTGGCAGTCTTCCTGCCTCAGCCTCCTGAGTACTGGGATAACAGGTATGTGCCACCACACCAGGCCAAGCCTGTGTAATTTGTGTAATTAATGACTTAGCAAGACTCTGTCTCAAAATAAAAAATAAAAATAAATTTTACAAAGGGATGGGGATATAGCTCAGTGCAAAGGCGCAAGTACCCCCCCCACACACACACATGCACACGCACACAAAAGCCTGGCCTGGTGATGCATGCCTGCAATCCTAGCACTTGGGAGGGTGAAGCAGGAAGATTGCTGTGAGTTCTTGAGGTCATCCTGGACTACATACTGAGACCCTATCTCAGAAAAACAAAAATCAAACGAACAAAAAACAGGTGGTAAAACCAGTCACGGGCCAGGGATTTAGCTTAGTGGTTCCACCACCTGCCTCGCAAGCACAAGGACCTGAGTTCCATCCCCAGTACCAAAAACAAAAAACAGTCAAATCACCTAGGGCACTCGGTCCCCCACCTCACCCAAGCAGCTAACAGCATCCTGCCTCAGTTTCCTAGAGGTGACAGAGGATAATCCCCCTGTCCCCAGTCAGCTGCCTGCAAGGACAGGCCACTCACCGGCCAGGAGCAGGAGGAACAGGACAGAGGCGAGGGCCATGCCTGGCTCTGGGTCCCCGCCAGGCTGGGCCCCTCTTATATGTGACACACGTGGAGCTGTTCGTTGCTCCACAGCTGGGCTGAGTGGCCCCACTTCCTCCTCTGCCTGGGGCTGGCCTTGGGCATTAGGGTCAGAGTGCATCCTGGGAGGACCCGAAGCTTCAGAAGTAGGGTCCTGCCCCACCCTGGGGGCCCAGCAACATGGACACAAGGAGGCCCAGCTTAGTGGGAAGAGATCAGGACACAGTGCCATGTGACCCCCAAAGACATCTTCCTGTCCATCTCTGGTTTTGAGGATTCCTCTGCCTCAAAAGAGTGATCCTAACTAGGTGTGATGGCACAGCCCTGTAATTCCAGCACCTAGGAAGCTGAGGCAGGAAGATCGCCATGAGTTTGAGGCCAGCCTGGGCTGCATAGTGAGACCCTGTCTCAGAAAAACATACAACAGGGCCAGGGATTTAGCTCAGTGGTTTCGCCGCCTGCTGTGTAAGTGCAAGGACCCAAGTTCAATCCCTGGTACTAAAAACAAACAACAAAAAAAACCACACAACAAAATGAAAAATAAAAAGGGCTGGGAATGTAGCTCAGTTGGAAGGTCCTGGGTTCAGTTCTCAGTATCACACACACACACACACACACACACACACACACACACACACACAGAAAGTTTAAACCTACAGAAACAGAGAAAGAAGAGGTCACTGAATTTGGGGACCGACATGTTTGTCTTCCGTTAGCTGTTGGTTGGAATTGATTTCCAGCACACAGAAGCAGCCTTGAGTGCCCTGGGATCCCCCCCCACTTCCCTGAACGTTGTCCCCTTATGCAACCGCAGGGCCCTGATGGTAACCAGAGCAATGACCTCTCCCCATCCCTCGAGTTCCCGGGCTTTGGGCCCAGGACCCCACACTGTGTTGTTCTCTGTCACTTTGGGTTCTGGCTGAGACCCTCCTCTTCCTAGTGCTCTCTAGACTGGGCTGTGACCACCTCTCAGTCCCCAGTGAAGAAGAGGACCCGGCTGACCTTGAGCCTGAGTCTCCTGTGCGCCTCCCTAACTGAGGGTCCAGCCCCATTTGGAATTAGCTATGGTTCCCTTGTGAGGCTCTCCCAGGGCAGAAGACTGTTCTGACTTCAGGGATCTGGGACCAAATTTCGTTCCTTGGACATCAGTTGGTTGGAATTTTCTGACACCTGCCCCTTCTCCCTTATCTGAATTTTTAATTTTTTGAGCATGAGCTTGTTTTGTTTTAAAAACAAGGTCTCACTATGTAGTGCAGGCTGGCCTTGAACTCATGGTGATCCTCCTGCCTCACCCTCCCCAGTACTGGGATTACAGGCATTTGCCACCACGCCCAGGCTTTTTTTTTTTTAGTATTCAACACTGAACCTGGGGAAGCTCTGAGTCAGAACATTCCCAGACCTTTTATTTCATTTATTTAGTTACTTCATTTTGTGATATTCGTGATGGAACCCAGAACTTTGCACATGCTAGGCAAGCACGCTACCACTGAGCTGCATCCCCAGCCCTTTTAATCTGTTTGTTTTGTGGCACTGGGTATTGAACCCAGGACCTGCATACTGAGCTACATCCCCAGCTCCTTTTATTTTTCCCCCAAATTTTTTCATTTTGAGACAAGGTCTTACTGAGTAAGTTGTGCAGGCTGGCCCTGAATTTGCAATCCTCCTGCCTCAGCCTCTGGAGTGATTGGCTTAGAGGGATGCAACACCCCTCCTCTCTGCATTGTTTTTTCCCTTCCCTGCGTTTCCCAGCTAGGTGTGGTGGCACATGCCTATAATCATGACACTCTGGGAGGCTGAAGCAGGAGGATCACAAGTTTGAGCCTGCTCTGGGGAACTTACTGACTTAGCAAGGTCCTGTCTCAAAATAAAAATAAGAAGAAGAGGGGGGGATGGTGTTCAGTGCAAGGGCCCTGGGTTCAGTTCCCAGTTCTGAAAAAAAACAAATCTCTACCCAATCCCAGGGAAAACCCCACAATATCTACCCTCTGAGGTCTGCTAGTGTCCACATTACCCACAAGTAGGGAGCTACTATACAGATTTATTCCCAAACTGGTTTTTCTCATTTAACAAAAAGATCTTGGGCTGGGTACCATGACTCACGCCTGTAACTGCAGCTACTCTGGCGGCTAAAGCAGGAGAATCACAAATTTAAAGACCTGGGGATTTAGCTCAGTGGTTCTACCACCTGCCTCATAGGTGCAAGGTCCCAAGTTTGATCCCTGGTACCCAAAAAAAAAAAAAAAAAAAAATTTGAGCCCAGCCTGGGCTAAATAGCAAGACTTTGTCTCAAAATAAAAAGGGCTGGGGTGTGGTTCAGTGGTTAGAGGTTGCCTAGCATGCATGAAGCTCTGGGTTCCATCATCAGTGCCATAAAAAAGAAAAACAACATGCTCCACATCTCTAACCCCTGGTTTCCCCATCCTTATCCAGAGAATAGATAAAGAATGTGGTCCACCCACATACTGGAATATTACTGAGCCAGGAAAACAGTGAGGCTCTGACATGTGACACAGCGTGGATGGACCTGGAGGACGCTATGCTCAGTGAGAGACGCCAGACACAGGACACACATCGTGGGCTCCGTGGACAGGAGACACACAAGACAGGTGAATACAGAGACAGGAAGTGGAGCCATGGGTACCAGGGCTGGGGAGGGAACAGGTTACTGCTGTGCAGATGGATGGGGCTTGCTGGGATGATGGAATGTTCTGGCGTTGGAACTCTGGCTGCCCCCTACCCTCCCAGGTGTGTGATCTGGATCTGCACTCAATGCTTGTGGGTGGGAGGGACAGGAGGGCCCAAGGCCAGGTGGGATCTGGGGGTGATAGGTGCTCTAGATGGGGGCTGTCACTGGGGTGGAACCCTGGGGCGTATGTGGATCGGGCTGGAGATAGGAAGTGGGGCTGGAAGCCAGGACTCAGCCCCTTACCGCTCCAAATATGAGGGCAACAGCAAACAGCCATGGGGACCTAGGGGTAAACTGAGGACAGGAGGCCACAGGGCCTGTCTGTCTTTTTTTGTGTGTTGTGTAGGATTTGTCTTGTTTTGTTTTTGAGTTTTTTGAGAGAGGATCTCACAATGTAGCCCAGGCAGTCCTCAAACTTGCAGTGATTCTCCTGCCTCAGCCTCCCAAGTACTAGGACAGTTGGTGCACCACCAGGCCTGCCTGCCTATCTCTGCCTACCCGTGTCTTTCTGTTTTTCTCTTTCTCTCTTTTTCTCTGTCTGTCCAGAGCAGGCAAGTCCTCAGTGACAGGAAGTTGGTTTGTGGCACCCGGAGCTGAGGGAGGGAGATGGGGTTTTGTCTTGGAGGATGAAACTGTTGTGGAACTGATGGGGTGATGGTTGCATTTCACTGTGAATATTCTAAAACCACTAAATGGTATTTTTAAAAATAGCTACTTTCTTGGTTCTGCCGCCTGTCTTGAAAGCGCAAGGTCCGAGTTCGATCCCCTGTACCAAAAAACAAAAAACAAAAATAGCTGATTTCCTGTGATATGCATGAATGTCACCTCAAGTTTTTTCCTCAGGCAGTGGGGTTGGAACCCAGAGCCTTCACACAGCTGCATCTCCAGCCATTTTTGGAATTTTTATTTTTGAGACAGAATTGTGTGAAGTCAACAAATTGACCAGGCTGGGCTCAAACTTGTGACCTTCCTGTCTCAGCCTCCTGAGTGCTGGGATAACTGGTGTGAGTGAGCATCATAGCCAAGCCAGAAGTGACAAGTCTAGGGGACTCAGCCCTTCTAGGGTGGTGAGGGGTGGGGCAAGGTAGACGCCGGGGCCCTGGGGCTCAGATCCAGCCTCAGCTGAGCACCTAGGTCCAGCAACCTGGCAGTGTCCCCTCTCTGTGCCCCCTGGCTCCCACCTGCCAACTGTCTACCCAATTCCAACCAAGCTCCGGTCTCACCTCTCCCAGGCCCCCATTTCCTTCATTTTTTGTTTTTTCATTTTGTTTTGGTTTTGTTTCTCTGAGGCAGGGTCTCACTGTGTAGCCCAGGCTGGCCTTGAACTCACAGTGATTGTCCACCTGCCTCAGCCTCCAGGATGACAGGTGTGCCCCGCTGTGCCCATCCCCCATTTCCTTTTTGCCCAGGGCATGAAGTCCCCATGGACTCCAGAGTCCAAAGCTCCTGTCCTTCCCAGCTGGGGGACTCCCGGGGGTGGGCTGTGCTGAGCCCTGAGTGGGCACACAGCTCCTGCTTTGCCCAGCCCTCTCCTGCTCTGAACTCCCCCACGGCTCCCCAGTGCATTGGGCAGCCTGCTCCCTCCCCTCACGGGGAATCCAAGCCCCTCGCCTGCCTGCTCCTCCCAACCCCCCAGGGACCCCTGAGCTGTCAGGAAGCATCCCCAACCCCCCCCCTTGCCCCCCACAGGGTGCTGAGAAGCGATTGCCACACTCTCTTCTCCTGCCGCCTCCTGGCCTCCTGAGGGCCGTTGGTGGCCGCCTTTCAACACCAGGATTCTCAACGGCTGCCCAGGCTCCCCCCGCCCTGCTGGCTGCATGAGGAAACTGAGGCAGGGTCCCCAAGCAGGTGCCCCGCACTCCTGTGGCTGGACTCCACGTGTGTGGTGACGCCTAGACGTCCACCCGAGGGTGCCCCCCATGCAGTGTTCCTGGTGCTGCCATGTGGCTGCCATCTGTATTCAGCAGGCAGCAGAGGTGCACTTCCCACCACGGGGCAGGGGTGCTTGTTACCCCCATTCCCAGGGCAGAAAACAGGCCCAGAGTGGGATTCCAAGTATTGCATCAGGGAAGACTGCCTGCCAGTCACCCCACCACTCAGGAGTCTGAGGCAGGAAGGTTGTTGTGAGTTAGAGGCCAGCCTGGGTGCCATATTGAGACCCTGTCTCAAAACACAAAGAAAAGGGCCAGGGATTTAGCTCAGTGGTTTTGCCGACTGCTGAGCCAAGTGCAAGGACCCGAGTTCGATCCCTGGTACCAAAAACAAACAAACAAACAAAGAAAACCCCACACAAAAACAAAAAAACAAGCATTTGGGGGAAATGTGGGAAAGGTGTTCTTACCACCTATAAAATCATTAAAAAATTTTTTTTTATAAATAAGGTCTCACGATGTAGCCCAGGCAGGCCTGGAACTCTCAGCAATTCTCCTGCCTCAGCCTTCGGAGTGATGGGATGACAGGCATGGACCACCATGCCCTGCTTACCACCCAGAAAAATCTTTGCCAACATGGAGCTGAGCCTCTGAAAACATGAGTCAATTTCAGAAAAATACTGTGAGTAATAGCAAGGCAGACAGCGAACGGGCAAGAGAGCGGGGGTGGGGGGGTGCGGGGCTGCAAACCACCGGTGCTCAGTGAACGCAGCCTCCCCTGCCCCACACTCAAAAGAGCGAGAGCCACTTAACTGCAGGATGCTCGGGTTCTGTCCGATTCCCAGTGAGGCCCAGAGACTGTGCAGGGCCTCGTACGCGGTGGGGGCTCAGGAGATGGTGAATACGTGTACAGTATTAAATCCTCCCATTCCTGGCCTGGAAACTTTGCACAGGGACCTAAACTCTCCGGGCCTCAGTTTCCCCCTGTGGATGTGAGGATCAGCGGGTCTCCACCCCACAGGGCTGTGTGCGTTGGAGGAGGCGCCTGCATACAGCAAGCGCTGCCTAAATGCGGGCCCAGTCGGTTTGTTCCCAGCGCCCTACAGCCATCCGCCCCTGCTAGGGTCGCGGGGACTGGGGTGAGGCCGGGTGAGCAGAGGTGGGAAGGAACAAGGGACGGGACAGGGTCAGGGACCGGGCGGGGTGGGCCCCGGGCCACCTCCCGTCTCCACTCCCGCCCAGGAGTCTTTGTCTCCTCACTCGGGCGCCTGGGGAGCTCGCCATGGAAACGGATGCGCGCGCGAGTACGCGCGCGGCGAGCACCGGGCACGGGGGGAGGGGGCCGCGGAGGCCGTGAACGCCCGGAGCCGCCGGGGCCGCCGCGACCCCCGAGCCCATTCCGCGCCGCGCGCCTAGGAGCACCGGAGAGGCCGGCGGGAAGGGCGCTCGGGGGGCCGCGGGGAGGGCGCCGGAGACCGGGCTCAGAGACCCTCAGACCCTGGGATCCCGAGACTCGGAGGAGGCGGCGACCCGAGGTGGGGACCGGGGCGGGGACGGGGGCGGGGACCGGGGCGGGACGGCGCGCCCGGGGCTGGGCCCTGTGGTGGACGCGCGCAGCGCCCCCGACGCACACGCAGACAAAGAGCCCGAGCCCCGCGCGCCGCGCCTAGGCCGCCGCGGGGTCCTGGCCGGGGCCCCTCCCCGCCCCCTCCCCGCCCCCTCCCCGCCCCCTCCCCGCCCCGCGCCCCACCCCGCCGCGGGAACCCCGCTTTGTGCTCGCCGCCCCGCCAGGTGAGGGCTGCGACGGCGCCGGGCCCCACCCACTGTGCACCCTGGTCCCCGCTGCGGGATGCGTTGCCCTGCGTGGGGGACAAACGCGGGGACCGAGACGGCCGGGCCGGGCCGGGCCAACGCTGCCCTCCTCGCCGATCCCCTTCCGGACCCCTCCCCAGTGCTCGGGTGTGGGGACCCTGACCCATAGGCAGGCAAGGCTGGAGGGCCCCTCTCCTCCGGTCGTCGTTTCCCCGGGCGTTTCTCGAGAGTCTTCGCCCGCACCTCCCCCCGCCCCGCCCGCGCCAGGCCCCGGGTCCCCCCAGGGCTCAGTGTGCCTGTCCCCCTCCCCAGCCCGGTTTGGGCCCCTCTAGCCTCGGCCTGCAGCCCCCACAGCACCATGATCTCCGCCAAGGAAAAGAATAAAAGCCCGAAGGACAGCATGACGCTTCTGCCCTGCTTCTACTTCGTGGAGGTGAGGGGGAGAGGGGCCACACAGGACACAGCTGCCCTTGACCGCCTGAGAGGGTACCTGGGGCTGAGGGAGATGGGGCCAGGTCAGAAGGCTTGGGCTCTGCTGGTTGAGTAGGAGTTCCAGAGGTGTGGAAGGGTGGTCTGGGCTGTGGGATTAGTGTGGGCAAACGCTAGGAGGTGGCACCTGCAGCTGGGGTCCGGGTCAGTAGCCAGCCCGGCTATGCAGGATTCGGGGAGGCTGGGGATGGGCTGGGCATGGGTGCAGTTTTCCTTCCCTGGGTCCCCTCACACCCTGAGATCTGAGTTCAGACCTTCTGCCCATGGTGGTGGGAGCATAGCGCTCAACCGCGGGGAGCCCCCTGCCCCAGGGGACCTCATAGGAATTAACAGCCACAAAAAAAGGCTCCCCACTGGCCGGGCACAAGGGAGGGCTTGGCAATGTTCTAAAACTAGAAGACAATAAATGCAGCTGCCTGGTGCATACTAATAAGTGGTGCTCGGGTGGACGTCAGAGGGTGACATTGGTCAGTCCCTGAATGACAGGCAGGGAGAATCTGGCTCCTGTGAGGGGCCCAGCAGGGCTTGGTGGCCAACAGGGTGGGAATGAGCCTGCCAGCCATCCCCCAACCCTGCAATAGACTGGGACCCCCGGGACCCTGGCCCAGCTCCCGGAAGCGGTCCCTCCCTGGCGTGGCTTTGGAGCAGATCTGTTTGTGTCTCCCGATTGCATTTATGTTCCGGTTACAATAGGTTTCAACCTCAATGCAGAGACAGCTGGCTCCCCCTGCAGTCCCTCTGCCCCCTTTCCTGCTTTGACTTGCCTCTTCAGATTTTTATTCACTATTTTATTTATATATTTGCAGTGCCAGGGATGGAACCCCTGACCCTAAGAATGCTAGGCAAACAATCACTGCTGAGCTGCCTTCTTAGCCCTTTTTATTTTTATTTTGTTTTGTTTTTTGAGACAGGGTCTCACTAAGTGGTTCAGGCTCGCCTCAAACTCTCAGTGATCCTCCTGCCTCAGCCTCCTGGGTACTGAGATTACAAGTGTGCACCACCATGCCCAGCAGTCCTCTTGTGTCATTTTTAATACTTCCAAAAGTTATTTTACATCTATTCTTTCTCCTCTCCTATTATTTCTTTTCAGCGTTTGTTTTTTTGTGGTGCTGGGGATTGAATGCAGGGCTTAAAGTATGCTGGGCCAGTGCCCAACCATTGAGCTGTAGCCTGGTTCTTTCTCCTCATTTCTTTCTTGCAGCACTGGGGATGGAACCCAGGGCCTTCACACTGAGCTAAATCCCCAGCCTGTTTTATTTACCTTTTGAGTCAGAGTCTTGCTAAGTCACTAAGTTGCCCAAGCTAGGCTCAAACTTGAGATTCTTCTGCCTCAGCCTGCCAGAGAGTGCTGAGATGGTAGGCAAGCTCTCTCATTTTTTAAACACATACTTCTGCTCCTGTCTTTTTTCCAGAGGAGACCATGGATTAGCATCACACAAAAGGCGTCCCCAGCCTTTCTCCCGGCAGTGTGGCACTCCATCTACAGTAGCTGGACACAGCTGTGTCTTCTAACCTCTGTCATCAGAGATGGTCCTGTGATGAAAGCCCTCTGGCCTGCCATTGTTGTCTGTTCAAGAATGACTTTATGCTGGGGAGCATGGTACATGCCTGTGATTTCATCTACTCAGGAGGCTGAGGCAGGAGGGTCACAAATTCAAGGTCAGACTAGCCAACCTAGCAAGACCCTCTTTCAAAATAAAAAGAGCTGAGGGTTGAGTGTGGCAGCAGATACCTGTGATCCCAACACTCAGGAGGCTGTGGCAGGAGGATCACCACGAGTTCAAGGCCAGCCTGGGCTACATAGTGAGTCCAAGGTGAGCCTGAACTACATAGCCAGACCCTGTCTCAAAACAAAAATAAAAATAAATAAAAAAAGGCTGAGGCTGTAGCTCAGGGGCAGAGCACTTGCCTAAGATGCAAAACCTTGGGTACAATGTCCAGCACTGAAAAAGACCTAATAAAAGTAATTTTACGTGTGTAAAGATAAACCCCAGAAGAGTGAGTGCTGGGAAAAGGGCACAGTCACTTTGAAAAAGACGCTCGGGGGCTGGGGATTTAGCTCAGCGGTTCCAGTGCCTGCCTTGCAAGCACAAGGACCCGAGTTTGATCCCCAGTACCCAAAAAAAAAGAAAGAAATGGAAAAAGACGCTCCGTGCTCCCTGTGGAGAGAGGTGACAGTCTTCAGCACCCCTTTGTGTGCCTGTTTACCCACATTTGGAGCCAGCACCATATAGCAACAGACTTTTGGATTCTGATCAATCCGTGGGTGAAAAACTGAATTGCTGGTCCCACTCACAGTTATGAGAACACATGCTGCTAGCTTGGGGTGGAGCCTCCTGGGAACTAGAAGAGGTCCTCATGGCCGGGGATTTAGCTCAGCAGCACTGTGTCTACCTCGCAAAGGCAAGGTCCTGAGTTCGATCCCCGGTACAAAAAAAAAAAAAATTGGGGCCAGGGGTTTAGCTCAGTGGTTCCGTTGCTTGCCTTGGAAGCGCAAGGACCCGAGTTGGATCCCTGGCACCAGACAAAAAAAAGAGTTCCTCATTTGAAAGAGCTTTCAGGCTGGGCGTGGCTGCGCACCCCTTGAGAGGCTGAGGCAGGAGGATTATCACAGGTTAGAGGCCAGCCTGGGCTCCATAGTGAGTTCAAGGCCAGACTGAACTACAGGGCCAGACCCTGTCTCAAGCACCTTCCCAAAAGAGCATTCATTACAGTTCCAGCCCAGCCTGGGCAACTTAGTGACTTAACAAGCCCCTGGGTCAAAATTAAAAATAAAAAAGGGGGCCGGGATTTAGTTCAGTGGTTCCAGCCACCTGCCTCAAAAGTGTAAGGTCCCAAGTTCGATCCCCAGGCCTGGCGTGGTGGCTCATGCCTGTAATCCCAGCACTCGGGAGGCAGAGGCAGGAGGATTACCGAGAGTCCGAGGCCAGCCTGAGCTACGTAATGAATTCAGGGCCAGCCTGAAGTACAAAGTGAGACCCTGTCTCAAAAACAAAAAAAAACCCCCAAGTTTGATCCCCGGTACCAAAAAAAATAAAAAAATAAAAAATAAAAAAGGGCTGGAGATGCTGCTCGGTGTGAAGGCCCTGGGTTCGATCCCCAGTACCAAAAACAACTACAACCAAACATGTTTTATAATAAAGGCACTGAATATCTCTTGTGATTTATTGAATACTGAAAGGAGAAAGCAGAAGTTATATGTTATACTTTGGCTCCACTGTAAGTCGAGGACTTGGCATTTTTTGTGGGACAGGGTCTCACTATGTCACCCAGGTTGGTCTCAAACTGGCTCAAGTACACTGGGTGTGGTAATGCACGCCTGTGATCCCAGCACTTGGGAGGCCGAGGCAGGAGGACTGCCATGAGTTCGAGGCCAGTCTGTTCTATATAGCAAGACTCTGTCTCAAAAAAAAGAAAAGCAAAATTAGCTCAGTTGACCCCCCTTCTTCATCCTCCACAGTAGCTATGACTAGCTACCACCATGCCTGGCTTTTTTCCTTGGCTTTGTTTGTGGAGTTTTTTTTGGCAGTGCTGAGGCTAGAACCCAGGGCCTTGTTTGTGCTAACCAAGCACCCCTCACTGAGTTGCATCTGCAACGCTTTTTCTTTTTTTTTTTGGCACCGGGGATCGAACTCATTTCCTTGCTCTTTCGAGGCAGGTGGTGGAACCACTGAGCTAAATGCCCGGCCCTTCATTTTTTATTTTGAAACAGGGTTTTATTAACTTGCCCAGGCTGGCTTGAACTTGCAATCCTCCTGCCTCAGCCTCCAAGTAGCTGGAATGACAGTTGTGAAGCACCTTGCCAAGCATCACACCTTTCTTTTTTTCTTTCTTTCTTCCTTCCTTCCTTCCTTCCTTCCTTTCTTTCTTTCCTTTCTTTATTGGTACCAGGGATCAAACTCGGGTCCTTGCACTTGCGCAGCAGGCAGCGAAACCACTGAGCCAAATCCCCGGCCACATCACCCCTTTTAAAAAAAAGCATCACATTGGCCGGACGTCCTCCAGTGACTGAATACCCCACCCCTAGGTCTCATGTCGTCTCCTGTGTCCAGTGATTTCAGCTGAGGGTCTCCGGGAGAGATGAGTGGGTGGTTGGATTGCAGAGGCACTGGGTGCCAATGTGGGGCCCTGGCCTGGCCTTGAACCTCACTGCACCCCCAGATGCCTGGTGCCAGGCTGCTGCTGGTTCTCCCTGCGTGGTAGTCCCCCCCCCAACCCCCCAGGTCTTGCTGTGGCTTCCCAGTGTCCTGAGGACCCCTCCCTTCCATCTGGCCCTGCCTTGCCCTATAGTGACAAGCAGGTACACAGGCCATTTCAGTCACAGCCAGGCCTTCCCAAACCTCAGATCCTCGTGGGTAGGAACAACAGGGAATTTTAAAACAACTTTATATTTTTTGAGACAGGTCCTCGCTATGTAGTTCAGGCTGGCCTCGAACTTGGGGCGATCCTCCTGCCTCAGCCTCCCAAGTGCTGGGACTACAGGTGTGTGCCGCCACGCCAGGCTAGGATTCAGTGTCTTTAAGGCCATGCCCAGGCCCCCACTGCAAACCCTTCCCAGGCCTTGATGCTGGCTGCCCTCCTGAACCAAACCAGGCTAGTGATAATGAGCAGTTGCCGCTGCTGTGCAGTCAGGGCTCATTGAAGCACTCTCCAGTTTATTATTATGTTTTGGATTTTTAAGACATGGTCTCGGGCCAGGGATTTAGCTCAGTGGTTTCGCTGCCTGCTGCGCAAGTACAAGGACCTGAGTTCGATCCCTGGTACCAAAAAAAAAAAAGACAGGGTCTCACTGTGTAGTTCAAGCTGGGCTTGAACTATGTAGCCTAGGCTGGCCTCGAGCTTGCAGCAATCGTCCTGCCTCAGCTTCCCAAGTGCTGGGACTACGGGCATGCGCCACCATGCCCGGCTTTCCACTTTAGTATTTATCCATCTAAGTCTTTGCTCACAGTGCCCGGAGCCCTGTCATTCCTATCACACACCAGGGGAAACTGAGGCACATGGTTGCGGAGGGAGAGCCAGGGAGGAAGGGGCTGGGGACCAGATGTACTCTTCCAGGTCAGGTTACACCCCAGTGATCACCTGCAGGCAGGCCCCACTGCCCGACAGCATGGCCAGCTGTGAACTTACTGGCTTTTTTTTGTTGTTGTACTGAGGATTGAACCCAGGGCTTTCACACTGAACTATATCCCTAGCTCTTTTCCTTTGAGACAGGATATTGCTAAGTCATTAAGTTGCCCAGGCTGGGCTTGACCTTGCAATCCTGTCTCAGCCTCCTTAGCGCTGGGATGACAGGTGTGTGCCACTGCACCTGACTCTGGGGAACATTTTTGATCCAAACCATAGCACATGCCAGACACTGTCTCCTCGCTCATTTCCCTGGGCCTTGAGCCTGTAGTGCTTGCCACACTGCAGACCCCCAGACCCTGCAGGGCCCTCTCTGCAGACCCCCTGCCAGCTCCTGCCTGGCCCCTGGCATGTTTGGTGGGGGTGGAGCCAGAGCAGCGTAACGGACAGGTGGGTGTCCTCGAAGGGGTGGTAACCAGAGGGTCCCTAAGCCAGCACATCTCAGGAGGAATGCAAAGGAGAAACTCAGAGGCAGGAATGTATTAGTTCCTTCTAGGATGATAAGAAAAGGGCAGAGTATGGGTTTGCCTGTGATCCCAACACTGGGGAAACTGAGGCAGGAGGATCACCAAAAGTTGGAGGCCAGCCTGGGCTACATAGTGAGTTCAAGGCCAGCCTGAACTAAACGGTGAGACCCTGTCTTGAAAAAAAGAAGAGTCTCTGGAGGGTAGTCAGGGACATGGACAGATGAGAAGGCAGGATGGGTGGGCTGGTGGATGGAGGTGCATGGACGGTGAGGGCAGATGGATGGATGAGGTGAATATGTGTGTGGCTGGTTGGCTGGGGTGTGTATATGTGTGGATGGATGTGGGGTAGGGGATGATGGGGTAGACGGTGGGTTGGGGACGGTGGCTGGAGGACCCCATGGATGCTGGCTGGATCTGTGATCACACAGCAGGTCAGTGAATGCACAGTTAGATGGGCAGGTGACCTTGGCCGCTGTCTCCTGCAGCTGCCCATCGTGGCATCCTCCATCGTGTCCCTGTACTTCCTGGAGCTGACGGACCTTTTCAAGCCAGCCAAGGTCGGGTTCCAGTGCTATGACCGCACACTGTCCATGCCCTACGTGGAGACCAGTGAGGAGCTCATCCCGCTACTCATGCTGCTCAGCCTGGCATTTGCGGCCCCCGCCGCCTCGGTGAGTGGACACGGGGGAGGGGTGTGCTGGGCTGGGCCGGTCTGGGGCCCAGGGATGCGGGTGGGCCCCTGACGCCTCCCCGTGGCCCCAGCAGATCATGGTCGGCGAGGGCTTGCTGTACTGCCTGCAGTCTCGGCTCTGGGGCCGCGGTGGGGGACCCGGCGGGGCTGAGGGCAGCATCAATGCCGGCGGCTGCAATTTCAACTCCTTCCTGCGGCGCACGGTGCGCTTTGTGGGTGAGTCCTGCTCTGAGTTCCCGCCCAACGTGGGGAGTTCTGGCCCTGGCTCCCTCACCCACCTGACCTCCCGCTTGGCCCGCAGGTGTCCACGTGTTCGGCCTCTGTGCCACCGCCCTGGTGACTGACGTCATCCAGCTGGCCACCGGCTACCACGCACCCTTCTTCCTCACTGTGTGCAAACCCAACTACACGCTGCTGGGCACCTCGTGTGAGGCGAACCCCTACATCACACAGGACATCTGCTCGGGCCATGATACTCACGCTATCCTGTCTGCACGGTGAGCCCCGCCCTGAGGGCCACAGGTGGGGGTGTCATAGCCCCGCCCTCCCGGCCCACTGGACACTTGGGGAAACCGAGGCAGGGAGTGAGTCCCTGGGCAGCAGGGCTCACACTGGGCGCCTCTTCCAGGAAGACCTTCCCGTCACAGCACGCCACGCTCTCGGCCTTCGCCGCCGTCTACGTGTCGGTGAGTGAGTGTGTCCCCAGCCCTGGCCCTGCCTGTGTGGCCGCCCCTCGGGGAGCCGGCTGCCCCCTGACTCCTGCTCCCCCCAGATGTACTTCAACTCTGTCATTTCGGATACCACCAAGCTGCTCAAGCCCATCCTGGTGTTTGCCTTCGCCATCGCTGCGGGCGTATGTGGGCTCACCCAGATCACGCAGTACCGAAGCCACCCGGTGGACGTCTACGCTGGCTTCCTCATCGGGGCTGGCATCGCCGCTTACCTGGTGAGTGGGCGGGTAGGGACCGGGGGGCCCGAGGGGGGTGACTGGCTGACCAAGCCCCTGACCTTCAAGGCTCCCCTCGCCCCTGTGCTGCTGGCTACTCAGGTCCCCCAGTCCCCGGGCAGGTCCTGATACCCTCTGTGTCCCTCCAGGCTTGCCACGCAGTGGGCAAATTCCAGGCTCTGCCCACCGAGAAGCCCACGGCCCCGGCACCCGCCAAAGACCCACTACGGGCGCTGACGCAGCGTGGCCACGACTCGGTTTACCAGCAGAACAAGTCCGTGAGCACCGACGAGCTGGGACCGCCCGGCCGGCTGGAGGGGGCGCCGCGGCCCGTGGCGCGCGAGAAGACGTCGCTGGGCAGCCTGAAGCGCGCCAGCGTGGACGTGGACCTGCTGGCCCCGCGGAGCCCCATGGGCAAGGAGAACATGGTGACCTTCAGCAACACCCTGCCGCGCGTCAGCACGCCCTCACTGGACGACCCAGCGCGCCGCCACATGACCATCCACGTGCCGCTCGACGCCTCCCGCTCCAAGCAACTCATCAGCCAGTGGAAGCAGAAGGCGCAGGAGGGGCGCGCGCTGGGGCTCCCGGACGAGGCCAGCCCCGCGCACCTGCGCACACCCGCCGAGCCCATGGCCGAGGAGGAGGAAGAGGAGGAGGACGAAGACGAGGAGGACGAAGACGAGGAGGAGGAAGACGAAGAGGAGGAAGAGGAGGAGGACGGGGCCCCCGCGCCACCCTCGTTGTACCCCACGGTGCAGGCGCGGCCAGGGCTGGGGCCACGCGTGCTGCTCCCGCCGCGCCCGGGCCCGCAGCCGCTCGTGCACATCCCCGAGGAGGGCGCGCCGGCGGCGGGCGCGGGTTTGTCCCCCAAGAGCGGCGCCGCAGTGCGCGCCAAGTGGCTGGTGATGGCGGAGAGGGGCGCGGCCCCGGTTCCTGCGGCCGCGGCACCGCCCCGCGCGCCCAACCCACCGCGCCTCCTGCAGGTGATCGCCATGTCCAAGGCGCCCGGCGCCAAGGCGGCGGCCGAGACTACGTCGTCGTCCAGCGCCAGCTCGGACTCCTCGCAGTATCGCTCGCCCTCGGACCGCGACTCAGCCAGCGTGGTCACCGTGGACGCGCACGCACCGCACCACCCCGTGGTGCACCTGTCGGCGGCCGGCGCGCCCTGGGAGTGGCGGGCGGCAGGCGGCGCTGCACGGGTCCCCGAGGGCGACAGCGGCTACGAGCTGGGGGATCTGGCCCGTGCTTTCCGCCCCGGCCCTCGGGCCCCGGGTACATCCCCTGGCTCATCCGTCAGCGACGCAGAGCAGGAAGAGCCGCGTTTCGCGGCCGTGGCAACGGTCAACCTGGCCACTGGTGAGGGGCTGCCCCCACCGGGCGCGGCGGATGGGGTTTTGGGGCCCGGCAGCCGCGAGGCCACGCTGCGGCGCCCGGGCCCAGGCGAGCGCGAGGCGGGCGAGGCAGAGGCGGAGAGCTACTACCGCAGGATGCAGGCCCGCCGCTTCCCGGACTGAGCGCGGGCCAAGGGGTGGGCGGGAGGGGACCTGGGCCAGGCCGTCTAGGGATCAATAAAGAGGCCATTTGTTGACACCAAGGTCCCAGGTCGTTTGTGGGGATCTCTGCCAGCCACTCTGTAGCCGGGGACCCACCTCATTTCCATGCGGGAGGATGAATCTCACCCTTTTAGGCCGTGTAGCCACCACAGGGCTTTGGGGCAAAGGAGTGGGGCCAAAGGGGGACTCCCAAGTGGGGAGAAGCGGAGGTTAAGTGGGCTGAGCTCACAGAAAAGAAAACAGCAGCAAAGACCAACAGGCCCAATAAAGAGGGAAATCAAGCACAGGACATAGAAATTTATTCAAAGTCCAGGTACAGACTGGCTGGCTGCCTTCTACAATGTGAACAGCAAGAAAGGTCTAGAGGAAAGGCCGGAGTTTGTTATAAAAGTTTTAATCAGTTCTTCCCGTTACAAGCCATCGGAATGGGCAAATGGAATGTGTGGCCAAGGCTTGCTGTGTGCAACACTGAGCCTGTAACCGCCATTATCAAAATATACATCTGTCACCGTAAAAAACTGTGATGTGCTGCCTCCGTGTCTGACAACAGGTATAAAAAAAAAAAAAATCACAAATATTTACACCCTTGTTACACTCCACTGTGGACTCAGGATCCGAGGAGACCCCTGCCTGCTTGCAGCTGGGTGGCCCAGAGGGTGGTGGGGGGTGCAGTGGGCTGGATGCTGGTCCCACCGCCTGGGCCCCAGCATCAGAGGCAGACAAGCAACAGAAATACAACTTTGGTCCAAAATTTGAAGGAAAATCAAACACCCTGAAACAGCCTTTGCTGTTTGTCTAGGCAGATTGCAAGTGGAGCTGGTAAGGCAATGGCAGATAGAGGAAGGTGGGCGGGCGCCAGCCCAAGCCCTGTGAGGAGACCTGGCTCCTGGCCTCAGGCTCCTGAGTGCCGGGGGTCCCCAGCTCCGGAGACTGGATCCTGCCTGTGACTTCATTAAGCACAAGGAATAAAATAAAAGTACAGCATACAAAGTAATACGAGAAGCCTGGATTACACTCATACCATTGTATCATCTTGCTATAAAAAGTTACTTAAAAACTATTGCATATAAATGAAAAAAGATTAGAATATTTGGTCAACATGATATTGCTAGGCACAGCATCTGCAGCCACATCAGGTATGATACAGAGATTACAAGGGCTCCAAAGCTGAGGCGGAGGTCCGTACCCTCTGGGCCCGGCTGGGGACAGCGGCACCTGGAGGGTGGGGACTGAGAGAATCACTTGATCCATCATTGATTGAGTGGGGAAGGAGGTTCAGCTGGCCCTGGCCGACAGGCTCCCGCCCAGCACTGGGCACATGATCTTGTGGAAGGGAGCCACAGGCTGCTTGGTGTTTGCCCAGCCTGGCCCCCACTTTGCCTGTGGGTGGTGTGGCCACAAGGCAGGCAGGTTAAGGCACAAGAAAGCCGACTGTGGTCTGGGGTGCCCTCCCTTGGGCTGCCCGGGCTAGGGGCAGTGGGGACCCCTGCCACAGCCCCTGGGAGCCTGAGCTGTCACCGTCACTGCAAGGTCAGCAAGGTGAACTAGATTTAATTTTTTTAAAAACAGGTAAACTGATTTTTCTTTAAAAAAATAAAATCTCTGGTCTGTTAAGGTCACTTCAGCTGCTTTTTAAAGTGGCTTTTTTCTGGAATGACGGAAGTTGGCGCCAGGGCACCCGGCCACGAGCCCACCCTAGATGGTGGACTTGGAGAAGGACACCCGCAGGTGGTGGTTCTCGCCCAGGTCGTGGTTGTGCAGGTCGATGAGGGCCTGCACAGCCTCCTCCACTGAGCCCATCTGGATCAGCGCCATCTTGCGGTCTTTCCTGTAAGAGAAAGTCAGGGTCAGAGTGCAGGGCAGGGTCAGAGGGGAGGGTGAGCAGATGGGGTGGCTCCCAGGTACTCACTGGAAGAACTTGAAGCCCTTCACCACACCCCCGTTGCTGGAGAAGAGGCTCTTGAGGTCTTCCTCAGATACTGAGGGCCTATGGAGAGAGGGGCTGTTAATGGCAGGGGCACCACTGCAGACCACAGCTCCCAGGGACCACAAAGGCCTAAAGGCTCTTTGGGGCCTAGAAATGGTCCACAGTGACCTGAAATGGCCTTGATTTTTTTCTTTTCCTTTGTGGTACCAGGGATCGAACTCGGGTCCTTGCACTTGCTCAGCAGGCGGCGAAACCACTGAGCTAAATAATCCCCGGCCCCAGTCCCTTCTTTCCTTTTTTTGAGACAGGGCCTCACTAAGTAGCTCAGGCTGGCTTCAAAATTACAGTGATCCACAGGTCCCTGGAGTGCTGGGATTACAGGTGTGAGCCACCTTGCTTGGCTCTGAAATGACCCTGAGAAAACTCAAGAGTCTCTGAACTGGAGGCCCACAATAGCCCAGCATGGTGGCACATACCTGTCATCCTGCACAGCAGCAGGCTCCACAGGCTTGAGCCCAGCATGAGCAAGTTAGTAATGTAGTGAAACCATCTCAATTTTGTTGTTGTTGTTACTGGGGATTGAACTCAGGTCCCTGCACTTGTGAGGCAGGTGGCAGCACTACTGAGCTAATCCCTGGCCCCTCATCTCAAATTTTTTAGATAGCTAGAGGTGAAGCTCAGGGCAGACCCCGAATTCAAAAACACAGTAATACCCTGCCCCTCATTTTCTTTTGGGTAAGTTTCACCAAGTATCACTCAGGTGCTGGGCACATGACCCAGTGGTGAGCACCTGCCTGTACCCAAGGGGCCCCATGTCAGGTCCAGGGACCACTCACGGGATGTTGGAGAGGTGCAGTGTGGCGGAGGGTGGGAAGATGTTCTGGAAGTTCTTGGAGCCAGGCTTCTTGAAGCGATGCAGGGGCGAGTTGCCATAGTCCTTGGTGAGGCCCTGGTCCTCCTGGCCCTCCCTGGGCAACTGCACATTCTGGTGCTTGGACAGCGTGATGCGGATCGGCTTCCCATGCAGCTTGTGCCCGTTCAGGTGACTCATGGCTGCAGAAGGCAATCATGTCACCAAGGGCCTGGTGGGCAGAGATCCACCCGCCCCACCCTCTCAGCCAGGCCCTTACCCAGCTGGGCCTGGCTCCCATCTGCCATCTGCACCAGTGCGTTCTCCTTCTTGTTGAACAAGATCTTCACCCGCTGCACGTCACCGTAAACGCCTTCAAAAGCCCAGCAAGGACAGGGACTGAGTCTTGTGGCCTCGGCCCAACTCCCACCCACCGGAACCCCCCAAGGCTCCACTCAGCCTGACCAGGTTTGCTTATTGTGCCGCCAGGAGCCTGCGTCTAGCAGCCCAGGGCCATGACTGGAGCCACTAAATCAGCAGTCGAAAGCCCAAGGCAGGGAAACTGTCGAGAGCGACCACGCTCGCATGCTACTGACACGCTGAACTCTCAGAGCAGCATGCAGGGCGGTAAACCATGCGAATCTACGGCCAGGTGTAAAGTCCGCAAACCGGAAGCAAACCACATAACGAGGCCGAATGCCAAACTCCAAACTCATAGTACATCTCAGGGCGTAAAAATAATCTCAATTAAACGAAAACAAGATAATAAAAGTGTGAATAACATACCGAAAAGAATAAAGAGGCTTTGGGGTGTGACTCTCTTTAGAGGACAGCAGAGCAAGGCAGCGGAGGGACAGGGGAGAGGGAGAGGTCGGGGGGACGAGGTGCCATCGTCCACCCCGAGGAAGACAGTCCCGCAGGCGTGCAGCGGTTGATGGACGATGAAGTTGTCAGGATGTTAATTTCAAGGGCAGGTTGGTTTCCGGAGAGCAGGGTTTGAGGGGGAATTTTTGTTTTTATTTATTTATGTTTTTTTTGTTTGTTTGTTTCAAGCAACAACAGGAAGCAGAAGAACCGTGCAGTCAGTTGGCAAAGAAATTCCGGATCAGGGCAAGAAAAAAAATTGGGAAAGGGGAAGGGGAGAAAAGAAAAAAAAGTAGCAAAAAACACAGGTCAGTAAATACATAAGGAAACAAGGCAGTGTTCCAGTCACACTCCACACACACACAAACACACACACACGCACGCAAGTTAACAGCTCTACCTCGTGGACACACAGCTAGAAGGAGTGCGGCTCGGGTGGCGCAGGGGACTGGCAGTCTCTCCCCAGCTGCCACTGCACCACGGCCCTGCGATGGACACAGGCTGGTCTCTGTGCTGCGCGACAGCGGGTTAGTTCATGGCTCCTGCGTGACTTAGCTCGGCGCGGCTGGCAGCCCCTCCAGGCTGAGACTCAGGCTGCCTGCCCCAGCCCAGGAAAGCTGCAGGCAGGAACAGCAGGAACCTGCACTGATCCAGCGCCAGTCCCATTCGGAAGGAGGAAGTCCAGCCTTACCCTCACCCAAGCTCTCCAGAGCAGCAAACAGTCCTGACAAACACACAGTCACACGTACGTGACAGACACCTATATCTGGTCTGGGCCTGACCTCCAACAGCCCGAGGGGCTCCCCCAGTTCATCTAGACTGTTCTAAGTACCAAAGCGTCTCCACTCTGAACGTTATGGAATTGAAATAAAAGAGTAGGGAAACAGGAAACTCAGAGCATCTTGGGAAAAAGGCGAGCGTGAGCCAGTCTCGACACGGAGCAGACCACCAGCGTACAGGCGCAGCTGCTGGGTCTTCAGACCCTGGGAGACCTGGGCCCCTCCTGCTGGGCGGCCCCACTGAGACCCACACCTGGCCCGACTCGCCCCACATGGCCCTGGGACCCACATACCTCCGGGTTGAGGTTGCTGACCAGCAGGACAGAGTTCCCGGCCCCCCCGAGGCCTGGGATGCCGATGCGGCCCGCTGCAGCTGCTGCTGCAGCTGCTGAGGGAATGGCCAGGGGCGCCAGCGCTCCGTGCACGTTGGGGACAGACAAGCCTGGAAGGAAGGGTGGTCAGGAGTGAGCAAATGGTGTGACCCCACCAACGCGATGGTGCAGACACCCATCATGCACACAGGGCCACAGGAGGTGGCAGCCCACTCTGGCCCTACGTGAGGCTGCTCAGCCTCTCAGGACCCAGGCACAGCCTCACAGGTAGGAGCTTGGCCAGGCCAGTGCACCACACCCGTCTCCTCACAGCACCCAAAGGTGCCAGGTGTGGGCCCGTCTACATGCGCTGAACAGCACAAAAGCTCCTGCCTGCCAACGCAGACACGGCCCCTCCGCAAGCAGGGCCTGCCACAGGACGCCGCGGCAGCGGGCATGCGCGCCCATTCCTCCATGCAGACATGGCGCGGCGCGGCCGGCACCAACGGCACAGGTGGCCAGCGGCTGCACACGGTGCCGGCGCTGCCACTGGCGCATGCTCCTCAGCCTCAGCTCAGCGGCCATTTGCTTACCAGGCCACTCAATTCAATCTACGAGGGACACATCCCTCCACACACTGCGTCCTCGTCCTCGCCCCGGTGCTTGAAGGGAACCAGACCAAAGACTGCGCGGTTAGCGGCTCCTCTCCAACACCAGTGCCTGACATTCAGGCTCGTAGCCCTGCCCTGTCTACCGCCTGCCCTGTCCAAGCCCTGTGTGGGAGCAGCTGCCCCTGTGGCTCCCTTCCCCTCTCCCAGGAAGGGGCCCCGTGGCTTGGCATGGACAGAGCCTAAGGGACCGCGCCAGCCGCCCATAGAAGCGTGGCTGTGTGGAGAGGTGGTGTGGGCATGCAGGCGCTGGGGTCAAGGTCAAGTGTTGAGTACCTGCGGCTTGAGGAATGGCAAAGGTGGGAGGGAAACCAGCTCCTGCATACGGAGAGGCTGAGATTATACCAGGTGCACCTAGAAATAAACGAGACACTAACCATCGCACCCACCACCTCCACCAAGCCAGAGCTGTGCCGCCGGACTGGCCCCGTGCCCGCTGCAGGGCGACCCAAGCGCGGTCCACTGCTCTGAGGGCTGGACGTCTGGGTGCGGGTGCCCTGACTGGCCGGTGCTGGCGTGCAAGGGGCAGGGCCATCTCCCTGGGAGCAGGGCTGCAGGGCCTGAGGGTACTGACTAACTAGCCAACTGTCCCCTCCCAGCCCAGGGATTCTGAAGCCCACTGAGGGCCACCCTTTCTGGAGCTTTCCAAACACACTCAGTGCCACATCAGGACAACATCTTACCGAAGGCTGCGGCCATGGTCTGGTCCAGCGAGGGCTGGCTGTCCCCAGAGGGCAGGTCTGGGCGCGTATAGTCACGGCTTTTGTCGTTGTTGTACTTGACATTGAGGCTGGTGAGCTTGGAGAAGTCGATGCGCAGGGTACAGCAGGCGTTGTAGATGTTCTGCCCGTCCAGCGACTGCATACAGAGGAAGGTCAGCCATAGCCGGGTATAGCCAGGGTAGACATCTCCCGGGGCTCCCACTTACCAGCTTGGCGTGCTGGGCGCTCACGGGGTCGGCGTACTGGAGCAGCGCCTGGAACTGACTGTTCTTCGTGAAGGTGATGATCTTCAGGACAGTGCCAAACTTGGAGAAGATCTGCAGGACCCAGGATGACTGTGAGCACGAGGCCGGCCCTGAGAGCCGCCCCTGCGCCATGCACCCGCCACCCACATCCTCACCTGGTGCAGCACATCCAGGGTCACGGGGTAGAAGAGGTTCTCCACGATGATCCTGAGCACGGGGCTCTGCCCAGCCATTGCCATCCCTGCGTCCACAGCAGCCGCCGAAGCAGCCAGGGCCAGGTTCCCCGACTGGACAGAGTTCACAGCCTGTAGTGCTGCCTGGGCCCGCTGTGGAGACACCGCCATGAGCCCCATGGACTTGGCCCAGCCCACCCAGACCCCTCCGCTACCCGCGTGGGCACGCACCGCCTGGTTCGGGGAGCTATCAGTCTTGAGCTCTTTGTGGTTGGAGAACTGGATGTAGATGGGCTGACCTCGCAGGACAGGCGTCACAGAGGTATAGTAGTTCACCATGGTGTTGGCTGCCTCCTCCGTGTTCATCTCGATGAAAGCCTGGTTCTTCCCCTTGAGCATCAGGAGATTGGTGACCTTCCCAAAGGGCAGCCCCAGGGAGATGACCTCGCCTTCAGTCACGTCGCTGGGCAGCTTTCGGATGTGGATCACTCTGGAGGGGACGCCAGCACTCCTGCTGTCACCTTTGAACTTCTTGCTGTCGTTTCCGTTTGCTGAAAAAGGGCAGTGGGCTCTCAGGTGGGAGAAGCTGGCACTATCTTGCACGCCAAGTCTCTTCTGTCCTCGCTTCCCAGGAAGCCACTTGGGAACCCAGGGGCCTGAGGTCAAGCCGGCCAGGACCACTGCTGTATAAAACTCCCCTACATCTCCTTGTGAAAGACTGTCTGAGTCCTAGAATTCCCAGGCCTAAACTGCTCCGGATTCAGCATGGACCACAAAGGCCCAGGCAGTGTGAGGTGGGGAGGGTGCAAAGACAAACAGCAGCGGAAGCCCAGCACACACCTTGGGGAGGAGACACCCACGGACTTCACTGACAAGCCTGGCTGGGGTGCTGGGTTACCTGTGGAAGCCGAGTTGCTGCTCATGATAAAGGGCCCGTTGGTTACACACGTAGAAAAGAGCTCGTCAGATCCCCGCTGGAAGAAAGAAAGATGCTGCCTTGTACTGGCCACCAAGGCCAGAGACAGCCCCTCCTTGTGTGCCCACCCATCCCCAGTCAAGGTCTCAGCTCACCCTAGGCTCCCTTCTTGCTCCTGCCACTTGGGGGAGCCCTGGGCTCTGCACGACCCCAAGCTCACCTCTGAGACTGGGACCCATGCCAGCAGCCACGCGAGACCCCCACAGGCCAGTGCACTGTCTGCTCTGGCAGCAGCTTCCAGAGACAAAGCCCCTGCCACGCTGCAGCCGCCAACTATGCAGCCCAGGAACCTGTCCTATTTCCCAGCTGCCTGAGGAAACCCGACCCTTGGGCCTCGGCACACTTTCCCAGACAGACACTGCACCTTTATCCAGTGGGCCTGGCCTGGCTCCCCAGTTCACGTGATTAACTCAACCTCTCCTTGAGAATTACATTAAAAGTGGGCACCTGGGCTCCAGAAGGCAGATTAACGCCCCCTCCATAAAACTGGAGGGCACAGCACAAGAACCAAAAGGTGAAACTGGAGATGCTGGGACAGTCCATGGTCACCCAGGAAACGAGCACTCGGGGGTTCGGGTGCCCTAGAACCTTGGGCTGACACGGCCACTGGCCTAGAACCTCGGGCTCCCTGGCTTGAGGCTGCCACCCCACAGGTGCCCTCTATCCCTCCCCGCTCATGCTTGTCTGGGAGGGGACTGTCGGGGCAAAGCCGCAGACTCCACCTCTGGCCACCAGGAGTGGAGGCCAAGAGCAGTGGCAGCACCAGGAACGCAGCCTTCTCCTTACCTCTCCCACTGCCCTTTCTGACCACCTATCCTTCCTTCCCAAGGACACCTCATCCTTATCCCCTTCGAAAAGTCAACTGAAAGGGCACTGGCAAGCCCCGGACCAACCCTCCCCAAGAGCACCCAGGTCTGGAGATGGGGAAAGAAAACTGACGTGCCGGGTGTGATGGCGCACATGTGTCCCAGCACTTGGAAGGCTGAGGCAGGAGGATTGCCACAAGTTTGAGGGCAGCCTGGGATACACAGTGAATCCAAGGCCAGTCTAAAATACATCAGACCTTGTTTCAAAAACAACGACCAAAAAAACCGAAACCCAAGGAGGCCCTCAACAGCTTGTGTGGGTAAAGGGTCAGGAAGACCTCAGCACAGTGGAAGAAAGCCCTGGTTCCTTGAGTGCCCACACTGCCCAGCACAAGGCTGAGAAGCTGCAAGAGCTGCTTCAGGCTGATCTCTATATAGATGGCTTAGTCAGCCCACTCCACGAGCAGACCCAGATGCTCAAGGGTCCAGGATGCAGCTGTGCCTGCTGGTGGAAACCAGGGCCAGGTGGGGGAAGCTAGGTAGAACCGGGAAACACAGGCTGCCCACCTCCAGTGGTACGCCTGGATGCAAAGCCTCACCCTAGAACCTTGTCAGCTTTTCTAAAGCACAGGAAGTCACCTCCTGCGTGGCCTCTCCCCCCTCCTCCTCAGACTGTAAGGCTGGGGATACCAAGGCTGGTCCTCCCCCAGCTGGACAGGGGCCAGTCACCCACACAGCCCCCATGTCCTGCCACACTAACCTTAAAGGGGCATCTGGGCTTCCGCCTGGGTGCAGCAATGGGCGGGGCCACACTTCCTGGCAGTAAGCTCTTGGCCACCTGCCCAGAGCCCTAACCGACAGCCCCTGGGCAGGGCCAGCACTGTCTGCAGGCAGCCCCATGCCCACTCAGCCACAGGCCCGGTCTGCTGAGCAGTACCTCGGGCACAGATGCCCAACGCAGCAGCAGCCAGGGTCAGGCCTTGCCCCACACCTACTCTGGGGTCTCCTGAGCTCCAACTGATACAGCATCAAAGGAGGAGCCTCACAGCTAGAGCACCCGAGTGGCAGCTCCCCCTTGGGAGACCCCTCAGCCTTCCACACCTTTCCCTCCCATAGAAACAGCCCACTCTGGGCAGAAGCCTGTGCTGTCCTGGTCCAGACAGAGCCGGGCCAGCCCTGGGGAAATCAGGGTGAAAGGCAGTCCCCACAGAAGCCCCAGACAAGCGTCTCTGCCCAGGCTTCAGATGAAAGTCCCACTCCCTCCTCCTGCCACTGAACAAACAGGTTTTATCTGCAGGAAGATCTGCAGGCCTCACGCAGACAGCAGCCCATAAGGGAAAAACTGAAACCTGGTCTGGGAACCACCAGACTCACCAGAAACCAGCTGGCTGCAGCTCAGGGTGTCCAGGCAGGAGTGTCCCAGTGCAAATGGGGACATGACGCTGACACCCCCGGCCCCCACACCAGCTACAAACAAGCAGGGGGGCCAGTCCTCACCCACACAGGTCTTCCCTCAGCTCACAGGGCCTTCTTCAGAGGCAGTCTAGGTGGCCTAAGCCCACAGTCCCAGCTACTCTGGGACCTGAGCCAATCCGCTCAGGACCAGCACGGGTGGCACTAAGACCCTACTTCAAAAAAAAGGGAAAAACCACTCCTCCTAGTGCAGAGGAGATGCTGCCCCTCCATTTCTGCTCAACTCAAAACATGTCACAACAATCATACAGGAAAACTACCTGAAAAGACAGCTCTTCTGAAGCATATTGCCATTAAGACATACTTCATAAGACCCACCTAATGCCCTGGATCCCACTGCATCTCCACCAGTGCCCAGAACAGCCCAGCTTCCTCTAGGGGGCTTTTTTTTTTTTTGGTACTGGAGATTGAACTCGGGTCCTTGCACCTGCGGTGAAACCAGAGCTAAATCTCCAGCCCTAGGGGGCTTTTATAAAAAGACAGTTTCACTACGTAAGCCTAGTTGGCCTTAAACTCATAGTGACCCTCCTGCCTCAGCCTCCCAGATGCTGGATTACCGGCGTGTGCTGCCACCACCAAGCCCAGCTCTTTTCCTGAGGCTTCTCTGAATGTCAGGCATGGAGACTGCAGATGTGGGCTCCCACAGTCACCAGTGCACTGCTACTGAGTGAAGGAACGCAAAGGGGCAGCCAGCAAACCCAGCCCGTTCCAACTTCACACAAGGCCCAGGGCCTAAGGATCTGGACAGGACTCACACACATTCTGAAGAACTCCTGCTGGGCAAACCCAACCACCCCAATCCAGACTGTAAGCCTCAGAGCTGCTTCAGAAAACAATGTCACTGTCCACCTTAATCCAGCAGAGAAGATGAGCCCAGGGATCGATGCAAGAGCAGAGGTCAAGCAGTGTAAAAACAAGCGACATGAAGATGAAGAGTGCCTACCTTTGTACCAACTGCTATGTCTGGGACGATGCTGTGGAGAGAAACGAGATACGTCAGCAAGGTGTGCTCTGCAGGTGGCAGCCGGGAGCCCAGCCTGGGCCCAAGGGCCTCAGCCTTCGGGAAACTCAGAGGGACAGGGAAATGAGCTACCCACTTAATCTTAACTTGAAAAGGGGCCACCATTGTCCTTCAGCGCCCCTCCCTCCCAGCAGGATCCCAGGCCCCGCCTCTGGACACTTAAGAGGCCCAAACACTAGTCACCCCTCTTGGAGGGGGGTCTCGCTGTTAAGCTTCAAGGGCCGTTGTTTGCTTTCTGTAAAACTGGAAGTGCCGGGGAAAGGGCGAGAAGCAGGCCAAGAGGAGAGACCCTGAGGTCAGAGCTTCCGGCCGGATGGGGGCAGGGAGCTCCCTGAGGAGACTGGTGGCTGTTGGAAGGGTGGTTAAAATTAACAAGGAGCAGACGGGCCAGGATACAATCCAAGTTACTAATCAACCCTGGCTGCACATGACTGGACTTTCTCCCCTCCTGGGGAAGGCAAGAAAAGATCACGACTACCAGGATTCCCGAGCGCAGCACCTCCACTAACTCCTAACAAACAGCAAAACCCGCCAGGGGCCTCAACGTGGCAGACAACGCTGGCAAGGCCCTAAGTGACTCACGAACGTCTGCTCGGGAAGGAGCCTTAGTCAGCGGCTGGCCGTGGCCCCTTCCTGGGAGCTGGGCTCTCCCCATGCCCGGCCCGCACCTAGCCAATGAGGCGACCTGAGGCACTGGGCAGCACGGAGCCTGCGCCACTGTACACAGCAATGTGCCGAGACCTAGGGGGCCACATGCCCTCAACAGACAAAAACAAAAATTGTGGTTTCAACAGACTTAAGCTGCTGACTCAATAAAAAAAACTCCTAGAAAATACACCAGGAACGCCAAGCACCTCGGGGCCTTGGATTTCGTGAGGAGCAGGGTCGCAGCCGCAGGAGCATCGCATATCAGCCCGCAAGGCTGCGCCTTGACCGCGAGCACACAAGCTAGACCCAAGCTAGACGCGGTCAGCCCCGAGGCCATCCCCTCCAGGCCTGGGCGGCGTCCTCCTGCACACCTCGCTAAGTGAAAAGGCCGACCCTAGCCCAGACCCTGTGCGACTTCAGATCCTGGACCCCCACCCCACAATGTCCAGCCTGGGCCGGGCAGGGTCCACGATCAAAGCCCGCGCGGCGGGAAAGGCGCGCGCACCCGCGACGAGACGCGCACGCGCGACAGCAGCATAACTGCGCAAGCGCGGCGCCGGACGGGGCGCGCGGGGGAGAACATCTGGGCGCGAGGGAAAGGGCGCATGCGTGTAGAGCGGACGGGAAGCGGGAAGGGCCGCGCGGCGCCGTAGCGAATCGAACGGGCAGTCGGGACCGCGCAAGGAAGTGCAGGAGGGGGTGCGGGGCAGCGTAAGCTTAAGACCGGGACAGTAGAGGACTAAAGTGCGCCGGGTAAAGTAGGAGAAAATGGTCGCGGAGCAAGGGCGCGGCCCCTCCGCCCCTGGGCTCCCGCGCAGCCGGTCCCGCGCACGCCACGCGGACAGGAGGCCCAACGCCCGTAACGGCCCCGGCGACGGGAATAGCGGCGGAAGGGGAGGTTGGGTGGCAGCCTGGCCAGGACTGTAGCCCAGAGTGGGGGAAGCGAATGCAGGGCAAACTCACCCGTCCATGGCACAAAGAGCAGACCCGCAGGGGAAGGAGTGGAGGCGCCGGAATAGCAGGAACCGACTGAACGGCTCCGAGTTATAGACTCACAAGATGGCGGAGACGCCCGCACACGTCCCCCGCGCGCGCAACCCATTGGCTCCAGCCGTGACTGAGGGCGGAGCGAGTTCTATGGCCGCCCCTCCAGAACCTCCCAATGGCCTGGAGGCCGCTACTGAGGTGGGGTCAAGAAGGAGGACCCGCGCCTGTTGGAGGAAGTAGCCATCCGTCATGGCGGAAGGCGAAAACGGCCTGTGAAGTAGGGAGCGGTTGCGAAACCGTGTGGATACGTGACGGCGTTTAAACCAATGAACGAGCGGCCGCCAGGGGAAGGGCTTTGCGGGAGAAGCCATCTTGAGAGTGGGTACGTGGCGAGTCGGGAGGAGAGAAGCATGCTTGCCCTCCGGCTACCGCCATCTTGCAAGCGGGCAGGGGCCATCCGCCTGTGGCATGAGGGCAAAAGGAGCTGTGTCGCCATCTTTAAATAGGGCGGGGAACCTACCGCTCTCCATCTTGCTTGTGGGCACATGGCCAAAACGTCGGATTCAAACTGAGCCTTTGCTCCTGGATTAGTGCTTGGGGAAATGGAGGCAGGCCACAGCGTCGCGCGCCAAGGAATGCGACGAGATCCCACATCACTCCAGAACATCCTTTGTCCACCCCAGAGCAGCCAAGCCCGAGTGCCAGTACAGCGATGGGAAAACTGAGGCTCTACGGTGAATGCCTTCTCTCCCTGCAGATTAGAAAACTGAGTCCCGGGCTGTAGAGTGAATGGCTGCTCGTCATACAGCTGAGGAAATTGAGGCCTGAGCCTCACGGTGGACAGGCGCTCTTACAGATGGGGAAACTGAAGGGCCGGGGATTTAGCTCAGTGGTTCCGCCGCCTGCTTCGCAAGCGCAAGGACCTGAGTTCGATCCCCAGTACCAAAAAAAACCAGAGGCACAGATGGGGAAACTGAGATCGGGCACAGAGTGAACAAGAGCAGAATCCCACTCTCTTGAAAATCGAGCATGGCAGGGGATGCCTGTAATCCCAGCACTCGGGAGGCTGAGGCAGGAGGATCCCCGCGAATTCAAGACTGGGCTACATAGTGAGTTCGAGATCAGCCTGACTGACATAATAAGATACTGTCTCAAAAAATTTAAATTAGGGCCAAGAATTTAGCTCAATGGCACCGTGCCTGCCTCGAAAGTGCAAGGTCCTGAGTTGGATCGCCAGTACTGAGAATTAAAAAAAAAAAAAATTTCCACTCTCTCCGGCCTCTGCCCAGCGGTTTACTAGTCCGGGGCCCGGCTGCAGGAGGAGACATTGGGTCTGTGAGTACACACTCAGTAAATAGACAAAATTATCCGGATTCTTCTGTCCTTGTTGGAAAAGGGATTGCTGCCCGGCACCAGCACAGAGAAGAAAAGCCAGGCCTGCTTTCCCGGTGAGGTGAAGTGGGGTTGCCTCGGGAGTCCTGGCAGCTGCCCTGTCCTGGCCAGAGCCTGGCGGGGGCCCAGCAGCCTCGGATTCCCAGTGGGCCCGGTGCCAAGGGATTCGTCGGGGATTAGGGCCGGCTGCCGATTCCCACGGAGTCTCCTTGAGCAGCCAGCCAGCAGGCATTTGAAAGCCCAGAACCGCTAATCAGGAATGTCCTGGTGGATTTAGGAGAAGCCCGGTGCACGCCTATGGATTTGCACACTCCGGGATGCTTGTCCTTGTCCCTTAAGTGGCTGATGCAGGGATCAGCCCCATCCTTGGAGCCGACAGGCTTGGCCAAGGGAACTCAGGTGGCTGCCAAGGTGAGCACAAGTCTAAACCCACATTTGGTTGCTAAATTGCCCAGGCCACCCTCAGCCTCTTAGAGTGCTGGGATTCCAGGTCACTGCAACCATGCTACCTTTGCTGCCAGGCTGACTTCTGGTGCACAGCTATTCCTTCTAGGTTTTTCCTTGAACCTGCCTGTAATTGTGCCACGCCCTGCCCCAGGATCTTTGCATGCCCATCCCCTCTGGGAAATTTCTCCTTGTATCAGTCCGTAACCTCCTTCTTAGTGCCAGGTGGGGAAGTGACAGGCAGCTGAGAGCACTTTCCTAGAGTTGGCTTCAGGGTCACACTTTTGGATTGCAGGCAAACCCAAGAGCATCAAGAGGGGCATGGGACGTCCCTGGGCCAGCTAGATGCCCTCGTCCAAAGCAGGGCTAAGATAAAACTATGAGACTCTTGCACCAGGTGTGGTGGTGCACACCTATCATCCCATCACTTGGGAGGCTGAGGCAGGAGGGTCACTGCAAATTTGAGGCCAGCCTGAACTACATAGTGAGACCCTGTCTTGAAAAAGAAAATCCAAAAATAAAAATTTGAAAAGCCCTTTGTCACTGCAGCTGGGGCTTGGCCTGGGCCTGGCCGGCTATGCAGAAGCCAGACTTGGCACCATTTACAGATGAGCCGTAGCTGCGCACCTGATGAATTCAACAAGTGGGGCCACTTTGCCTGTGTTCTGCTCCAGCGCCTGGCCTGGCCTCACCAGCTGCTCCTTCATTAATGATTTAGAGGAGCAGCCTGAGCCCACCTTGCCTTTGTTCGAGGCACATAGGCAGCCTTATCCCTGCGGAAATTGATCCTCTCGATACTGTGGCCTGAGGGAGGTTGGAGGGGCCCAGGGCTCTCAGAGTGGCCTGGCCGGGCTTGGCCTCCCGATGCTCTTCAGGTCTGACCAGGGGACGCAATGGCCTGACCTCAGTTTGCCCCTTTTGTCAAAATTCTGGTGAGGGGGCCGGGGAGGTAGCTCAGCAGCACAGGGCCTGCCTGGCAAGTCCAAGGTCCTGAGTTCAGTCTCTGGTACCAAAAAAAATTCTGGTGGGGCCAGGGCCAGAGTGTTATTTCCTGTGATTTTCACATTGAAATGGATTCATCCTTTTAGATATTGTGGTTTATTTCCTCTCCCCCCGCCCGCCCCCTTTTTGAGAGACAGTCTGGCTATGTAGTTCAGGCTGGCTGTGAACTCACTGTGTAGCCCAGGCTGCCTGTCAACTCATGAAGATCCTCCTGCCCTAGCCCCCAGAGTGCTGAGATTACAGGTGTGCACCACCACACCTGGTCCACCCCCGCCCCCACCCCCTTTTTAAACACTCTAATCCTTGGTTTTTGTTTGTTTTTTGGGTACTGGGGATGGAAACCAGGATCTTCACACTGAGCCACATCCCCAACAGGTTTTGTATTATTTTAAATTTTGAGACAGTTTTTGGTAAATTGCCCAGGCTGGGCTTAAACTTGAAATCTTCATACCTCAGCCTCAAAGTGCTAAAAAAAAAAAAAAAAGCAAAACAACAAAAAATACAATCAAAGTGCTGAAATTACAGGCATGAGCCACCACCTCACCTTTCTTTAGTGCCTTGATTATAAAGTCAATACAGCAGGACCCAGGGTGGGGCCTTCTGCTACCCGAGCCAGTTCCTAGATTTTTTTTTTTTTTTGGTACCGGGGATTGAACTCGGGACCTTGCGCTTGCGAGGCAGGCGCCACAACCACTGAGCTAAATCCCCGGCCCAGTTCCTAGATTTTTTTTTTCTCCTTCAATACTGGGATAGAATCCAGGGTCTCTTCACTTGAATTGCATGCCCATACCATTTTGTTGTTTTTAATTTTGGGACAGCATCTCACCAACTTGCTAAAATGCCCATGTTGGGCTCAAATTCAAAATCCTGCCTCAGACTTCCACAGTACTGGGATGACAGAGCACACCATCACAGCCGGATCCCACATTTCCTGGAGTTGGGTACAGGCAGGAGCATAGCCTCAGACATCGAAGGCAAAGCTGCAGGGAACTCAGATCTAACCCACTCTCTGAGGAGCTGGACCCAGCAGGGACCCAGCACTCACCCCTCCCTAACCCCAATTGTCTGGATCACTGGTCCTGTCAGAGGTGCTGGCTTGCAAGGCCCCAGAGGGAGCACCCTCTCCACCCCACCCCACCCCACCCTACCCTGTGGCAGCCCAGCCAGATCCACTTCCTGTTTGATTGATTGATATTTGGCCTTGTTTTTGGGACACAGACTTGCTACATAGTGCTGGCTGGCCTTGAACTCACTACGTAGTCTCGTCTGGCTTTGAATTTACGAGGATACTTCTGCCTCACCCTCCTAGAGTGCTGGGATGACAGGTGTGTGTCACTACGCCTGGCTTGTCTTTTTTTTTTGGTACCGGGGATCAAACTTGGGACCTTGCTCTTGTGAGCCAGGGAGTGGAACCACTGAGCTAAATCCCCAGCCCTTGTCTATCTCTTTCATTAAATTTCCTGAGTTTGCCCCTACTTTTTTCCCCTGGCCCAGGACCCCAGGTGACATGACTGGTCAGATCTCCTGGGACAGAGACCAATTCTCAGACATCCTGGTCTTTGCTTCCTGCATGGTGTCAGCATCCAGAGCACCAGGTGGGGTCTGGGATGCCCCTCCAAGGGGCTGTCTGCCACCTCCCTCAGGCTCAGCCCTGGCTGTGGAGTAAGGAAGGGGATGGCGGAGGTGACAGTTCCACTTCATGTTCCTTCAAGGCCTGTGGCACCCACAAGACCCAGTGCTGCTGCCCTTGACCTGGGTCTCCTTGTCCCATGTCATGTTTTGGGCGGGGTCCCTGTTCCCAGCCCATGTGTAAAGGGGGACAGAGGCCTTTCTGTCGAGTGCTGGCCCTGTGGTGCACTGTATGAGGTCCTTGGCAGCTGGGCCCTGAGCAGTCCCGGAAGCCACCAAGCCTATCAAAGAGGCCCCCACCCAGCCATCACAGCCCACCGGAAACAGCACAGAGGGAAAGGCAGGAAGGGCCAGGCTGGTGTGAAGGGAAAGGCTGGGAGGCAGAGTTGATCTGGGGAGCAGTGGCTGTCACTGAATGAGGCCGGGCCAGACGGCAGAGGGAACCCTAATGCAGACAGCCTGCTGGGGCTTGGCTTGTGTCCCCCTGGAGGCTCAGCCCACCTGCCCACCCAGGCCCCAGTGAAGGGCATGTGACGGAACAGAGGCTCTGCAGGTGTGACATGTTAAAGTCAAAGCCAGGCATGGTGGTGGATGCCAGTCATCCCCTTACTCAGGAGGCTGAGGCACAGTGAGTTCAAGGCCAGCCTGGACTACTAACCTTACATTGAGCCTGTCTCAAAAAAACAAATGAGAAAAGGCTGTGGATTCAGCTCAGTGGTTCCACCGCCTGCCTTATAAGCACAAGGTCCCAAGTTCAATCCCCAGTATGAAAAAAACCCAAACAAACAAACACACACTGTGGATGGTGCTCAGTGTAAAAGCCCTGGCTTCCATCCCCACTACTGGAGAAAAACATTTTTTAAAAAGAGAAATTTGAAGGGCCGGGGATTTAACTCAGTAGTTCTGGCACCTGTCTCACAAGTGCAAGGTCCCGAGTTCGATCCCTGGTACCAAATAAATAAATAAATAAAATACACAACAAATCCTTAAAATTCAACAATTAAAAAAAAAAAGAGAGAGAAATTTGGGTAGAGTCACAGCTGGAGAGGCAGGACCAGTTTGTGTTGTGCTCAGCTGCTCCTGTGTGCTTGGTTACGGCTGGAGGCAGGGCTGGCCTGGGCGGTCACCGTGGTAGCGACAGGAGGACACACAGCCCCTCCGCCCGCCCGCCCTCTGCCTCTGAGGCCTTGCAAAATTCATTACAGGGGAGATGTCTCGGTGCAGGGGAACCTGAGCCCAGCTGAAAGTGATCCTGGGCCATCTGCTCACTGGCATCCTGGAGGTCATCGCTCCAGCTGCAAAATGGGGGGCAGGGGAGCAGGGTGACAGCCACTCCTCCCCACAGCGTCCAGGTGCTAGGATCCCACTCGGTCCTCTGCGGCGTCCAGACCTTGATGTGCTCTTTGTTTTGTTTTGCAGCTCTGGGATTGAACCCATGGCCTTTGCACTGAGCTACATCCCCTGCCTTTTAAAAATTTTATCCTTTGAAACTTGCTAAATCTCTGTTTTCCACACTGGGTTTGAACTTGTGATCCTCCTGCCTCAGCCTCCCAGAGTGCTGGGATTATAGATGGATGTTGCCACACCTAGAAGCTGTGTTCTTTGTAGAAAGTCAAACTATTAAAGGGCCTGAGATTGCAAGGATATAGGAAGGAGCTGTTCTCCATTATGGGAGACTCGCCCAGGGGACAGATGTGGTTGTCTGGGGCTCTGTGTGGCTGTCGCACTGAAGAGCACTTGGTATGGAATGGTGCTGCTCAGCACTCTTCAGTGCTCAGGACACCCCATAGCAAATGACCAGGCCCCAGAATGCATTGTGCCCAGGGCAAAACCTTGGGATCAAGTATAGAGCCTGGTGACAAATGCCTATTATTCCACCACTCTGGGAGGTTGAGGCAGGAGGATCCCAAGTTTGAGCCCAGCCTGGTCACTTTAGTGACTTTTTGAGACTGGGTCTCAAAAACACAAAAAGGGCAGGAGTTGTAGCTCAGTGCAAAGGCCCTGGGTTTCATCTCCAGTACCCACCCCCAAATACCCCAGTGTCCCTCGAAATGGTGCCCTGGCATCAGCTGCTACTGTCAAGGGGCTGTGAGACAGGTTGGGCGGACTCTGGTAGATAGCAGTGTGCGCCGGAGGCCAGGCCCCGCCACTTGGCCTCCACCATAGTTAGATGAAAGCAGAGACAGCAGCCCACACCGGTAACATCACGACATCAATAGTTGATGGGGAACTGGACACTGATCTCCCTGTCCAGCAGTGGCTCAGGTGGCCCCTGTGGTCCCCGCCTGGGCAACGCTCCTGACTGCCAGCCAAGGGACAGGACCGGCCCTGGCCAGTCTGAGCCCGAGTGGCAGGTGGCTTGCGCTGACTGTGCAGCCCAGAACCAGGTCACACTCAGCAGTTGTGTTTTTTTTTTCCTTCCCAGTACTGGGGATGGAACCCAGGGTCTTCGAACCAAGCTATTTTTTTATTTTTTATTTTGAGATAGGGTCTCCCTAAATCATCCAGGCTTCTGCTCAAGCTGGTGATCCTCTGGCCTTAGCCTCCCACAGTGCTGGGATTAGAGGAGTGCACCACTTTCTTCTGCTAATTGATTTTTATTTTTATTTAATTATTTATTTATCTATTTTTGGGGACAGGGGCTCGCTATACAGCCCAGGCTGGCCTGGTACTGACAGTGATCCTCCTGCCTCTGTCTCCTGAGTGCTGGGATTACAGGTGTGGGGCACCACTGCAGGACAAGCTAGTTGATTTTTAAATTGTTACAAGGTGGCATTACACACATTCTGCAAACATTTTTTTTGAAAAAGTCCTCAAGGGTTTTGTATCCATTTTTCTCTTTATACATTTATAAACAAATTCCATTTCTCCCAGGTCTAGAAAAACATTGAAAGTTACAACTGGTTACAAAGGCAAAAACAACCAGAGAAATCCAGAGGCAACAACTGTTAATATTTCAGATGTCATTACATTGCACAGGATTTAAGTTTTTATTTTGTAATTTCATTCTGCATTACACAAACAAGGCATGTTTCCTTGTTTAAAATGTTTTCTAAAATGGGCATAGGGTCCCCAGGCTTGGTGTTGCATGCCTATAATTCCAGCACTCAGGAGGCTGAGGCAGGAGAAGTTCAAGGCCAGTCTGAACTACATAGCAAGACCCTGTCTCAAAAAAAATTTTTAAAAAGCAAACAGGGCGGGGGATTTAGCTCAGTGGTTTCGCTGCTTGCTGCGCAAGCGCAAGGACCCGAGGTTGATCCCCAGTACCAAAACAAACAAACAAACACCCTCCAAAAATGTTTTCTAACCAAGCATAGTGGTGCATGCCTGTCATCCCAGTACCGTGGGAGTCTGAGGCAGGAGGATCGCAAGTTCAAAGCAATTCTCAGCCATGTAGTGACACCCTCAAAGTAAATTAAAAGAAGCCGGGATGTGGCTCAGTGCAGACCCTGAGTTGGATCCCCAGTACAAAAAAAAAAAAAGCCTGTTTCACTTGCCTCCTTTTATGCCCTGAAACTGCCCATGTGGTATTAAGCGTCATCTCTCTACTGTGCTTCCCCGGGCCCAGTGTGCGCTGCAGCCGGTACCGTGGGGGCGTGGCCACCAGGTGATGTGGGCAGAGGTCAGGTTACCCCCATCCGCGTCTAGCGCTGCACCTTCTCCCCACACAGAGCCTCTGGCAGTGTCACTGCGGCCCCTGCAGCGGCCCTGTCCCCAGCCAGGAGTGAGGATGGAGGTGGCTGGTGGCCGGGCCCAGCTGTCCCCTGGCAGGCTTGCCACCCTGCCCTTGGGCTTCCTTCCTGGGGTCTTATCGAAGGCCAGTCAATCCTCTGACTGCCTAGAAAGGGGAACGGTGAGGGCCCAAGAAAAAAAGACAACAGAGACTCGTAATGGCAAAGCATATGGGGAGCCTGGAGGTCAGCGCCTCAGAGTGGGCGAAGGACAAAGACAACCCGACCTTGCCACTATTTATCGGGTTGGTTCATAGGGAGTACAGATGATTCACAGGGCAGCCATAACCCTAACTTCACAAGGGTTTTATAATCCCAGGGAGTATAAAATTTCTCCGTAGGTGGCAATAATCCTGAGTTCTCGAGGATTTTAGGCTGATGTAATCTTGCCCTTGAGCATCACAAGTCCTGGGGCCATTGAGGCCTAGAACGGCTACAGCAGGGCCTCCCAAGCTCAGCCAGACCTGGTTTCCTTTAACTTCCGGGAGTCGGGGAGGCCGGCCCCACCTACGCCCCCCTCCCATCCTGTATTCAGTTCTTTGTTTGGTTGGTTGGTTTTTTGAGACAAGGTCTCCTGTGTAGCTCAGGCTGGCCTGGGACTCATGGCTATCCTCCTGCCTCAGCCTCCTTAGGGCTGGGATCACAAACATGTGCCACCATGCCCCGCTCTGTCCTGTATCCAGAGCAGCCCAGGCACCAACTCTGGGCAATGGAGCCCACCCTGTGCACCCACCCAGCACCCCAAGGCCTTTATGTCCAGAGAGCACAGCCTGACAAACAGGAAAAGCTCAGGTGATTGCGTTCCCTAAAATTTAATGCCCTTTAAAAAACTTTTTCCCCACAGTGGTAAGGATGGAACCCAGGGCCTTTGCACTGAGCTACATACTTGCTCCCCTTCTATTTTTTTTTTTCCAGTACCAGGGATCAAACTTGGGACCTTGTGCTTGGGAGGCATGGCGCCACTGAGCTAAATCCCCAGCTCTCCCCCTTTTTTGAGACCAGGTCTGGGTATGTAGTTCAGGCTGGCCTTGAATTTGCATTAATCCTCCTGCCTCGGCCTCCCAAGTGCTGGGATTATAGGCGTGTGCCAGCACACCTGGCTCAGCCTCTTTCTTTCAAGAAAGCTACACTGAGTCTAGTATGGTGGTGCACATCTGTAATCCTAGCACTGTGGGAGGTTTAGGCAGGAGAATCCCAAGTTCCAGCCCAGCCTGGGCGATTTAGTGATTTAGCAAAACCCTATCTCAAGATATATATAAAAAAAAAAAGAGAGCTGGGGATACTGCTCAGTGAGAAGGGGTTCAATCCCTAGCACTAGGGATAAAATAAGAAAGGACCTTGTCTCTAAATTATAAATAAAAAATAACCTTGGTGTGATGGCACATGCCTGTAATCCCAGCACTCACTCAGGAGGCTGAGGCAGGAGGCTTGCCATGTGTTTGAAGCCAGCATGGGTTACATCGTGAATTCAAGGCCAGCCCAAACTATACAGCAAGTCCCTGTCTCAAGAATAAATAAATAGGGCCGGGGATTTAGCTCAGTGGTTCCACCGCCTGCCTGGAAACCATAAGGTCCTGAGTTTGATCCCCGGTACCCCCCCCCTCAAAAAAAAAGAGAATAAATAAATATACGCCGGCGATATAGCTCAGTGGCGATATAGCTCAGTGGCACCATGACTGCCTAAAGGGCAAGGTCCTGAGTTCAATCCCTGGTACCAAAAACATACTTAAATAAAAAGGACTTAGGGTGTAGCTCGGTGTGAGGGGATTCAATTCCCAGTACCAAATACCCGAGAAAAGGAAGCACAGAGCCCCTTCCTCCCCTCCTCAATTCCTCTGTGGAGCCCACAGGGAGGAAAACTTCTAGAATCAGTCCCTGATGACCACAGGCCTCCCCAGCGCCCACCCCCTCCAGTTTCTGGGCAGTTTCCTTTCTCTTTTGCTCAAGAGTAAGCAGATCCCAATAAGAAAAATAAACACTATGATGTCCGGTTTTATCACAGGAGGGGGCCCTCCGGAATGTTCCTTGTCATTTCCAGATATTGTCTGGGATCCGGCTCAGCCCCACTGTCGCTGCAGGGACACACACCCTAGAGGTTTAGGCCTAGCGCTTTTCCAACTCCCTGGAAAAGTTCAGAACTATTTCTCTCTGAGAAGGTTTGGTACCAGGGAGCAAACTTGGAACCTTGTGCTTTCGAGGCAGGCAGCAGAACCACTGAGCTAAATCCCCAGCCCCAGAAGTTTTTTTTTGTTTGTTTGGTTTTGATTTTTGGAACAGGGTCTTGCTGTGTAGCCCAGGTTGGCCTCGAACTTCCAGTGCTCCTCCTGCCTCAGCCTTTGGAGTGCTGGGATTACAGATGTGTGCCACCACGCCCAGATCATGCCGAAAATCTTGTCTCTGAGACTTTCAGGGCAGGGTGGGGGGACCCTGTGGGGACCCCGAAGAATTAAAAACTACCAGGGACCTCATGCCGAGAGCCCTATTTCCCCTGAACAAGAATTGAACCCCAGGCCCAAAAGCCAGCTTCCTTGGGATTCCACACAAAAGTCTTTGTGTTTCTCTCCACTCCGAAGCCCAGGAAAGAGGTCCTAAAACAAAGCCGCAGAAGAGGGGCAACTTGGGGCTCCAGTCCCATGGTCAGCCAAGGGACTCAGGCCTGGCCTTTTTCTGGGCGGCAACCTCCAGCTCCTCCCGCCCGGCGGCCTGAGGCACGGAACGCCCACATTCCCCTCATTCCTGCTCTCCTTCCCTGCATTGTTTATTTGTTTGTTTTAAATTAAACTCAGCCAAGAATTCCTTCAGGGATCTGGGATTGGTGGCCAGTGGTCCTGACAGCTCCAGCTCAGTGCACCCCAGAGCCCCACCCAAAAGGCGAGGACGTCCCCACCAGCAACCCACAGCACCCCCAAGCATTCAAACCCCAGCCTGTTTTATTTTGAGATAGGGTGTTGCTAAATTGTCCAGACTGGCTCAAACTTGGGATCATCCTGACTCAGCCTCCCAAGTACAGTAGCTGGTGTGACAGGTGTGGATCACCATGCTCAGCTTTGACCTTTATGGGGGTTGGGGTGCTGGGGATGGAACCCAGGGCGTCCAGCTTGGTAGGTATCACTCCCCACGGAGCAGCATGCCAGCCCTTTTGAGTCCCGTGGCCAGCTGGTCAACCCAGGCCTCGGGGGCACTGGCCATGTCCCGGGCCGGCTCTTGCTGGTGAGGTGCTCTCCAGCCAGGAGGTCCAGCCTCGCCCCTTCCACCTTGTGACTGGAAATGACAAGGTAGGAGCAGAAACCTCTGCCACCCACAGGTGCCCCTGGGTCTGGAGGTCTGGACCCAAGAGGGGATGAGGACAAAGACCGCACGTGGGACATTGGCCAGGTCACACCGGTCACACCAGGACAGTGTGTGCCTCTGAGATCCAGGTTCCCCAGGAAGGACCCCAAGCCCCTGGGAAGGACTTGAAAAACTCCCCTGAAGCCACCAGTGGTGGCACGTGCCTATCATCCCAGCTACTTGGGAGGCTGAGGCAGGAGGATCTCAAGTTGGAGCCCAGTCTGGGCAACTTGGCAAAACTCTGCCTCAAAATAAAATAAAAAAGGCTACAGGTTCAATCCCCAGGACTGCAAGCAGACACATAAACAGTTTAAGCAAAAAAATTCCCCTCCCTCTCCCTCAACTCCACTAGACCACATCCATCCCAGACCCCTCTGCCCCTAGAGCCTGTGGACTCCCAAGTGGTTGTCACTCAAGAGTCCCAGCCTGGGGATACCCAGGGCCCACACAATGATTGACCAGGTGGGTGACATCTGTAAAATGGGGTAAAGGCCATTCAGGGGGGACCCCCTTCCTTGGCCACCGAGGGGGGTGAAGGTGGCCACTGCCCAGCGTGACCTTGATCTCCTTGGGAAGGGCCACTGGGGCCAACTAGGGAGCTGTCTGTAAGGCCACTGTCATCATGAAGTCTTTTTTGTTCTGTTTTGTTTGTTTTTTGAGTCAGGGTCTCACTATGTAGTTCAGACTGGCCTCAAACTCATGGTGATCCTCCTGCCTCAGCCTCCTGAGTGCATGGGCCACCACATCTAGCCCTGAGTTCTTTTTCTTTTTTTTTCTTTTCAGCACTGGAATGGAACCCAGGGCCTTTGCACCGAGCTCCATCTCCAGCCCTTCTTATTTTTTGTTTTGAGGCAGGATCTCAATAAATTGCCAAGTTGTCTAGTCTGGGCCCAAACTTTTAATCCTCCTGCCTCAACCTCCCAGAGTGCTGGGATGACAGGTGTGTTCCACTGTGCCCGACTGTCCACACATTTTTTAATTTATTTTTTATTTTTTGAGACAGGGTCTCAGTATGTAGTTCAGGTTGACCTTGAACTCACTATGTGGCCCAGGCTGGCCTTGAACTTTCAGCAATCCTCCTGCATCAGCCTCCTCAGTGCTGGGATTACAAGCCTGTGCCACCACGCCTGGCACTGTGCACAGATTTTTGTGTGAAGTTCTGTTTGGAGTTATTTGGGGTCCACACCAGGTTGTGCAGTGTGAGGACTGATGGCCACTGATTTTGTGTTTGACTTTGGGGGAGGCATGGGGCAGTGGGGCCACTTCTCACCCATGCCAGCACTGTTTTACCCTCCGTTGGCAGAGCCTGGGGTTGGGACACAGGACCTCAGCCACTGCCTGGGTCCCCTGTCCCTGAGGCACCTGCTCCAGGGCACAGTCAGGGCAGCCAGGGCAGCAGCCTGTGACCCCACCATGTCTCCTGCTCATGGGCCCAGCAGGGAAACTGGGAAATTTTGGCAAGTTCAGGCAACTCCATGAGAATGAGTTGCTGCCCTGGGATACAGGTGCCAGAAAAACCTGCCAGGGAGGTTTGTGCCCCACTTCTGTGACAAGAGCCTCCAGTCTGTGGCAAGTGACAATTCCAGGAGCCCACTGATCACACACCTGTTCCTGCCCCTGGTGGGGTCTTCCTTCCAGCATTTTCTTTTTTATTTTCTGTTTGTTTGAGACAGGGTCTTGGTGTAGCCCAGGGTTGCCTAGAACTCCCAGAAATCCTCCTGCCTCAGTCTCCTGAGTACTGGGAGTATGGGTGTGTCCTCCTTTGAGACCCCAAATCTCTCTCTCTCTCTTTTTTTTTTGAGCTAGACTTTCACTGTGTAGCTCAGGGTTGCTTGCCTTGAACTCCTGGTGATCCTCCTGCCTCAGCCTCCCCAGTGCTGGGATTGCAGGTGTGCACCACCACATCCAGGGAGACCCCAAATCTTTTTTTTTTTTTTTTTGGTACGGGGGATTGAACTCAGGTCCTTGTGCTTGCAGGGTAGGTGGCAGCACCACTGAGCTAAATCCCCAGCCCTAGACCCCAAACCTTGAATGCCCGGAAAGACCACCCAGTATGGATACTCCACTCCAAAGTGTCCTAGGGGGCCGGGGATTTAGCTCAGTGGTTCCACTGCCTGCCTTGCAAGCACAAGGTCCCCAAGTTCGATCCCTGGTACCGAAAACAAAGTGTCCTAGGACCAGGAAGACCCAAGAGGACCCAGAGCTGGGCCCAGGGTTCTGGGCTTAGGATGCTACAGGGCAGCACTCGAGAGGCTGAGGCAGAAGGAGTGTTGTGAGTTTGAGGCCAGCCTGGACTCACGGTGGGTTCAAGCCCAGCTTGGACTGCATAAGGAAACCCTGACTCAAAGAAAAAAAAAAAAGATGGGACTCTGTCCTACTTTGGGGGCTTCTGCCAGCTGCTCCCCCTACCCCGTAGTAGATACATGGATCGGCCTCCCTGTCCAGGCTGCCAGGCAGAGTGGACCAAACATAAACACTGACTCCCCATGCCCCGCCTTCTCTGTGTGGCTCCGAAGGCAGGGGATGAAATAGCTCACGAGGGCTGGGGAGGGGCACTTCCAGGCAGCACCTGCCTGGCCATGGAGTCAGGTGCAGGGCACTCAGAGCTCGGTTCCCACTCTGCCTGTGGTGTCCTGTGGTGTGGTGATCGGGCCAAGTCAGGGTTCCTCTGGGAGTCTCAGTCTCATCCTCTGTATGAATCCAAGCTCATCCCTGTGCGTGGGGCGCCGGGTGGAAAAGCTGCTGCTACTGGCAGGGCTGCACCATGGATGACTCATGCACCAACCCCCTTGCCTATACAATTTCTTTCTCTCCCTCTCCTTCTTTCTTTTTGGTTTTTTGAGACAGGGTCTCACTATGTAGTTCAGGCTGGCCTCAAACTCAGGGTAATCATCCTGCCTCAACCTCCCAAATGCTGGGATTACAAGTATGCACCACCACACCCAGCACCTTTTTTTCTTTTTAAATTTTTTTGAGACAGGGTCTCCCTATGTAGCCCAGGCTGACTTTGAACACACTATGTAACCCTGGCAATCCTTCTGCCTCACCATCTCCATTATTGGGATCACAGGTGTGTGTAACCACGCCTGGTTTGAGGATGATTTTTTTTTTAGATAAAGTTCACATAAAAGAATTAAGTATCTTTCTTCTTGGTGGGGCAAGCCTGTCATTCCAGCACTTGGGAGGCTGAGGCAGGAGGATTGCCATGAGTTCTAGGCCAGTCTGAACTACATAGTGAGACCCTGTCTCAGAAAACCAAACCAAGGGCTGGGGATTTAGCTTAGGGGTTCCGCCGCCTGCCCTGAAAGCGCAAGGACCGGAGTTCAATCCCCGGTACCAAAAAAACCCAAAAAACAAAATAAACCAAACCAAAGGCCGGCCGGGCTGGAGCTGCAGTGGGTGAGAGGGTGCTGTTTGTGGTCAGAGGACTTGGCGTATCACACATGGCTGTTCCCTCTGTGGGTGCTGAGGTCTCTGCCCACTCCTGGTTAGCAAAGAAAAGACACAAAGTGTCCCACCAGAGTCGCTCTTCAGAGACTTGAGGAAATACATTGCACTGTGGCTTGAGGGCTTTGGCGGAAGCCAGAAGCCATCATCGAGCAGAGCTGAATCCGCGCCCTGTGACTGCAGATAGGAGGCGGAGCCCTGAAGCAGAGAAATCTGGATCAAAGAAAAAATATTCAAGGGCCCTGCCAGCCGACTGTAACCAAGTGCACAGCTAAGTGGCGAGGACGCATCAACCTCCCTGTGTGTCCACGCAAGACTGGCGGAGAAAGGTCTTGTCTGCATCCTGGAGACCTTCATGTCCAGATAAACTCCACACCTAAAGAACATCCAAGTTGAAAATCCAAGCTCCAGAAAAACAAGGGATTTCTCCTGGGATTGGGCTGCTAACAGCTTTCATGTGTGCAGACAAAAGCATTGCAAATCAGGTTTTTCTAAGAGGTCCTCCGCAATTCAGTGTCCTTGGTTTCTGGTGTTCTTAGCAGGCTCTTCTGTTCTTTCGTTCTGTCACTTCATTACAGCTCATTTCTCTCAAATCCTGGATCAGATCATTTGAGCTTCTGGGAAGTACTTTGGAGTTTTGGAATTACTTCATTCTGAAATTCCTCCTCATGGGCTTAAAATTTAAATGCCCTATTTCATTGGTGCCTTCTTTCATCATGCCTTTTATTTTTTATTTTTTGTTATTTTTTTTGATACCGGGGATCAAACTCAGGACCTTGTGCTTATGAGGCAGGAGGCACCACTGAGCTAAATCCCTGCCTCCCAGCATGCTGGGGTTTTTTTGGTACCGGGGATCAAACTTGGGACCTTGAGCTTTCGAGGCAGGTGCCTGAACCACTGAGCTAAATCCCCTGCCCCCCATTATGCCTTTTAAATCAAAGCGTTACTGATATATGCTTTTAGAAGAATTATGTCAGTATTACCAAACTTTTGTTTCCATACCTGTTTGGTTCATTACCTTATAAGCTGTGGGGAATTGGGTAACATCACTAAATGGAGTCTTGGGATATTGCTGGCTTTGCTCTACCTCATACTAAAACCTTTGGCCTCTTTTGAACATTTGAGAACTTTCAGACAGCTTTTTTTTTTTTTGGTAACAGGGATCGAACTCGGGTCCTTGTGCTTTCGAGGCAGGCAGCGGAACCACTAAGCTAAATCCCCGGCTCTATACAGCTTTTATGTATATTTTTTACATGACCAAGTTATGGAATAGCTGCCAGCCATGGACAGTGTTCGGATGTGGGTGATATTTGTTCAATATGTCAAGCTGAATTTCAGAAGCCAGTTCCCCTCATCCTCATCTGCCGGCATATATTTTGTGGAGATGGCATTACCTTGTGATTTAACAGAGAGAAAACACATCCACTGTGCAGAACTGTGATTTCAGACCCTATAAACAAATGGACAACTGATTAATGGATGAATAAAATGTGGTTTATCCATCTAGTGGAATAAAAAGGAAAAAAGGAACCACTTCATTACACCTTCAAATATATTAAATGATATAAATTACTAAGACCACAAAACACTAATGTGGTTACAGTGACAATTGGTAAAGGCATTAGAATGTATTTTCAGGGCCAGACAAAAAATGTTTCCAAAGCGTTTTATTTTTTTTTTCCAAAGCATTTTAGAATCTTACAAGGCTTATGTGTATAGTTCAGTTTATCAAAAGAGTAAATGAAAGAACCCTGTGTTTAAAAAAGTATGTTATATATATTATATGTATATATATTTGAGAGGGTACTGGGGATAGAACTCAGGACCTTGCACTTTCGAGGCAGGTGTGGTGCCACTGAGCTAAATCCCTGCCCAAAATGTATATAATATTCAACCTAATGATATGCAATTTATTATATCCTTATTTGACATGTAATTGCAGTGTTAAATTGTAAATGTGTTTTCTTGTTATTACCAAAACAGCAATTAGAAACTAACTAGAACTGGCCAGGGATTTAGCTCAGTGGTTTCGCCGCCTTCTGCGCAAGCGCAAGGACTCGAGTTCAATCCCTGGTACCAAAAAAAAAAAAAAAAAGAAACTAACTAGAACTATGGTTTGAAGGAATTCAGGTATTCTTTCCTGACACTGTTTTCAGAATAAAGAGTATTTTTCACAATATTTTAAGATATATAATCCAAAAGAATTTTCTTCAACATTGACTTTTATTTATTTTTTTATTATTAAAAAAAATTTTTTTTTGGTACCAAGGATCAAACTCAGGACCTCGAGCTTGCTAGGCAGGCGCTGTGCTGCTGAGTTAAATCCTTGGAGCAAATTTTGTATTTTATTTAATTTACTTATTTTTGGTTTTTTGAGACAGGGTCTGTCTTTGTAGTTCAGGCTGGCCCCTGAACTCACTATGTAGCCCAGGCTGGCCTCGAACTCATGGCAGTCCTCCTACCTCAGCCTCCTGAGTGCTGGGATTATAGGCATGTGTCACCATGCCAGGCTACATGAAATTTGTATTTTAAAATGAAAGTTCTAATACTCTCTCTCTCTCTCTCTCTCTCTCTCTCTCTCTCTCTATATATATATATATATAAAATTTTTGTTATCGGGGATCGAACTCAGGACCTTGCTCTTGCCAGGCAGGCGGCAGAACCACTGAGCTAAATCCCACTAATACAATATTTTACTTATAATAATCGCACTTTCTAAATAAAGATTAGTTTACTGAGAATAATATATTTTAATATTGTATTCTCTTTAGTATTAGCAATCAGTGAGAATAAATGATTGAAATTTTAAAAACAAAAACAAAAAACCGAAACAAAAAACCAAACAAAAAAAAATCTTAATATGCAACTCAGAGTTGTGCAGCCACCGCCTCTGTCTAATTCCAGAACATTCCATCACTCCAAAAGGAAACCCTGTTCCTATCAACAGTCAGCCAGTCCCCTCCCAGCCCCACACCCACGAGTCCACTTCCTGCCTCTGGAGTCGCCTGTCCTGGGTGTTTCCTGTCCGTGGAGCCCACACTGTGTCCTCTGTGTCTGGTGTCTCTCACTGAGCATGGCGTCCTCAAGGTGTTTCCACACTGTAGCGAGTGTCACAGCCTTGCTCCTTTTCTTGGCTGTGTAATAGTCCAGCATGGGATGGACCTTGCTGTGTGTATGTAGCAGTCCATCAGTGAACACTTGAGATCAATTCCATGTTTTGGCTGCTGTGAATTGTGTCACTGTGACCATGTGTACAGAATTCTGTGTACCTACATGTTTTGAAACATGTGGGGCTCCAAGGATAGGAAATGTCCAGGATAGGAGAATCTAGAGGCGACTCTGTGATGGGGGGATGAAGGGTCTTCTTTTGGGGTTGATAGAATGTTCTGGAATTAGAGGTGATGCCTGCACAATCCTGTGTACTAAAAACACTGAACTGTACCATTCACAGTGGCTTAGTTAACTTTTTTTTTTGGCTTAGTTAATTTTATATTATGTAATTTTTTTTTTTTTTTTGCTTTGCTAGAGGTGGGTGCTCACCACTGAGCTACACTGTGACCCTACTTGAATTTTTATTTATTTATTTATTTATTTTTGAGATAGTCTCGCCATGCAGCCCAGGGTGGCCTCAAAGTCTCAGCCTCCTAAGTGCTGGGGTGGCAGGCGTGTGCTGCCACACCCTGTCCTACTTCACTTTTTTGAGAAGGGACGACAGATGTTTGCGTGCCCACAGGTGAGGTCTGTGAAGGCTGACTGATATTCCCAGTCCTGTCGTCCTCCTCACCTTTTCTGGGCACTGGAGGCTCCCAGGGATGAGGGTGTCTGCCACCCTTTGCCACTTGAGGTGCCCGAGACACAGGGGCCCAGTCCCTCCCCCAAAGCCTGCAGCGTCTGGGGATAACCAGCTGGAGTCTGTGTCCGAGTCGCCTCCTCCAGCAGCCTCCAGGGGACAGGCCCGAGCACTGCCCCCTCGAAGTCCGGTGAGGTAGGGATCTAGGGATCCGCCCAAGCTCCCAGCCTGCCTCGCGTCGCATCTGGTTGGCTGGAACCGAGGAGGGGAGGAAATGCACATCCTGCACACGTTTATCCAGGCGCTGCGTGCCCATGCAGGCCGCCAAACTCACACTGGCCTCTGAGGATGACGACTGGTGACCCTGAGCCCAGCCCAACCTGTGACCCAGGATCAGTGGCCCGAGAAGGTTGTCGCTCACAGTCTGTGACCTGGGCCCTGGGCGCGGGTGTTCTCTCCGGTATCTTGTCTGTGAAATTGTAATAACTCCTTCCTAAACCAGGCTTAGTGGGGGACGCCTGTAATCCCAGCACTGGGGAGGCTGAGGCGGGAGGATCGCCAGGACTCTGAGGCCAGCCTGGGCTACACAGTGACTTCAAGGCCCGTCTGCACTACAAAGGGAGACCCTGTCTCAAAAAGCAAAAACAACCCACAAACAAAACACTCCCCACACCAACACAGAAACCAGTTTTTCTTTGTGATGCCCCCACCTCCCCCACAACAGTACTGCCCAGTCTGTGGCTTCCCCCAGCCCAGGGCCGTTTCCAAGGTGCCAGGAAAGTGCGCTCTGTTTGGAGCAGGGGCCTTGGTGTCTCTTCCCTGCCACCTGAGAGCTGGGCTGTGTTGTCGGTGCTTTGCCGCCCCCTGGTGGCAGCGTGTGTTTGCTCCTCTCCGCCTGAAACCAGAAAGCTGCACGGAAATCCCTGGCTGTGAGCTGAGGCTGTGCTTATTTACTTAGCCCATGGTAACAAGAATCAGCAGTCATTCAGCACTGATTGTGTGTCAAATTCTCGTTCTCTTCACATCCCCTGGGTGGGATGACGAGGTAGCTGTTTGTTTTTTCCTTTGAGACAGGAACGTCTAGCTGTTCGCCCAGTGCCTCATGCAGTCACAGGTGGGGCTTTTTCAGAGGGGGCTACATCTAGAGTGTGTGATTGATTCCCCATGCAATGCTAGGATTAAGCGTGCTGGGATTAAGGGTGGGTGATTACTAAATGGATTAGTCCACCGGTTGGTTTGACACCACCCTAATCCTGGTAGCCTGGATCGGGTTTCAGGGACAGAAAGAGGCTCATCTTGTCCCTGCTTGCTTCTGTACCTTCTGCCCGCTGTGAATGGCTTCTCCCCTGTGATCCCCTTCTCCCTTTGAGCCAATCCATTATGGACTGAAACCTCTACAAACTGAGCTAAATAAACCTTTCCCCCTTTAATGTTGAGTGTTGGGTATTTTGTCTCAGCAAGGAGAGAAAAGTAAGACACAGGATCTTGCTAGGTAGTTCAAGCTGGCCTTGATTCACTATGTGACCCTCCAGCTTGTAGAAATCTTCCTGCCTCGGCCTCCTGAGTGATGGCATTACAGGTGAGCACCACCACACCCAGCACTATGTGGCTGTTTCTACTTGCAAATGAGGAAACTGAGGCTAGGAACAGGACGGGCCTTGTGTGCACTCAGGAACAGGAACCAGCAAATCCTGCTTTTGCCAAAGCCAGTTTGAGTTGCAGTTGCTTCTGGCAAGGAAGATGACCCTCGGCCACTGCTACCCAGTCCGACCTTGGTCCTAGCCCAGCCCTCACTGAGTGGCTGTGGGAGTTTCGTGACTGTTCCGAGCCCTGGTGGCCTGTCTGGGAGACGCCCCACACAGTGAGGACTTGGGGACACTTAGATGTCACGGATGACAGGATCCAGTGATAGTGGGGGACTGTGACTGAGACTTCCTGTCCCTGGGGACACATCCAGGACAGCAATGGTGGAAGGGCTGTGTCCGTGATCCATCCTGGGGCAGGAGGGGCTGTGAGGTCATCTGTGGTTTCAGCATCTGGGTCTCCATCTCCCAGGCTGGACAGCAGGGTGGGGACACTTGGAGCATGGGACCTGCCGGGCTGTCCCCACGTCCCTCAGCCAGAGCTCTGCAAGAAGTGGCTTCCTGCCCTTAAGGAGCCCTCATGAAGGGGCAGGGAGAGCTCTGGGTTCACAGGGCATCAAGGCCTCGGTGCCAGCTGGGAGTGGTGTCACCAACTGCCCAGTGTCCCCCACGTCCCCCTGAGAGGGCGAGGGAGGGTGAGAGGCAGAGAGAGGCTGAAGACACTACACTGCCATCAATGCAGATGGAGGTTGGGGCCGTGAGCTAAGGGCTGTGGGCGCCTGTAGGGGCCGGGTGGGGGACCCTGGAGCCCCCTGGAGCCTAGGGCAGGACATAGTTTTTTGGTTTTTGGTTTTTTTGCTATGTAGTTCAGGGTGCCTTGAATTCACCGTGTGGGACAGGTTGGCCTTGAATTCCTGGCAATCTTCCTGCCTCAGCCTCCTGAGTGCTGGGATTATAGGCCTGTGCCACCACACCTGGCAGGGACATACTCTTGACTTTAGACTTCTGACTTCTAGAACTGTGTTCCATCAAGCCACCAGGCTGTGGCCATCATCACAGCAGTTGCAGGAAACTCTTATGGTTCTCTCAATCAGTGGACCCAGGGAAGCCACCTGGAAACTGAGCAGCACTGCAGCATTCACTTAAAAAAACAAACAAACAAAAAACCTTTTAGGCTGGGGATTTGGCTCAGTGTTTCTGCCATCTGCCTCACAACCGCAAGGTCCCGAGTTTGATCCCTGGCACCCCCCCCCCCACATTTTTTTTGAGGCAGGGTCTCACCATGTAGTTCAGGGTCATCTTGAACTCACTATGTAGTCCGTTGTGTAGTTGTCAAACTCACAGCAATCCTCCTGCCTCAGCCTCCCAAGTGCTGGGATTATAGTTCTGTCCCACCATACCAGGCTACAGGTTTCTTGATTTCTTTTCTTATTTTTTTGGTTTTTTAAAACAAGGTCTCGCTATGTAGTTCAGGCTGGCCTTGGACTCACTGTGTAGCCCATCTCAGGTTGGCCTTGAACTTGAAGTGATCCTCCTGCCTCAGGCTCCCAAGTTCTGGGACTCTCCACAGGTTCTTTGACAGGTCTCAGTGGGCTTGTGGGTTTCTCCCCAGCTTCCTTCATGGTTGTTTCTCTTTTTTTTTGAACCAGAGATCCAGCTCAGGACCTTGGGCTTATGAGGCAGACGGTGGCACCACTGAGCTAAATCCTGGCCAGGTTCAGTTTCCTTTGAGGCTTTGGGTTCCCTCGTGGGTCTGTCCACAGTTTTCTTCCTGAGTTTAGGTCCCTCACGTGTCTCCGGACGGGCTTCTCGGCTCTGGGTTCCTGTGCGGGTCTCTGCACAGACTCCCTCGTGGGTTTCAGGTCCCTCGCCAGCCTCTTCACAGGCTCTTTCCTGGGTTCTGGCGCCCTCATGGGCCTCCTTACAGGTTTCTCATTTGTTTGAGTTTCCCTCATGGGAGTCTCCACAACTTCCTTCATGACTCTAGCTCCCTTCACGGGTCTCTCCATGGATTCTCTCATAATTTCAGGCTCCCACATGGGTGTGTTCCCCCTTGGGCCAGGTCCCAGTGGAGAGGGAGATGTGTCCCACCCCCTTTTTGGGTGGCCTGTTCTGCCCGGATTCTGTCTCCTGGAGGCAGCCACTGAAAACCAGAGAGTTGCTCTGAAGGCAGCAAGGCTGAAGCAGAGGAAGTGAAGCAGGCACTGTGGCAAGCAGGAGACCTTGTGCAGGGGCGAAGGTAGGAAAACTGGGCTGCAGTACGGCCTTGGTGGCTGGGCCGTTCTCAGGGGTTGAGTGTGTGTGTGACTGAGTTGTGTGCAAGAAACCTCCACTGAGGGTGTTGGATGCACAGAGACACTGTCTTGGGGACCCCCCAAAATGGGGGACTCTAGGCCTAGAGAACCAAAGAAAGGGGGGGAAGAAAGATTGTCCCTCTGACATTCTCCAGATAGTGCACTGGGGAGAATGCTGAAGGTTTGGGGGGTACCTTATGCGAAGGATAAAGAAAAAACAAAGTATGATTGAATACCGTTGTTTTGGTTGGGCATGGTAGCACACGCCTATAATCCCACCTCTCAGGAGGCTGAGACAGGAGGATCTCCGTGAGTTTGAGGCCAGTCTGGACTATATACCAAGTTCAAGGCTAGCCTGACTACATAGCAAGACTCTATCTCAAAACAACAACAACAACAACAACAACAACAACAAAAATAAATATTGCTATTTTGTTTGGCCCAAAGACCTAATTCTTAACCTTTAGTCTTTTGGCCCAAATTTGGTTAATTGATAAATGTACTTGTAGTATATGCGCTGCTGAAGCCAGCATACTAAATTTACTTTTCAAATTTGAGTTGATATTTTTTGTTTAATTGGTGTGGTTAAAACATTTTTTGGGCATTGGGATAGTTCTCAAACTGCAGTTACTGAGTTAACTTGCTCTTCTGGTGCTTCCTGCTTAGACTCAATTAAGGGTGCTACTCCGGGCCACTTGGAGGTCTGTTGGCAGCCAGCTCTAAAAAGAATATAACCATTTATAAACTCACTCTGAGACCTAGGGGAAAAATGTGTATTAGGGACTTTTTTTTTTTGGAGGGGGGGATACCAGAGATCAAACTCAGAACCTTGTGCTTTCGAGGCAGGCACCGTGCCACTGAGCTAAATCCCTGGCCCATTAGGGACATTTTAAAATCCAAGTAGCTCCTAGAGGAGGAAAAACAGTAAAGAGGATAGAGCAGAAAATATGAAAAAAATTATAAGTATAAAGATGTATTGGGCTGTCATGGTGGTGCACGCCTGTAATCCTAGCACTCCGGAGGCTGAGGCAGAAGGATCACCATGAGTTCAAGGCCAGCCTGGGCTACACAGTGAGTTCAAGGGCAGCCTGAACTACATAGCAAGACCTTGTCTCAAAAGCAAACACAGGGCCAGGGATTTAGCTCAGTGGTGCCACACCTGCCTGGCAAGCACAAGGTCCTGAGTTTAATTCCCCGGTACTGGGGAAACAAACAAAGAAACAAACACAAAGATGTATTTTTGGTGTGAGAAAATTTTGTATGATAAGGTTTTGCCCTACCAGGATAGAAAAAAGAAAGATACCGGCAAAGCTGGGCAATCCAAGCATATTGAACAAGAATGCTTAAATTTTAAACTATCTTTTTTTTTTTTTGGAACTGGGGATTGAACTCGGGTCCTTGCGCTTGCGCAGCAGGTGGGGAAACCACTGAGCTCAGTCCTCAGCCCCCAAGAGTGCTTAAATTTTAGTATACATGCTGCTGAAGCCAGCACAATTTTAGTATATGTGCGGCCAAAGCGAGCACTGAAGTGAGCATGAAGCAGATGAAGTTCATAAAAAATGTAGGGTTTACTGATGGCACTGCCACATATGTAGGTCAAATCAGACAATGGCAGTCATTTCACTTCAAAGGTCCTGTGGGATTGTGGAGACTTCAAGCACCACACAGTGAGGGCGAAGAGACATAATCACTTACCAGTCCAATTATCTAAATATAGGAGAACCAAAACTTTTTTTTTGGTACTGGGGATTGAACTCTCAAAACTTGTTTAGGGTTAGGGTTAGGGTTAGGGTTAGGGTTAGGGTTAGGTTAAGGCTAAGGTAAAAACATTGGTAAAAGTAAAGATGGGGCTGGGGATTTAGCTCAGTGGTTCCGCTGCCTGCCTTGAAAATACAAGATCCTGAGTTCGATCCCCAGTACCAAAAAAAAAAAAAAGTAAAGATGTCTTTCAAGTTGGTAAGATGTTTCCTTTCAGGTTGTTAGCCAGTGAGAATGATACCAAAAATTGGTTTTATAAATACAATGTCTTTTGTTGTCTGTATACAATAACTTACAGGGTTTTTTCCCCCTTAGTTGGTGTTAACTGTTAGGATTGGTTCTCATGGGTTAACTGAAATAATTAAGATAACTAAGCAGGAACCCCCCGGACTTAGGTCAAGTGCTGAACAAGGCTTCCCTGGGTGGATGAAAGAGTAGCTACCTGATTCAGTTTATTCCAGCTTTGTCCACTGATGCGACTTGGGTAATTTTTCCAGAGCCTTATGGTGGCACACCTCGACAGACATTATTAAATATATTATTGTAATATGTTTCTATTGGCTATAATTAAAAGGCTAAGTTCTCTATGTATAAAACAATGAGGTTTTCTCTCTCTCTTTCTTTTGGTTTTTTTTTGGTACTGGGGATCAAACTCAGGACCTTGAGCTTGTGAGGCAGGTGGTGGCACCACTATGAATTTCTTTTTGGGATACAGGATTTTTTTTTTTTGGTACCGGGGATCGAACTCAGATCTTTGCACTTGTGCAGCAGGCGGTGAAACCACTGAGCTAAATCCCCAGCCCATGAATTTCTTTTTTAATCAAATATGTTTCTTGTATGCAGCATATTTGTTGGATCTTCCTTCTTGATCCATTCTGTCAGTCTGTTTCTTTTGATTGGTGAATTGAGACCATTTACATTGATGGTTATAACTGATATGTATTGACTTATCCTTGTCGTGTTATTTTCCTGCCCCCCCCCATTTAATTACTTGTCTTGTCTGGTGGATTCACTCTGTTGGGGTTCATGGAGTTATATTCCTCATTATCTCTGTCTAGAATGTCCTTCAGAACATTTTGGAGTGCTGGTTTGGTGGTCATGAATTTCTTCAGGTGTTGTCATGGGACATCAATTTTGAAAGATAGTTTTGCGGGGTACTTCAACCTGGGCTGGAGGCTGTTTTCTTTTAGGGCTTGAAATACTTCATTCCAAGCTTTCTTTGGCTTGAGGGTTTGTGTTGAGAAGTCTGCTGTGATTCTGATGGGCTTTCCTTTATAGATGATTTCTTTCTTTCTTTCTTTCTTTCTTTCTTTCTTTCTTTCTTTCTTTCTTTCTTTTGGTACCAGGGATTGAACTCAGGTCCTTGCGCTTTCAAGGCAGGCATTGGAACCACTGAGCTAAATCCCTGGCCCTTTGTTTCTTTTCTCTAATAGCTTTTAATATTCTGTGCTTGTGTTGAATTTCTGGAATCTTGACTATTATATGTTGTGGTGTAGATTTTTTTTTTATCATGGCTGATTGGAGTTCTATATGCCTCACTTATCCATATATCAAATTCTTTTTCCATGCCTGGGAATTTTTCTACCATTACTTCTGTGAACAGGATTTTTTTGGTACTGGGGATCAAGCTCGGGACCTTGCAAGGCAGGCAGTGGCACCACTGAGCTAAATCCCTGGCCCTGAACAGGTTTTTTTATCCATTTGCATTATCTTCTACTTTTTCAGGGACTCTGGTCAATCTTACATTATTCTTCTTTGCATCATCTAGGAGCTGTTGGATTGATTTTTCTGTGGCCCCTTGCTTTTTTTTTGGTACTGGGAATTGAACTCAAGACCTTGCGCTTGCAAGGCAGGTGGTGGAACCACTAACCTAAATTTCTGGCCCTGCTGTTTTCAACGGAATTTTTAATCTCCTGGATATCTGTTTGAATCTGTTTCATGGATTTAATTTTATTCCTATGTTGGGTGTTTATGGTTTCCATCATTTTCCTAAGCTCTTCTATTTTTTTTTAAATCTGTGTCTGCTTTAGAGTCACTAACCATATCTTTCATTATGGTCATCATCTCTATCATCTGCTTCATTACATCCATTGTTACCACTTCAGAGAGTCCAAGTGGGTGACTTTCAAACTGTTGCACCTCTGGGCCGGGATTTAGCTCAGTGGTTCTGGCACCTGCCTTGCAAGTGCAGGGTTGTGAGTTCAGTCCTCGGTAATAAAAAACAAACTGTTGCACCTCATTGCCCTCTGGGTTTGCCTTTGATGAGCTGGAAGTCTGGGGTTGCAGCTTTCTTTTTTTGGGGGGGGTACTGAGGATCAAACTCGGATCCTTGCACTTGCAAGGCAGGCAGCAGAACCACTGAGCTAAATCCCCACCCCCGGGTTGCATCTTTCTTAAGTGTGTTTTCATTTTCTATTTTTTAAAGTTTAATTTTGTATTGATGCTTGTAAATTGCTTATTGCAGATAGCTTTATTTCATGTATTGAGAACACTTAGGAAATGACTACTTTTCAGAGATGTCTTCCAAGTGTAGCTGGCTTTTGGGTTTTGAGTCTGTTGCAAGATCCTACCTCTTCAGGCTGGGGATTTAGCTCAGTGTTTCTGCCACTTGCCTCAAAAGTGCAAGGTCCCAAGTTCAATCCCTGGTACCAAAAAAAAAAAAAAAATCCTACGTCTTCAATTTACTGGGGATGAGAATTTGCTGCCTATTTGGCCTAGTCCCTGGTTCTTTGGGACTGGCCTATAGTATTGTTTAAGACACTCAGGTAACCTCAGTCTTGGCATACCAGGAACAATGACTGAATAGAACAATTACGTCACCTTGGCTAAAGTAGTAAAGCAATAACAATGGCATCAAACACAGCATAGAAAATGACAAACTGTAGTAACTATTAATTAGACACCTTTAACTGTATGAACTATATTTGTGGTTGTATAACAAAATCTAAAATGAACCATAAAACTGCATATAGTAAATATGTCCTCAGTATGGCAATTTTACTTTTAAGGGAGAAAATTTAAAAGGGGCTAGGGGAAAAAATAGAGAGATAGAAGAAGAGGAAGAGATTAGAAGCAAGCCTGGAGGAGAAAGGAAGATTATGTGAACTTTGGGAAACTAATGAAGAAGACAAGAGGGAAAGAGAGAAGGAAGAAATAAAAACAAGAACAGAATAGAACAGCAATGACCAAACTAGAAACAATGTTCACACTCATATAAAAACAAGAGCAGGACGGGGATTTAGCTCAGTGGTTTCACCGCCTGCTGTGCAAGCACAAGGGCCTGAGTTCGATCCCCAGTACCAAAAAAAAAAACAAAAACAAGAGCAAACAATTGAGAAAAAGAAAACAAAACAAAAACAAGAAAAGAAAAAAAAAGAAGAAAGAAAATGTCAACTTCAAGGTGTGTCTCTGACGTCACCGGTAGACAGAGTGGGCAGACAGAGTCTAGATCTGTGTTGATTAACCCCAGCAACCCAGTGTGGATTTACAATGGGGGTAGTGGATAATCCCAGCAAGCCTGAAGTTTTAGTTCCACTGAAGTTCAGGTTAGTTTCTAGCTGTGAGACTGGAACTTGATTTGTTCAACCTGCAACATTCTGTGTGCCTCCTGCTGGCCTGAACTTGGCTCCTTGACCTCCTGCCAATTTGAACTCAGTTCCACCTCACCCTGATGGAGCCAGTCTGTAGGTGCTCTGAGTTCTGAGTTCAGTATACCTCTCCCCAAGGTGGGTACTGGCCAGTCACCCTCTCCTGGAGTACATCTGAACCCGAATAACTCACCAGCCACTGCACTCTGCTGAGTCCATTGGTGGATTTCTCTGTGGAGGCCTCTAGGGTCACCAGTAGTCACTGTGCACCTGCAGTTTCATGCCACCCTTCCCACACAGTGAATCAGGGCTCAGGGAGGAAGCGCCACTTGCCACTTCCTTCTTCTGCATTGAGGTCTCTCTCTTTGCTTTCCCTGTGAGCTTCAGTTCTCCTTTCAGATCCTTGCTGAGTCCCAGGGACCTACTTCCCTCCTTCTTCTCTTCCGTATGGTGCTATATTCCAGCATCTGGACACCAAATCTCAGAGAGGCTATTTCTCTGCTTTTCACCACTCCATCATCTTCCCAGAAGTCCTGAGGTTTTTGTTAAGACAGTAAGATGCTCTTGCTTAAACCTAGAAAACTAGATTTAAGAACAAAGGTTCTATATTGTACTTAGTTCCTTGTGTTCTCCATTGTAAAACTTTTGGTTACACTAATTATTGCTAACCTCACAGTATATTAAATGTATTTGTGTTTCTCAAGTATAGGGATCTTCAAATATACAAAGCTGAAAAATAAAACCATGTTATTATATATGCTGGTGACTTTCTAACTAAAGTTGTCTGTAGTGCTAAAACATTTTATTTTTGGAGACAGGGTCTTTTTTTTTTTGGTACCAGGGATTGAACTCAGGTCCTTGTGCTTGCACAGCAGTTGGTGAAACCACTGAGCTAAATCCCCCGCCCAGGAGACAGGGTCTTGCTATGTAGTCCAGGCTGTCATTGACCTCACTGTGTAGCCCAGGCTGACCTCAAACTTGGGGCAATTCTCCTGCCTCAGCCTCCCAAGTGCTGGGATCACAGGTGTGCACCACCACACCCGCTAAAACTTTTCATAATTATCACATGATTATGTTATACCAATTGTCACTTAGGGTTTCTAAGTGACATCCCCAACCTTGCTAAACCCTCTATGGGTTCCTTACACAGGTCCCAGGTCACTAAGTATAAAAATCTTTAGCATAAACTTTGGGGGTAAAGGTCCAGATTTTGTGTACAGCTCCTTTTTTTTTGCCTTCCTAATCTATTAATAAAGACTAAAACAGGGCCAGGGATTTAGCTCAGTGGTTCCACTGCCTGCCTCGAAAGCACAAGGTCCTGAGTTCGATCCCTGGTACCAAAAAAAAAAAAAAGACTAAAATAGCTAATTGCCAGGAATAAGGATGCTTGTTCTGGATATAAAGAACAGATTTCTATATGACTGGCAAAGATGGCTAGGCTAGTCAAGACAAAAAATGAGACAGGGTATGCCTTGGGTTGGGCTGCACATTCAGTGTGACCTCAAAATAAGGCAGGGATGGCCAGGTGTGGCAGTGCATGTCTATAACCCTGTCACTCAAGAGGTTGAGACTGGAGGATCTCTGCAAATTCAAGACTAGCCTGGGGTGGATAGTTCAGGGCTTGCCTGAACTACATAGGGTAATCCTGTCTTTGAAAAAAAAAAAAAAAAGGGCCGGGGATTTAGCTCAGTGGTTTTGCCACCTGCTGCACAAGTGCAAGGACCAGAGTTCGATCCCCGGTACCCACGAAAAAAAAAAGATATGGTCGGCCACCCAGCCTGAACTCATGGGACCTAAACAGGATCTCATGTTATTTGGGCTCCCATATTTGGGCAGAGCTTCAGATCTTTTAGAAATTAAAGACCAATTTTTTTTTTTTTGGTACGGGGGATCGAACTCCGGTCCTTGCACTTGCGCAGCAGGCGGCGAAACCACCAAGCTAAATCCCCAGCTAAAAACCAATTTCTAAAAAACTATATACTGCCAGGCATGGTGATGCACTCCTATAATCCCAGTTCTTGGGAGGCTGAGGCAGGAGAATTGCTGTAAATTCAAGGCCAGTCTGGGCTACATAGTGAGTCCAAGGACAGCCTGAACTGCACAGTGAGACCCTGTCTCAAAAAAAAAAAAAAAAAAAAAAAGGCAAGACCTCAAGATTAAAGTCACAATGTCCAGATTTACATATTTTCCTAAGGGATGAATGGAAGCTTGAGATTACACTATAATTGGTACCACTCATTTGAGATTTTTCCATAGAAAAGATCTCACTAGGGGTGGACCATCCTCATTCACCCACTAAGACTAAGATTTCTAAAACTAAGACTAAAGACTAAGACTATAGATTATTGAATTCCACAGACTTCCACCTCCCAAAACACATAAAAGATCCCCAGTTTCCAACTGTGTATGCCTCATTCCTTTGAGCACTCACAATCCCCTCTTTAGTGTGTCCAAAATCTCTCTCAATAGGGCCGGGGATTTAGCTCAGTGGTTTTGCCGCCTGCTGCGCAAGCGCAAGGACCCGAGTTCGATCTCTGGTACCAAAAAAAAAAAAAATAGGACTGGAGATTTAGCTCAGTGGTGCCACCACCTGCCTCAAGAGTGCAAGGTCCTGAGTTCAATCCTTGGTACCAAAAAAAAAAAAAAAACTAGGCTAGCTGGGTGCAGTGGAACACATCTATAATCCCAAGGAAGTTGAGGCAGGAGAATCT
>NW_004624828.1:7793288-7834011 GCF_000247695.1 Heterocephalus glaber
AAAAAAAAAAAAAAAATAAGAGAGCCCAGTAGGAATTAAGCATTGGCACCACCTTTGAGAATTAATGTGGTTGGAATGGGCTACTGTGACAAAACCTAAAGGTTGAAATGGAGGACAGGAAAACTGGAAAGGAACTCCTGACTACTTGGTTAAACTACTAATTAATGTGACTGAGGCAATAGCACCCCTATCTATAAAATGTGATGTCTGCCAAGTTTTACCTGGTGGGAATGGAGAAAGTCAGAGACAGCTCTTACGGGGGGAGAAATACCTCTACCCAGAACCCTAATCGGGCTATGCCACTGTTTGCCTGGGTGATGTCTAGTGCACCACCCAAAATCAGGGCTGGACAGCAGACAACAGCAGGGGGACTACTCCAAACAGGACACCCTGTCAGGGTCAGTGGGCTGAAGGGAGGCCCGGTCAGGCGAGGTTCCCAAAGGAAAGAACACATGTGGAGCTGTGGAGCAGACATCACACACACACACACACACACACACACACACACACCAGGAATCAAACTTTATTTTCCAGAACAGCACTTATAGTAGTTTTTTATCAGCTTACTAAGGCAGTATGACAAAGCATTCTGGGTGACCTTGTAGGCTGTGTGGCGTATGCGTGGTTGTCTGCCAATTCATTTTTTTTTTCCCCTGGTACTGGGAATCAAACTCAGGACTTTGGGCTTGCCAGGCAGGTGTGGGACCACTGCGCTACATCCCAGCCCCCTAGGTTGATTGGTTATTATATGACGAAGCCCCATTGTGCACCTGTACTAAACAACAGGATTGTGTCCTCAGACACCCTCAGATGTCCAGGCTTTGACATTTCTCACAGTGGCCCCCTACACACCCCCAGGGCTAAGCTACACCTGTACAAAGATAGCAACTATTGCCAAAATTTAGAATGTAACCTTGTACTCATAACCATCTTCAGCCCAGCTGCCAAGATCAAGAACCAAAGGGGGTGCCTTGAGTATATGGGTTGGGGGCAAATGTCACGGAAAGAGATTCCTTAGGATGACCAGTTCTCAGATTAACCACCGACTCAACTTTTTGGCCATCTGGGGCCACTCCAACCCCAATCCCAGTAAGCACCAGGGCCCACTAAACAGTGACTCTAAATAATAAAGAAATAAAAATAGTTGAGGTTAAAGACTTGGGACAAACGTTAGAGACTGAGATTGAATACAGATATACAAATGCCTCACTGAGCAGATCAAATTTACAGCGCAAGCCCATAACAGGAGTGATTGTCACCATGTGTGGTGGACACCCATAGGCACAGGTGACTCTGTCTCACCTGGAAGGGACACGGACCCTCAGGAAATGTGCTGCATGTCAGGTCTGTACCAGGACAGAGACACATGGGAAATGAGACCTTCAGGAGTTTGTCGCTATTCTTTTTGGTTTTGTTTTGTTTTTTGTTTCTTGAGACAGGGTCTTGCTTTGTAGTCTAGGCTGGCCCTGAACTCACTATGTAGCCCAGGTTGGCCTTAATCTCAGTGATCCTCCTGCCTCAGCCTCCTGAGAGCTGGGATTATAGTCATGCACCACCACACCTGGCTGGAGAAAGGACCCTGCTTGCTAGATTACCATCTAATCGTGCCTTAGCTCAGCTGGCCACCCCTTCCCTCGGCACTTCCTAAGGCCTCCGCTGTAGGACTGGGACATAGAAGTAAAGGGTTGGCAGCAGGCTCCTCTGACTGGATTCTTATTGATTCAGCTGGGTGTGGTGGCTCATGCCTGTCATCCCAGCACTCTGGAGGCTGAAGCAGGAGGATCGCCATGAGTCTGAGACCAGCCTGAACTACATCGTGAGACCCTGTCTCAAAAAACCAAAGGAAAAAAAAAAATACATAGTGACTCAGTAGGAGTCCCCGGGGAGTCCCTGATGAGTTCAAAGCCAAAATTGGATGGCTGCATGGTCTGAGTCTGCACTCCTCCCCTGGGCCACAATGAATAAAAATGTAGCTTGGATTAATGGTATAATCAGCAGAGAGCCATCGACTCTACCGGGGATGCCAGAAGCAGCCAGCCAGGTAGATCCTGCCAGCTGGATGGCCTGGGAAAGCGGAGACTCGCTGTAGGTCCCATAGGAGCCGAGAGGGGAGGTGTCTTTGCCCTGGGGGTGGGAAATGTCGCACCTTCATTTCCAGTGACACAGCTCCTGCCAGAACTGTCACAGCGGTGATGCTGATGACCCACCCTGGCCAGTGAACTGGCCGACAGTGCTGGCCGTGTTGACCCAGGCGCCAGCGGTGGGGAGGACAGATCGGCAGAGGAAAGGGCTGCTGGCCTCGCTCCTCACCTCTCGTCCCATGGGGCGGAGCCACGGTGACTAGTGTGTGCTCACTGTCCCCGTGCACGGTGATCAGATTGGCTCAGAGACATGTACACAGCGATAATGAGACAAATGCCCGAGCAGCCCAACAAAGCAGTTTATTACTGGTAGAGCCAAGTCAGACTTGACCTCTTACGGCCAGGAGAGTCAGCAAATCTTGGAAAGATTTGAAATCCAAAGACAGCTGGTAAAATACAAGTGAAAATGGGACCAAGAGAGTTGCAAAGGAAAGAGGAGCGGATTTGTAAGAAAAAGAAACTTAAAGCAGTCCATTTTCACACCCAAGTAGTTAACTCTGTGTGGAAAATTACTAGCAGTTAAAGTTGACCCAAGCAAATGGGACCATGGCGGGAAATAAACTGGTAGGAAAGCTTTTTTTTTTTTTTTTTTTTGGTGCCAGGGATCGAAATCTGGTCCTTGCGCTTGCAAGACAGGCGGCGAAACCACTGAGCTAAATCCCCAGCCCGGGAAAGCTTTTATTGAGAAATGTAGGTGTGAGTGGAGAAAGGAGGAGGAAGGCATAGAGTGGTCCCTTTTCATGATGAGAGAGCTAAGGGTAAGCAAAACCACAGTAAACCCAAGGTGGCACAAAACTCTAAGCAGGCCAGCTGGGGGTTTAGCTCAGTGGTTCCACCACCTGCCTAGCAAGCTCAAGGTCCTGAGTTTGATCTCCCGTACCAAAACAAACCAAAAAAACAAAAAAAAACCCAGCTGCTTCTCAGAAAGTCCCAAAGTAGAGAACAGAGAGCATCCAAACTCGAATTGGGCAGAGGACCGGAAACTACCTTCTAAGGAGATGCGGAAACAGGCAATGTCCCTGCATAGCGCTCAGCCAGCCAGGGCCTATGGGAGGGACCTGTTGCTGGTTCTCACCACCCCAGGGGTGTGCCTGCCTGCTGGACACCCAGCCTTGAAAACCCTGGAAGCAGAGGCAGAAAGTCTGGCTCTCACTGCTCTTCACACGCCTCTGCATCCACTCTCTGAGTCTGGTCAAGTGAACAGCCACAGATGTCCCCAGGGGCAGAGTCACCCTGGTTGGGACACCTGTGGACCCTGTATCAGCTTCCGTGAGCTGGGTGGGGTAATGACCAGTGACGCTGGCTGCAGAGCTGACTCCTGAGAGCCCCAGGATCCAACACAGTCTGGGCCTTCAAGGAGTGTCCGGGGGGTGCAGACGGCCATGTTCCTGAGCTGATGCTGCAGCCTAGCTACTTCTGTTCCAGACGCTGCACCCAAGCCCTGGGATGGACCTGCCATGGGAGACATGGTTTGTCAACCACGCCGAGGGCCAGCTTTGGGGAAGAACCCTTTTCAGCCAGCAGCACATCTGAGGTACCCACTGACCTCCCAAGGCCAAGCACGTGCGTGGTGCTGGGAGGCTGAGGTAGGAGGAGATGTGAAGGGTGGAGGGGACGTCACTGTGGGGCCACAGGGTAGGAACCGCAGGATGGCCACAGGGCTGGGGCCGTGGCCACTGCTTGTAGAAGGGCGAGCCCAGAAGAGGAGACGGCAGCTCAGAGGCCGGTGACACCTGCCCAGCAGGTCCGAGGTCAGCAAAGAGCCCAGGGTGACAGGGCAGAGGGGTGGGGCCCTTCATGCCACGTTAGGGTTCTGCAGATCTGGAGAGGGGCTCTGACGTCCAGGGCCTTTCACGCCATCTCCAAGGGAATTGAGGTTCCCAGGAGGATCCCTCACAGATCCTCGAGGATTTCCGAGGGCCACGTGGGAGCACCTGGCTCACTCCTTGGGTCCCCAGGTGACTGCCTGGCTGTCACCACGGGGCGCCAGCGATTCTTGTTAGGACACAGGAGGGTGACTGCATTTGGCACCGAACAGATGAGATGGACAAAATCTACCTGGCTCTGGGCTCTGTACCTGTGATTGCTCAGAAGACCCGAGAGTCAGGGATCTGAGCACCTTGGTCAGGCTCAGCCTTCTTAGTATTTTTTTTTAAATGATATCTTATTTATTTATGGTTTTTGAGACAGGTCTTATTACGTAGTTCAGGCTGGCCTTGAACTTACTATGAGGCCCAGGCTGGCCTCCCACTCATGATGATACTACTGCCTCAGCCTCCTGAGTGCTGGGATCACAGGTGTCCGGCCCTTATTTATTTATCCTTGCAGTGCTGGGGATAGAACTCAGGAGCTCTCTTCACTGCTACACCCCACCCTGTTTGTATTTTACTTTGAGACAGGGTCTCTTGGAGTGGCCGGGCTGGGCTAAGAATTTCTCTCAGCTGAGGCCAGAGTCCTTCATATGCAGCTATCTGCTTGGCAGCGCTGGAGCTGGAGCGGGGGCCTCCTCACCCGGTGTTCACCACCAAGCCACATCCGGGTCCCCAGCTCAAAGCCGCCCCTGCGGCTGGGATGTTTGACAGACCCCGCCCCCCATCACCACGGCCACGGGCGCCGCGGGGCTCCGAGGAACCCACTCATTAACCACACGAGGCTGGAGGCGGGCAGCCCCGGGAACGCACACCAGGCTGGGTGGCTGACCTCGCTCGGCCCGGCCCGGGGTCCCCAGCGAATGGCCACTGTGACCGCTCCCGCTCCCGCTCCCGGCCACACACGGGTCGGTGCTGACTCCCAGGGGGCCGGGACACTGCAGAATCGTCGCCCCTGGTCGCTACTCCAGCAAGGGGACCGTGCGACCCGAGTCACCTGGGCAGCGCTCCGGTCCGGAAGCCGCGGGCCCTCCCGCCAGCAGGGGGCAGCAGCCGCCCACGGGGCCTGCAAGGCCGGCGCTGGGGTGGAGGATGGAGGGGCGGTGGGGCCTCTGGGCCGAGCCTGGGGACTCCTGCCCGCCCGGTCCAGGCCACCAGCCCACTCCAGCCCAGCCCCACGCCCAGTGTGTCCTTCCTGCCCCCACTCCACGTGAGCACTCGCGCCGCGTCAGGCGGGGCCCTGAAAGGCTAAGGAGGAGGAGGATGGTCTCTGACGAGGACACACTCGTCACCCCAGGGGACCCCCGCAGAAACCCACGGGAGCAGCTAAGTGACCCTGACTGCACCGGTTAAATGCACTGGACAGCGGGGGACGCGTTCCTGTCACAAAGAACACCTGCTAGCTGTATGTAGTGGTGCACTCCTGTAATCCCAACACTCAGGAGGCTGAAGCAGGAGGATCCCCGTGAGTTCAAGGCCAGCCTGAACTACATAGCGAGACCCTGTCTCAAAAAAACCAAAACCCAACAACAACAACGAAACAGAGAACACCTGCTGACAGGGACACATCCGTAAAGGCCTGTGACCCACAGGATCTCAGTGTTGTGCCCTGGGTGTGTACGCTTGCCTGAGCACATGAGGAAAAGGGCAAGCCAAAGCTTTCTTTTTTCCTCAGTTTTCAGTTTAAGTTACCATGGCACCGCCTGGCCTCCAGGGCCTGCATGGCCTGCAAAGGAGGCCGCTCAGTGGGTCTTGCTATGTATCCCAGGCTGGCTTGAACTCACAGCTGTCCTGCTTCAGCCTCCGGAGTGGTGAGCTGACAAGCTTCCCCCACCAAGCCCACTTTGCGTTTCAGAAAAACAACAGAAACTTCTAGTGTAAGTATGTCCCAAATATGGCACAAAAGAGACATTCACGGGGCCGGGGATTTAGCTCAGTGGTTCCAGCGCCTGCCTTGCAAGCACAAGGTCCCGAGTTCAATCCTCCGTACCAAAAACAAAAGAGACATTCATACTAAAATAAGTATTGGGGACAGAGGTCTCCAGAGAATAGAAGTTCACAAACACACACACACACACACTCATAGTCCTCCCTTGGTATCTGTGGGTACTTGGTTCTGGGAGCCCCTCAGATGCCAAAATCAGCCGATGCTTGATGCTCATGTCCCTTATAAAAAATATGATAATTGGGGCCAGGGATTTAGCTCAGTGGTTCTGCTGCCTGCCTTCCAAGCACAAGGTCCCAAGTTTGGTCCCCAATACTAAAAAAAAAGTCATAATAACCAGGCATTGTGGCTCACACCTGCTGTACCTGCAACACTGAGGCAGGAGGATCCCAATTTTTTTTTTTTTTTGAGACAGAGTCTCGATATGTAGCCCAGGCTGGCCTTAAACTCACAGCAATCCTCCTGGCTCAGCTTCCCAAGTGCTGGGATTATAGGCATGACCCACCATGCCCAGCTAGGATCCCAACTTTGAACCCAGTTTGGGCAATTTAATGACTTATCAAGACCCTGTCTCAAAAAAGGACTAAGGATAGAGCTCAGTGTTAAGGCCTTGAGTTTGAGCCCTAGTACCACAAAAAAAAAGACAAGAAAGAAAGAAAGAAAGAAAGAAAGAAAGAAAGAAAGAAAGAAAGAAAGAAAGAAATTTTTAAAAAAAATCTATTGATTAGGGACTGGGGATTTAGCTCAGTGGTTTCGCTGCTGCTGCAAAAGCACAAGGACCCGAGTTTGATCTCTGGTACCAAAAAAAAAAAAAGAAAAAAGTCTACTGATTTTGCCAGGTGTTGTGGCCTGCACCTGTAAGCTCAGCACTTGGGAGGCTGAGGCAGGAAGATTGCTGCAAGTCCCAGGCCAGTGTGGGCTATATAGTGAGTTTGAGGCCAGCTTGGACTACATAGAGTCCATGTCTCAACAACAACAACAACTCTATTCAATATTTATTTATTTTTAGTTTTCATTTTTTTGCAGTGTCAGAATCGAACTCAGGACCTTGCGCTTTCGAGGCAGGCTCAGCGCCACTGAGCTAAATCCGCGGCCTGGAATTCAATACTTTTTTTAAAAGGGGGGGACCTGGAGATGGGGGAGAGGGGAAGAGGAAGTAAAAAGGACCAAGAGGCCATATGTCTGTGTAGCAACTCCCCACAATGCATGTATTTATTAGGTATTGCAAACATACATGAATAAAATTTTTTTAATTTAAAAAAAGGGCAAGAGAGTTCAAAGCTATAAGGACACTATGTGGACATCAGAGCCAAACCAACTGCTCTGTCTTGTCCTCAGTTTAGCTCAATATGTGACATCCCAATGTCCCTGCCCTGATCAACCTGTGTCACTTCCCAGGCGGAAGGAACTCTGCAGATGGGGACACCTGAAGGGCACTGGGGGAGTCATCCTGACCACTGGGGTCCCAGGGTACCCCAGATCCCCTGAGAGGGCGCGGGAGGGTGAGAGGCAAAGAGAGGCTGAAGACACCATGCTGGTGGCTCTGCAGATGGAGGATGGGCCACAGGCTGAGGGCTGTGGGCGCCTCTAGGAGCTGGGATGAGGGCATGAGTTCTCCCTGGATCCTTAGGAGGAGCAGCCCTGCGGCCCAGGCCTGGACTGCAGCCCTGTGAGGGACAACTGTGGATGTCTTTGAGCCCCTGAAGTTGTTCCGGGACCTGGGGACAGCGGGGTGTCCTGTGGGGTGGCGAGGAAGGGGCGGAGACAGGGAGAATCGAGGAGATTCACCAGGTTGTGAGTCAGAATGTGAGAAAGTCGGTGGGGGGGCTCTTCTTGGGTTTTGGGGCTGGGACGGGATTGCCCAGGCACAAGGGGGCAGGTGACCCTAGCTCAGAAGCTCTCCTGAGGGCAGCACACTGCTTTCTCCTCCTACGGGGCCTCCTGGGGACAGAGGCCCCCTCCCTCAGACCAGGATCTCACTGATCCTGGCAGGCCCGGGTTCTGGCGGCCAAGGCTGGTGCGGGGCTGAGTCCCTGTCACCCACACCCTGTCTGTGCCTTCACACCAATAGCCCCGTCTGCCTGCTGGGAGCAGGGTCCCATCCTCAATCCCTGTGCAGAGGGGAAATGGAGGCCAGACACTCAGAAGACCCCAAGGTTACAGAGCAGCTGGGAACAGAGCTGGATTCAACCCAGCACCCACGCTCTCCGGGTGTGAGCCTGGTGCGCAGTCAGAGCCCAATTAATGACTCTCCAACCTCCTCTGTCACCACGTGTGTGTGCTGGGGATGCAGCAGGTGGTTAAGAAGCCCTCCAGAGGCCTGAAGCAGCCCCTCACACACTCCATAGGCCTGTGCACGAGCACCAATAAGGCACCTGCTGTATGCAGGACTTGGGAGCGCGATCCATGCCTGGCACCTGGCAGCTGTCACAGGGGTCGCGGTCACAGGGGTCGCGGTCCAATGGGGCAGAACCTGAAGAGAACTGAGGCAGACTGAGGCAACTTGGTGCTTCTGCACACCAGGCCGGGCCAGCTGGGAGATCACAAGGTTTATTTCTGGCGGACAAGGACAGGCTTTATGGGTGGAAGGCAAAGGCCTTGGCAGCCCCAAATCTCGGCCTTTTTCCTGCCAGGTGAGGGACCTGAGTTCTGTGCCCCACATGCAGGGCACACCATGGTCTGGTCTCCCTTACCAGCCCCAGAGCATGTGGCAAAGTCTTAGAGGAAGAAAGAAGCTGGGGGTGGCGGTGCACGCCTGTCATCCCAGCACTCAGGAGGCTGAGGGAGGAGGATTGCTGTGAGTTTGAGGCTGGACTAGGCCACATAGCAAGACCTTCTCCAAAAACCAAATAAAACAAACGAAAAGAGGCAAGAAGAATCAGCAGGGATCTCTTTTTCAGTCCCAGCCAAAGACCCTACAAACAGAAAAATGTCCCCCAGGAAAATAAAAAGTGGCAGAGAAAACCCTGGAGTCTACCGTGTACTCGCCATGGACCGTGGGCATGCAGCTCCAGGTCCTCTGATTGTGAGTTTAAATGGGGACCGTGCGCCCTGGTGGGTGGGGGCTCCCTGACAACGTGGCAGCTGCTGCAGGGCAGTACAGGGCCCAGGCGGCTGTCCTGGACCCAGGCTTAGTCCTCATCCTCGCTGGTGTAGATGCCGGCCTCCCAGCGCCTGGCCATGGCATTCTTGTGATGAGTGACCCGTGTGGCTCCCAGGATCTGCACCAGAAGAGACACAGAGCACACTCAGTGTTCTCACCACCCCCAGGCTTCCCTGCCCCGGCCTAAAACAGGGGTGAGGAAGGACCACCTCCTCCTCCGTTTCGGACTTTATTCTTAGTAATAGGGCAAAAGAACTGCTGAATTGTTCTAAGCTCCAGGCAGGGAAAATACCATTTATTTATTGGTACTAGCAATTGAACCCAGGGCTTTCACACTGAGCTACATCTTCCGGCTCTTTTTAAATTTTTTATTTTGAGACAGGGTCTTGCTGAGTCACTAAGTTGTCCAGTTGGCTCAAATTTTTGATCCTCCTGCCTCAGCCTCCCAGAGTACTGGGATTATAGAAGTATGCACCACTGCATCTGGCTGGATCTGGCTTTTTGGACTCAGCCTAAGGAAAACTACAAATCATCCCATGAATTGACTGAGGTAGCTGGGTGTCCTTGTCTAGTGAGGTGTCACCTGTAATCCCAGGCACTCAGGAGACTGAGGCAGGAGGATAATAAATTCAAGCCCAGCCTGGGCAACTTTTAGTGAGACCCTGTCTCAAAAGGCAATTTTAAAATAGGGCTGTAGGTGTAGCTCAGTGGCAAGTGCTTGCTAGTCCATGCCACAAGGCCTAGGTTCCATCCCTAGCACTGCAAAAAATAATTAAATAAGCGAGAAGTGTCCTTTTTTGGTCCTAATCTGCTTTATAACCACCATCTGGCAAAATGGATTCTCTTGGTGTAATTGGTGCCATGGCAGGCATCACAAGCAGATCCTAGCAGAATCTAACTCAGCAGCAGGCATCACAAATGGATCCCAGCAGAATCCACCCTGGGCAGACATTACCAGTGCAGAAGATACCCAGAACTGTCCCACACCTGAAGGAAAGGCTGTAGAGGAAAATCCTGGGTCCCCCTGCACCCCAGGAGCACTCACCTCCAAGTTGATGCCGTCTGAGGGGTTGATGCCTGCATACTGTGGGAAAAGGACAAGAATCAGCCCTGTCCTTCCTGCCCTGTGCCAGTGCCCACCCAGATGTCCAAAATATAGCTGAATGTCTACTGAAGGCAGGAGGGAAGATGTCTCCTGTCTGTGGGGCCTTCCCAGCATCCCACAATCACCCCCACACTGTCCGCTCATGACATTTACCGTTGACCCTGAGATGACCTCAAATGGGGACAAAGACCCCTGCTTATGTGGCTTCTCTGAGAAGAAGCCCAGAGATAGAGTTGCCTGGTTTATGATTCTGTACTTCACATGTGGGGAAACTGAGGCACAGCACAGAGAGGGACAGTGATGATGCCAGTAAGCCCCAGGTTAGATCTGGGGCTCCTGTGACCCTCCTGATGCTCCTATGGGGGCTGCTGGCCTCGGGGAGGAGGAGGACAGCCTCTGCTCACCCACTGTCCCTTCTTCCTGTGCCCAGAAGCTCCGTCTGTTGGGTCCTCCACTGTCCACACCAGGCCTGAGTGCAGGTGGATGGGAGTGAAGATGGATGACTCAGACACTGAGTAGCTGCCTGTGATGCCTGTGAGGGGTGGGAGAAGGAAGGGGCATTGGAGAATGATTTCCAGACCTCAGCCCTGGAGCTACAGGGGTCCTGGCTGAAGCACTGGAACCATCAATGGACAGCCAGAGCCGGCAGCTAGTTGTGACAGATTGACCAAAATAGCCAGTCAGGGAAAACTGGATAGACAGAAGGTGAAAAATACCAAGCTACCCTGGAGGATATTTCATGTTGACAAAGAAGTGCCATTGACCAAGAGGTTAAACATCTGCAAATTGCTATGCAACTAATAACAAATTGCACAAATCCATAAAGGAAAAAACCTAAGGCAGAGCTGACATTCCTCCAAAATCTACAGCTTAAGCAACTGATGGAGGAGCAGGACAGACTGAGGAAATGCTTGCCCTCCCTGATACTACCTCCCTGTCCCCTTGCTCCAACCGAAGTCATAGAGCAGAACAGCCATTCCTGGCCCCTCCTCACCAGATGCCCTAGAGGAGCTCCTAGAGTCTTGCTTACAGCCCTCGTCCTCTGGCGTTGGGGAGAAGACTTCAGGGAAGAAAGCGCTCCTCCGCTGCTCTTCCACCTCCCGCTCCCTTCGAAGGACATCCTCCACCTCCCTCTCCAGCAGGTCAGACGATTGGGACCTCTTCAGCCTCAATGCTGGGGCCCCGGCCACCTCCCAGCCCCAGACATGGGGGGTCTCAGCCTGATGCTGCACATCTGGGACCCTGAACTGCAGGGGTCGCAGGCGGAAGTACTCCCGTGGTACCATGGTCTGGCTGGCTTGCAGGTCTCCCAGAGGGAACTTTGTGCTCAGGGGTTTTCCAGAGGATTCTGAGAGAAGCCTCTGAGACCTTGTGGACTTAGGAGAGGCAGGGGGACCGCTAGGCTTGCGGTATCCCCAGCAGGGTGAGAACTCTGGCTGAGGGGTCCCTCTGCCCAGGTACGGCTGGTAGGCGTCGGGTGGTATTCGGTTCACCTTCCTTGTCTCTGGAGCTGGGTCGGCTGCCCCGGCATCTGGCATGGGGTCAAGGATGGGGTCTGAGTTCGTTTTCCTCCCAAATGCAGGCTGGGGGTCCTCGGAGACCCAGTCAGGTGTGGACGCCCCACTGGCCTGCAGGCCCTTCCGCCTGTGGTCTTCCACACGCTGGGTCTCCTGCACCATGTCACGCTGCACATACAGGGATGGGCGGCCCCGGTCCCGCCGAGGGACCTCGGCCAGGTTCACCTTGGTCAGCAATGGCCGGGTGAGGATCTCCACCAGCTCCTGGTGGCTCGCTGCCCGCCTAAGTCCCCTCTGCTCCCGAAGGTCTGCCTCGCGCTCCTGGGCCAGCCGGATCTCCCGCTCAATGGGTGTCTCCTTGAGGGGCTCTGGGGACCAGGACCCAGGGTCATCTGTGGCTTGGGACCAGAGGCGGGAATCATTCATGGTTTGGGATTGGAAGCTGGGGTTGTCTGTGCCTTGGGATCGGAAGCTGGCAGAGTCGTTGGCAGCTTGGGACCGGAAGCTGGAGGAGTTGTTGGTGGCTTGGGACCAGGAGCCAGAGTTGTCCATAGCCTGGATGCTGGGCCCAGTAACAAAACCACGGACCCTCTTCTCCACCACGACCACCTCCTTGTCCTGGGCTGTGGCAGAGACAGTGTACCCGTTGGCCAGCTGGGGCTCATTTGAGGCCTTGGAGGCCTGGATGACACCCAGCTGAGCAGGTGCAGGGAACACTTTGGCCAGGGGACTCTGGGGGACTGACGTCCTGTTCATGCCATCCTGCTCCAGCTTCAAAAAGCGTTGCCTAGCAGCCAGGAAGTCAATCTGCTCCCTGTCGATCACGTCTTCCTCCTTCAAAGGACTGGACTGAGGGTGGCCAGGTGGCCTGGGGTCCCTGTGGTCAGGGGTGCCACGAAGCGTGGCCACCGTGCTGCCTTTCCTGACCACCTGCCCCTGGATGACTGCCCAGCGCTCGAGCTCTAGGTCCTGTGGCTGCCTGGGTGGGCCGTGTCTGGCATCTAGGAGATAAACCTGCATCTCCTTGTCCCTGTCCTTCTCTGTGTGGCTGAGGGCAGCATGCCTGCCACGGAACACTCGTGTCTCTGTCTTGTCCACCTGGGCCTCCCAGTCTGTGGGAAAAGCTTGAGGCTTGTCTTGACCCCAGCCATTGTCCTCCGGCCTCACACCCACCAGCTCAATTGTGTAACTGGCGTCCCCATCCAGTGCCAGCCCAGTGACGTGAGCTGGGTGTGAATGACTAAAGATGGGGTATCTGGTCACGCGGTCCATCTCCTCAGGGGTCTTGGCTGACCTTTCTTCTGTGGGTGAAGACCTCCAGGCTCACTGGGGAAGAAGGAAGTCATGGACCCAGGTCAGGGAATGTAGGGACAGGGACAACTCCCAGTCCCCCAAAAGGCAGTCCCACCCATGTGACCTCTTGATGGGTTGAGGGATGGGCAAATGATCCTGCCCAGCCAATCACAGCATTCCACTCTCAGACCCAGGCAATCACAACAGTCCACTCTCTGACCTCTGTGACTGGTTGAAGGATGGGTAAGTAACCCTGCTCAACCAATCACAACATATCTGACCTAGCCTAGCCAATCACACTCTTTTACCTTCTGGCCTCTGTGATTAGCTCTGAGATGGGTAAGTGACTCAGCCTGGCCAATGACATGAAATCTTGGAACTTTGAAATTAATGCAGTTAATTAATTAATTAATGCAAGTCTGGGCGTGGTGGCACACGCCTATAATCCCAGCACTTGGGAGGCTGGGGTAGGAGGATTGCTACAAGTTTTTTATTTATTTATTTTTTTTGGTACCAGGGATAGAACTTGGGTCCTTGTGCTTGTGAGGCAGGCAGCAGCATCACTGAGCTAAATCTCCAGCCCCGATTGCTACAAGTTTGAGGCCAGCCTGGGGTATATAGTGAGTTCAAGACCAGCCTGAATTACAAAGCAAGACCCAGGGCCCGGGATTTACCTCAGTTGGTGCTGCCGCCTGCCTCGCAAGCACAAGGTCCTGAGTTCGATTCCCAGTACCAACCACCCCCCCAAACAAAGCCGGACCCAGTCTCTAAACAAAACAAAACAGAAGTAATGCAATGAATGCTTTTAGGCTGGTGGGACAAAGTGGAAAATTACTGGGGACTGTTTGTGCCACCTGATAGGCACAGCTTACTTGAGAATAACCCCAAACCTGGTACTGGGGGCCCAACATTTAAACTCCTGGATCCAACCGTACCTGAAATCCTGTGTATCCCTGTTAGTGACATGGCGCTCCACTGTAGGATCTCACATTCTTGCCTGACTACACCCAGCTTCTTGTCCCCAGCCTTTGCTCCCTGACTCATTGTGAGGTGTCTCTGAGATCTGCTCACTCCAGGTTCACTGATGGCCCCAGTGGGCCCGAGCCCTCCCTGCTGAGGGATATCAGGTGGGAAACAGGCCTGGAGCTAGGCAGGTTCTCGGTCCCCACATCCTTCACAGCACAACACCTGGACAGCCTTGGTGCCGGAAAGCCTGGATGGGCTGGGAACACCTTGAACCTTGTCCCTGGGCCCAGGCGGGACTGCAGAGCGTCCAGGAGACGCCCTGACCCAGTGTCTTCAAGCTCACACCCTGGCTCTCCCAGGGTACAGCGCTCAAGCCCCACCCAGGGGTCAGGGTCACCCTCTGGCCTTGTCACCAACCCTGGCCTCTGCCAGCACTTCCACCTAGCCAGGGAGCCCCCAATTCCCCTCCCTCTGAGCCTCGACCTGAGCCTCTCCCATGCTGGGCTTCATGGGACGCCGAGCATTAGGCACTGACAGACAGGGAAGGGGCTCCAGGGCCGCAGATCTCCAAGCTGGATCGTCCCTGGCACACTGGGGTCCATGAGGCCCTCTGTGCACATCCAAGATCTCTGCACCAGCTCAAGGCTGACACTCCATTCAGTTCTCAGAAGCAGAGCAGGGCCCCTGGCTGAAGCTGGGTGTGGTGGTGCACGCCTGTGATCCCAGCACTCTGGGAGGCTGAGGCAGGAGGACTGCAAGTTCAGCTTAGCCTGGCCAATTTAGCAACTTAACCAGGCCCTGTCTCAAAATAAAAAATAAAAGGGTTGGAAATAGAGTTCAGTGTGAAGGCCCTGGATTCAAACCCAAATACCCAAAACAAAACAAAACATAAAAACAAAAACAAATACAAATAAAAAGAAAGAAACAAAGAAACAAAGAAAGAAAAGAAGTCCTGCCTGGACCAGAGTGTGGCATCCAGCAATGCGAAGCCATGTCATGGGGACAATGTTCCAACAAGCATGGCCAGACAGTGTCACGCCACCTTTTGTGTGTGTTTTTATTTGTGTTTGTATTTATTTAGTGGTGTTGAGGAGGGAACTCAGCCTCACATATGCTGGCCAAGCGATCACCACTGAGCTCCATCCTCAGCTTTGATTGATTGATTGATTGATTGATTGATTTTGAGGCAGGGTCTTGCTGTAGCCCAGGCTGGCCTTGAACTTGCAGCGATCCACCTGCCTCAGCAGGTGTGCACCACCACTCTTGGCCTTTTAAAAAAAGTTTTATTTTGAAACAGGGTCTCACTAAAGTTGCTGAGTTGCCCAGGCTAGGTTGAATTTGTGATCCTCTTGCCTGGGATGACAGGCTTTTGGGTAATACTACAATCAAAGATATTCACCCCTCTAGGATCACTGCCCAGCACCCCACTCCACCTGGGCCCTCCTGCAGGCCAGAGCCTGGTGTAAGGCAGGCACTTCGTGAAGACTGGCTGACCTGGGCATGGCGGCACATACCTATCATCCCAGGAGGCTGGGTGGCTGGGGCAGGAGAATTGCAGGCTGGAGCCCAACCTGAACAAATGAGTGACTTAGTGAGACCGTGTCTCAAAATTTTAAAAATGGGAAGGCTGGGGGTGTAGCTAAGTGCAGAAGCCCTGGGTTTCATCCTCAGTGCAAACAAAGAGACCAGATGAACAGATAGCTCCTCCACATAGCCTGGTGCTCAGACCTGGGGCTGCAACTCCGCTGTCCCTCCAGCCTTGAGCCCCTCCGTGCCAGCGCTGGCCGAAGGGTCTATCTCACTGTCCCCACACCCTAGGCCAGGCTCAGGGGTCACCAGCAGGCGTGCCTGCCTACTGAGTGAACAGAGGTTTCCATCATGGGATCTCTAACCTGGGGACTTTCACTCCTGCCCAGCACTTGTGGGTGTGGGGCTGGGGCTCCCCTTGGGTGGGTCCAGGGTGGTGGTGCATCTTCCTCCCCAGCCCATTCCTCGGTGGTGACTCACTGAGGCCATGGGAGTGCAATTCCGCGTCTTGGGTTCAAGGGACTGGGACCCCCTCAGCTGGGACCTGAGCAGATTCACCCTGCACCTGGTAAACAGCAGCTCAACAGAAGCTTGTGTGGGGCTGAAGACCTTACACTTACACTTGGGGTCCTCAGCTGATCTGGGGTGGCCTGGGCAGATGCCTCTCTTGTGAAGGTATAGGGGACAATGCTCAGGGCCCTGGGAGCCTGTGTGATGTCCAATTCAGAGAAGCCTCAGGGAGGAAAATGGGCCTTTGAGGCCTCGAGGGTAGAATTGCAGCTGATGGTGGCTGATGGCGGGGGCCATCTCTCATCCATCCCCACATGTAAACCAGTCCCACCATCTTCTCCTTCCTGCCTTGCTGGAGCCCACAATTTTTTTTTCAGGGCTGCTGATGGAATCCAGGACCTTGTGCATGCAAGGCAAGTGCTCACCACTGAGCCCTTTTTATTTTTCGAGACAAGATCTCACTATGAATTTGGGGTCCTCCTGCCCCAGGCTCCTGAGCAGCTGGGATCACAGGTGTGCACCACTGCACCTGGCTCAGGAGGGAACATCATCTACTCGGTTTACAGCAGAGCAATCTGCAATCCCTTGAAGGGAAGCTGACCCCACAAGTCACAGATCCCAGGCCAGCACCACCCCGAACCCAGGAGCCTCCAGGGCTGCTCCTTCGGCCCCACCCTCCGGCCTGTGGCACCACAATGAAACTGTTTATGGCCCTCTTGCTGAACACCTGCTCCCTTTGCCTGGCACTGGGCTCCGCCCATGGGCAAAGGCTTCCGGGATGCCATGGTCACCATGGGGAGGGCTGCGGGATCCCTCATCCTGGGGGTGGGGGTGGGCATCACTGGGGCGCCTGGTCCTGGGGAGTTGCAGACCCTGGGCCAGGACCCCAGGTTCAGGCTGGGCCCTCTCCATTCTGCCACCCCACTCTATGTGCCCAACCTGGGCCCTGGCCCTCGGGGAGGGGGATTTATCGTTGAAGCCACCACAAAGTCTGTCTCCCCAGAATTCCCAAAGACAACAAGGGCTTTCAGGCCCCCTTTTGTGAACATCGGAGCTGGGGAGTCGGAGCCTTTGGGGTTAAACCCAAGTGCCAGCCAGGGCTAGGGGCTGGGAGAGACCCCAAGGCCCAGAGTGAGGCTGGGGTGCAGATGCCAGCCAGAGACCCCGGCTGGGCCCAGCGTAGGACAGCAGAGGATTGGGGTCCTGGGGGCCCCTGAGGGCAGCTCACTGCTTCCCAACCCCCAAGCAGAGGAGCCCCCTCCCCACGCACCAGACTCCCATCCCGCCCCAGTCCTGTCCAGCAGCCCCAGCCTCACCGCCAGCTTCCAGCAGCCTCCTGCTCCGGCACGGCCCGCCCACTGCCAGGGAGCAGGGGCCCCACGGATCTCTGGTCCCCTCAGCCGCACCCAGCAAGGGAAACAAAGTCCAGAGCGGGAGGAGGAGAAAGACGATACCTGGGCTGGGCGGAGGCGGGCACCGTGCCCGCGCAGCCAGAACTCAGCCCAAACTCCTGCAGCCACTGCCTGGCCCTCCCACTGCTCCCCAGCTCTGGTCAGAGGGACACCCCAGGCCAAGGTCACAGCCATCCCGAGTGGGGAAACTGAGTCCTGGCCCCTGTGTGGCTGGCCTGGCCTGCCTGCCTGGCCTCTGTCCAGATGGGCGGTCAGCAGGTCTGGGATGGAACCTTCCGATCTTACTGAGCCCTGTTTTTATTATTTTTATTTTTGGGGGACAGGGACTCTCTATGTAGCCCAGGCTGGCCTCAAACTTTTGGTGATCCTCCTGCCTCAGCTTCCCGAGTGCTGGGATTACAGGCCTGCACCACCACGGCCAGCTCTGAGCCCCATCTTCTTGTTCTAGAAGTGGGGGCAGCACCCAGGCACCCCCTGGGGTTGCAGCTAGAATCCCACAGATGCCCAGCTGTCCCCCATCCTAGGTCTCAGAGCAGGCACTTTTTGGGGTTCTGGGCAGCCTGGGCAAAGGCTGCACACGGGGGCGTGCAGCTGAGGGGGATTCGGGCTTCTGTCCCCACTGGGGCTCTGCCCTGCCCTGCCCTGGAGCTCGCTGTGGGGCCCCTTGGAACCTCTGTCTCTTCTTCCGGTACAGGTACCCCCAGCTCCAAATGCAGGTCAAGGACCCGGCCCAGTGTGTGCTGCTGAGGGCATCCAATCCGGCTGGAGAGATGGGACCCGTGACCCCGGCTAGCAGACACGGAAACTGCGGCACAGGAAGCTTCTCATCCCAGTGATCATGCTTGGATTTGAAGCTGAGTCCTCCTCCTCCTCTTAGCACCCCACTGGACTACAACCACACTTGGGGAAACTGAGGCCTGGAACGGTCAGAGACTGGAACATCTGGTGTGCTGGGGACACAAGGTCCTAACTGTCCTGCTCCCAGATCAGCACTACCCCCTCACTCCAGGTTCCCAAACCTCATTTTATAGATGGGTAAACTGAGGCCCAGAGAGGCAGCAGATATGGACCTGGGGGATCCCTAAGAGTGGAGCAACCCCAAAGTGTGTGCTGCCCAGGGTGCAAGAGACCCTGCCTCCCAAGGGCTGTAAGCCCCAAAGGATGGGGTGTGGTGGATGTGGGACTCAGGGCTCCCCAGGAAGCAGCGATAGAGGCCAGCCACCCCACAGCTGCCCCATGCCCAGCCTTACCTGCCCAGGTGCTGCTTGGGAGCAGGTGGGAATCAAGCACTGCCTCCGGTGCCTTGCAGCCTCCGCGATCCCAGGAGGCAGGGCTCAGCCTCTGCTTTTATGGCTGCACCGCCAGCAGTCCCCACCCCACCTCTGGCTGGGCTGCACCCTCCCCATCGGTGAAATCCAATTACGCCAGGAACTGGGCTCTTCACACTTTTATTTGCTTCTCTGGGAAAATCAAGAACATCAGGGCCTCATCACACATTGAAAGCAGAGGGGCAGCAAGGGCACTTCAGCGAAGGCTCACGGCTCAGGGACTCGGGCAGACTCGAGGGAGGAAGTAGAGGGGTCCCATGGCTACTGCCCAGGTCACCCCCAGAGGGCCCCTCCTCCCGGCCACGGGAGGGACAGAACCTCGACAGCGACCCCTGCTCTGGTCCGGGGGTGGCAACTGAACTTGCCCTTGTGGCCGTGGGTGGTGACCCCGCCACAAGGTGGCCTTAGCCCTGGCCACCAGGCCCCTAGGGACCAGGCCAGGTCAGGATCCAGGGTCCAAAGCCAACCCTTAAGAGGGCTTGTGGGCCTTTGCAGAATGTGCGGCTGGGGATAATGCGGCTGCCCTCAGGCAGGGACCCCCAGGCCACCTCCGGTGAGAGGGGCCTGCAATGTCGCTCCAGGTGACAAACAGGGGTCTTGCGCACCAGCCCAGGGGACCTCCCTGCCCAGAAATAATCCCAGGCTGCCAGAGCAGGCTGGTGGGGCCTGCTTTCTGGGGGCACCCGGGGCCCAGGCTGGAGAAGAGGCCGGGGATGGCCCGTAGGGTCCCCAAATTAGCACCAGGAGGAAGAGGGGGCTGGTGGGGACAGGAGCTTGGGACAAGAAGCAGCTCCAGACCCCAGTCCGTGGCCCCGTCTAGGGCACAACCTGGGGCTGCCAACACCTTCCAGGCGGGGACACAGCCCCAGGGCTCCCCCTGCTGTCGCCCAGCGGCCCGGCCCACAGTGGGGAATGCAGCGAGCTGGGGCTTTCCAGAGCAGCCTGACCTCCGTTCCTTAGAGAACTGTGGCCTTGTCGCCAGCTGCCCAAGCCCGGGAGGCCAGTGCCTCTGCCAGAGACCCCTGGACTCCAGGTCCCCTCGAAGAGAGACCATCGGAGGTGGCAGAAAGGCATAGGCTTGGCCTGGGGCAGCAGGGAGGCCGTGGGCCACACCAGCCAGGCCACAGTGGCGCCTGTGAAGCTGCCCGAGTTGGGGGTGAGGGGCCCTCGTTCTGGGAAAGCAGGTAGCCTGTGTCCCTCCCACCAGGTGCAAAGTGCACGGCTCAGAGGTGGGGTGGGTGGGGTGTGGTGACAGGCGTGCGGGCGGGATCCCAGTTCCTCTCTTCAGTGGGAAGAAAACTCAGGGGCCAGGTGCGAACGCACGGGCGCGCGTGTCTCGGGGCCCTCGAGGTGGAGGGCACGGGGCGGCGGGCGCTGGGAGGGGCCAGGCTGGTGGGTGTCTGTGTCACGCAGGGCAGGGGCCAGGGTCTCGGGGGGCCGGGCCGGCTCACATGACTGAGCAGCATTTACAGCGTTGCTTTTTCAGATCGAGGTCCTGGGGGTCGCTGGTGGTGGCCTCGGGCCTGGCGCGGTCCTCTTCCCTGGAGCTCGGGGCAGCGGGGGCTTCGGGCGCACTGCCGTTGGGCGGCGCGGCCTCCGTGGGCTCAGCCGCGTCCTCGATGACCACCAGCTCGGCTGTGATGGTGTCTTGGAGCCCCAGCACCTTCTTGGTCTCGGACTCGTCCTCCACATTCTGGTAGCCCATGAAGATCATGGTGACCGGGGGCTCCTGGCTGGGCTGGGCACTGGCCAGGCCTGATGTGGCCTCACCAGGCTGGGCCTGGACCCCAGTGATCTCTCGCCGCAGCGGCGTGTTCCGGACGGTCTCCTCCACCGCCACCGCCACCGCCGACCCCCGGGTCTCTGCCGCTGCCCCGGCCCCGGCCCCGGCCTCGGCCTCACTCAGGGTGACCTCGTCTGCCTTGTGGATGAGTTCGTCCACCTCCGAGGAGCTGAGCGGGTGAATCCCGTTCTCCACGGTGCCGTCAACGGCATGGACCACTGTGCGGGGACAGAGACAGCGTGAGCAGGGGGAGCGGGGGACCAGCCAGGAGGTGAAGAGCAAAACTACCAGGGACAATGAAACAGCTCGCCAGGTGTGGTGGCGCGTGCTGGCCATCCAGCTCTCGGGCAGCTGGGGCAGGAGAATCACTGCGAGTTGAAGGCCAGCCTGAACTATGCGGTGAGAACATCTCAAAGAAGAAAGGGAAGGGCCGGGGGTTTAGCTCAGTGGTTCCGCCGCCTGCCTCGAAAGTGCAAGGTCCCGAGTTCAATCCCTGGTACCAAAAAAAAAATAAAATAAAAAAAAAAATAGAAGGAGAAGAAGAAAGGAAAGAGAGAGAGAGAGAGAGAGAGAGAGAGAGAGAGAGAGAGAGAGAGAGAGAGAGAGAAAGAAAGCAAGAAAGCAAGCTCCCTATTGGAGTAGGGTGCAATGAGTCACCATCTGGGAGTTGCAGGGATTCTGATTTCTTCTGCTTTTCGAGTTCGTTTGGTAGTTTTGTTGTTGGCAGTACTAGGAATTGAACCCAGGGAGTACTGAGCTACATCCCCAGCTGTCTTCTTTTTGAGACAGGGTCTTCTTAAATTGCCTAGGCTGGTCTTGAACTTCTGGTTCTCCTGCTTCAGTCTCCTGAGTAGCTTGGATTACGTGTTACAAGAGTGCCCCACCGTGTCTGGCTATGTGCTAGTAGTAGGTTTGTTTTTGTTTTGTGTTTTTGGTGCTGGATTGAACCCAGGACCTTTGTACTGAGCTCCATCCCCAATCTTTATTTATATTTTACTTTGAGACAGGGTTTCCCTAAGTCACTGAGTTCCCCAGGCTGGCCTTGAACTTGGGATCCTCCTGCCTCAGCCTCCCAAGAGCTGGGATGACAGGTGTGCGCCCCACCCAGCTATTTAGTAGCCCCTGAATCACAGTTTCACTCCTGTCCTGTTTCCTAGTGACGGCCCCGCAGGCTGTGCTCAGGCCGCAGACGCCACACCACCGTGTCTCTGCCATTTATAACCTGGCCACGGGCCATGAGGACCCAGAGGGACCTGGTGGCCACAGTTATTGTCTCCTCCCGGCCAAAGGTTGCTGTCCCTAGATGCCAGCCAGGTGGAAGGAAAGCGCACTCCACTCCCGTTCCCAGATTCCCAGGAAAGCAAGCCCAAGGGAACTCTGGTGACCCAGAGGGTGGAGCGTGCCCTTCCCCAGTGGTGACTGCCCCAGACAGGAATCCGAGCCCTGGCTGCCATGGAAACAGATCACCTTTTGTTGCTAAGCAACCAGAGTCCAGTCTGACAGTCCCCAGGGGCTGGGGGAAGCCAGGCAGAGGTGCGGGTGTAGCTGGGGGTGAGGACATCGTACCCCCTGACCAGGGCCACAGAGCTAGAGCTGGGGCCCAACCAGACATGCACCCCAGAACTCCTCAGGACATCTATTTTTGTGACTTCTGATTGAACCCAGGGTCTCCTTACATTGTTAAATTGCCCAGCCTGAGCTTGAACTTGTGATCCTTCTGCCTCAGTCTCCTGAGTAGCTAGGCTGACAGGCGTGCGCCACCACGGCCAGCATGACAGGACCCCTTGAGTGGCATTATGGACCCTCCAGAAACCAATTACCTCTAAGAATATCAGGCTAAACAGTGTAAACAGTCACTATCTGACCCAGCCTCCCACCTGAGAGCAATGAACGTGGATGTCCACACATGTCCAGCATTTCAAAGCCAGAAGGGGGAACAGCCTGGTGTGCAGATGGGACACCCACTGGGATATCACTCAGCCAGTAAAAGGGAGACGCTGTGACACTTGCCACAGTGTGAATGGACCCTGAGGATGCTGTGCTCAGTGAGAGATGTCAGACACGGAGGACACAGCGTGGGTTCCATGGACAGGAATCGCCCAGGGCAGGGGAACCCAGAGACTGGAAGTGGACTGGGGAGGGCAGGGCGGGGGAGGGGGCGGGGAACCACTCATGGGGCCAGATGGGGTTTCCTTCAGTGGTGATGAAATGTCTGGAACTAGGCAGAGAGGCCGGTTGCACAACACTGTCACTGTACCCAAACTTCCTGAATCACACACTGTAAGAGGGAAATTGTGCGGGGTGTAATTCTATCTCCAGAGGCTTGAAAGCATCTGCTCAAGGCTTCCCTGCTCCTGGGTAACTGCTTCCTCATGGGCGCCCCCTCCTGGCTGCCAGGAGGCACTTTTATTTACGTCCACAGTATTTATTTTCCGCAGTGTGAATTCGGGGATGGAGCCCAGGACCTCACCCATCTGAGGCACGCCCTAGCTCTGGAAGGAGCCTTTATAACCAACTCCGTCTCCACCCATGGCTCAACTGCACCCCACCCAGGGTTCCCGAAGTCCCCAGGACATGGCCCAGTCCCAGCTCCTCCCATCCTACAGCCCAGCACTCCGCAGCCCACTACGGCCTTTGCCCGTGCAATGCCCCAATCAGAGCCCTGTTCCTGTGAGCTCCCCGGGGTCCCCATCACCTCCTCTGAGATGCCTTCTCTGCCCTCCGAAACCCAGACACCGCTCGAACTGTCCCATGTTTTCCTGGGGTCTTTATCACCACTGCAATCATTTCCATGAACCACGTGGATGCTGTTTTTTGGTTTTCTGAGAATGTCGTCCAGGCTGGCCTTGAACTCACTATGTAGCCCAGGCTGGCCTCAAACTCACAGGGATCCTCCCGCCTCAGCCTCCCAGGTGCTGGCATGGTGAGCATGTGCCACTACACCCAGCTAGCATGAGCAGCGTTCGTGTGCCCAGGACACCCTTGTGCCTTTGCCGCCTCTCGTACCTTTGGTCTCGTCCTCGTAGACCTTGATGCCCTGTGGGTGTGGGTCCCGGGGGAGCAGCGTGGTGCTGGAGAGCACCCTGGTCTCCCCGGTCACCTTGTCCTTCTCCACTGTGATCTCGACCGAATACATGGCTGGTATGAGAGGCACGGGGTTAACCGCGACCCACGTCCCCACTCCCCCCGCCGGGCTGCAGCCAAGCGGGAGGGGGGAGCCAGCAGCGAGCCAAAGCAGTGGTGGGGATGCAAATGCAGCTCCGGACACAGCCCTCCCAGCTCCACAGCCCGCTGTAGCTCCCCAGTGCCGGGCCTTGGCTTTCAAGGCCCATGCTGGTGCCCACCTCAATGCCATCGCTTCACCTCTGCATACCTGGCCTGCTAGGGCACCAAGCTCCCGCGTCTCAACCCAGGTTCTGTCCCAGCCACCTGAAGATGCTTCCTGATGCATCAGGCTCCCTCAGGGATGGCCACGAAGCCCTGTCCCCTCACGGTCCCCAACACTGTGGCCTCCTTCATGCCCGGCTCTCATCCCTGCTGGGTGTCCCCAGCACTCCACGTCCCTCTCCACCTATGACTCCTGTCCAACAAGAGCCTCAGACCTCACTCACTGTGCCCGAGCTCTCCCCGCCAGAGGGCCGCCTGTCCTTCCCCACAGCCAGTCCCCAGAGTCAATCCCTGGACCCTGCAGCAGGCATTTCCCAGTCTGTCCTCCAGCCACCACCAGAGGGCGCGGTGAGCACCCAAATCAGGTCCCTCCTCTACCCAGAGCCCTCCAGGCTCCCATCTCTCTCTGGGTCAAAGCCCAAGTCCTCCCCACAGACACCGGCCCCCGGAAACAGTTTCCTTCCTCCAGTTCTACATTCTCTGACTTACTTTTCTACATAAGTTAATTGAATAGCCAGTCACTGCCACCAGACTGAATCCCATGCCCGGCACTCAGCAGGCCCTTCATAAGCACTTGTTGAATGAATGAATGATGGTTATTTAATCCCTTGTCCTTGTGTTGCCTAACACTTTGCCCATAAAAAAAAAAATCTATTTCCGGCCTGGGGATTTAGCTCAGTGGTTCCACCACCTGCCTCGCAAGTGTAAGGACCCGAGTTCGATCCCTGGTATCAAAAAAAAAAACAAAAATCAAAACTATTTCCAAGGCTGCCTATACAGTTGGGGAGGTTGTGTACTGCACAAAGTGCCAGGAAAGGGACTTGAACTCTACTCATGCACTGTGGAAGCTTGGTGTGAAGCCCTCAAATCACTATGATGATACACCCCAGCTTGGTCACTTCCAGAGATGCTGCAACCCCCTCTCCCAAGGAGCCAGTCCTAACCCTGCGCCCAGCAGCAGGCAGGATGTGTGGCGAGTGCTCCAGGTGCGAGCCTGGAGGTCGAGAGGGAAGCTGTGGGTGTCGTGTTAGTACTGCCATGCGTGAGGCCCGTCTTCAAAGGGAAGCCTGGGCCAGCAAGGGACAAAGGTGTCAAAGCAGAGCTGTGGCCTGGGTCCAGCTGCCACCGTGTGACCTCGGCCCATGAGACCCCACAAGGGCAGGCCTGGAGGCCCTCATCCCACTGGGGCCTGCTGGGACCGAGAGGGGACCCTGGACGGCAGCTAGACACGGGGCGGGCCCCGGGGACCAACCCACCTGCCTTCATCATGGTGGAGCCATCTGCTGTCCGCACTGGGGTGTTGGAGACTCGCTGCTCTGCTGGATGGAAGAGGGGGACAGGGAGGTCAGGGAGGAGGCTGGGCTCAGGCACCAGAGCCCTGGGGACACCGGACACCACACCCGGATCCCCAGACACAGGTGGGCCCCAACACACACACAGATCCCAACACACAGTTAGACGCCAACACACACCCGACTCCCTGTGAACAGCCCGCCCCGGAAGGAAACACACTCAGCCCAACACCCCTCTCTCATCTCTCTGCCCAAGTGATTTTCACAAAATCCCGGAGAGCCCGGCCTGGATTTTTTAATTATTAATTTTTAATTTTCCAGTAAGATAAGGAGACACCTCTCGTGAATAATTAATGCTCGGCAAATCGGGCCGAATTCTCCTTAGGGGCAGCCAATCCAATGCTCAGTAAGAAATGTGACTCTGGACATGTTCAATACATATTGAAAAAATATAACTTCTTTTTGATTAATTTACTGTAGTGACCTAATGAATCTAATTCATGTATACTCATATACATGTATTTTTTTCCCTTTCTTTTGGGTTTGTTTTTTTTTTTTTTCCAGACAGAGTCTCACTATGTAGTTCAGGCTGGCCTCAAACTCATGGTGAGCCTCCTGGCTCAGCCTCCCAACTGCTAGGATGACAAGTGTGAAAAAGTTTTTCTTTTTTTTCTCGGTACCACGGATCAAACTAGGGACCTTGCACTTGAGAGGCAGGCGGCAGAACCACTGAGCTAAATCCCCGGCCCTGTGGCTTTTTTTTTTTTTTTAATTGCAGTGCTGGGGATGGAACCTAGGCTCTCATACATGTTAAGCAAGAGCTCATCACTGAACTACATCCCCGGCCCATTTTATTTTTCATTTGTGAGAGGGTCTCTCTAAAGGCTGGTCTGAAACTTGCGATGCTCCTGCCTCAGCCTCCCAGAGTGCTGGGATGACAGGAGTGCGGCACCTCAACCCATTGAGCCTGGCTTCTCAACTCATTTTGCAGTTGCCAAAGCTGAGGCCAACCTGCAAGCAGCTCAGAGCCTGGGCCGAGGATTTAGCTCAGTGGCGCCACACCTGTCTCACAAGTGCAAGGTCCTGCAAGGATCTGAGACGAAGTACCACGAGAAAAAAAAAAAAAAGCTCAAGCCAGTGGGTGTGGGAGCAACGTGGGTCATCCTGTGCCGGACCCACCCACAGCTCAGGCCGCCGCAGAGTCAGGACACCCCTGCCAGCCTCAGTTTCCTCATCCGTCACCGGGTGCTGCGGTACCCTTTACCCCAGGGATGTTGTGAAATTCAGCGAAGTGATGACGATAGCGATCCAGACTCAAATCAGGGCTCAGGAAGGAGCGCAACAATAACCATTTTTGGCCCCCTCCCTGCTATTCCCTCTCCAGCCACCAGAGGGCGCCGGCCGCGCGCCCCTCCCGGAGCCGTACCTTTGGGCGTGCCCGCCGCGGTCTGCAAAAAAGAGCAAAAGGTCAGCGCCCGCGCTCCGCCTCCTCGGCTGACCAGGTCCCCTTTCCTGGCCGAGGACGCGCCGCGGGCTCAGGAGCTCGTGGGGCCACCCTAGATGCACCCGCACCCCGTCCCCCACATCCCTGGGCTGTGTCCATGTTCAGAGAGGCCATCTCTCTCTCAACCCTGCTAGCCCACTGGAGAACTCCTATTGGACCTTCAAAGCCTCATCCTATGAGAAGCCTGGCCAACCTGTCCTGAATCAGATGCTTCCTTGGGTGGGGGCAGGGGATATCCCACAGCGCCTCAGGCCTCCCAACAGGAAGGGGTCTGCATGTCCCTAGTGTCCCCAAAACCAGGCCTTGGTAAGCAAAGAGGGTAGGGCATGAGGGGTGCCGCCTTTTCAGCTGCAGCTCATGTGGCCAGGGACTGGGCACTTCCTTGAGGTTCTCACAAGGCTGGGGTGAGCTACATCCCCAGCCCTTTCAAAATGCATTTAATTTTTTTTTTTTTGGTTTATACTTTTTTGTGTTTTTGAGACAGGGTCTCGCTACATAGTTCAGGCTGGCCTCAAATTCCCAACAACCCTCCTGTCTCAGCCTCCCAAATGCTGGGATGACAGGCGGCGTGCATCACCACGCCTGGTGCTCCTGCGCCTTACAGATAGGGAAAATGTGGCCCAGAGGCACAAAGCAACTTGTCCGAGGAAACACAGCACCTGCTCTCGTCTTGGTTAGGAAGGGGTGGGGTCTGGCTCGGGGACCTGCCTGCCGAAGTGACCCCCTTACCTGCTGTGAATTCAGCACCACCTCAGCCTTGGGCTCCTCCCGGGCAGGGCTGGGGGCTGGGGCTCGGGCTGGGCTGGGGACGGCTGCGTTCTTCGACGTGGCCGGGGCCACCTCTCCGTTCTCCAGCAGGTCAATCTCCTTCTCCAGCCTGGGGAGGGCGAGGGGAGGGTGGCGACCACTGCATGCTCCGTGCCTTCCTGGCACTTTCTACCCAATGCGCAGCAGTGGGGCACTCCACGTGTCCTAGAAACCATGGGCTGCTCTTCTCCTGCGGCTCCACAACTGGGAGCCGCCGGGTTTGGTGTGCCCGGCCTGTCAGCTCAGCACTCAGGAGGCTGAAGCAGGAAGATCACCATGAGTTCAAGCCCAGCCTGGACTACAAACTGAAACCCTGTCACAAAAAACACCAAACAGGTCTGGGGCGGCACGGCTGGGGCCCCGCCGGGCCAGGCCAGACAGTGTCCCGCGCAGGGTCTGGGACGGGGTGGGCCCAGGCCTCTCTGTGCCCCAGGCTGGAGCAGACACCGCCTCTCTCCTCTCTCCAGCGTCATTTCCCTCCCTCTGCGGTGACCCTGCTGCCCCGAGCTGGGCCTGGGCCTCCCACCCACCCACCAGCCCGGAAACCCAGGCGTTTTGTCTCCAGGCCACTTTCCCATCCTGTCCCCTCCCCGCTTCCTGTGCCCAGCTGCTACAGCCTCCATCAGCACTGGGCTGCGGGTGCGGCCAGCTGGGCTGGTGCCAGGAAACCCCTGGGGAGGCCGAGGCAGGCTCCTCCCCGACGCACAGGCCTGCCCCACACACCTGCCATCCAGAGAGGAAAGGGGTGGCCCAGGGCTCCCATGGGGACCAGGTGGGACCAGAGCCCACCCCTGGGCACGCCATGCCCCTGGACAAGCCCCACCACCCACCTGGAGATGGACCCCTCCAGGAGCCGGGCCCTCTGCTCGTCCTCCTGCATCTGCCTCCGCATGTCCTCATCCCCCTCCGAGGCTGAAGACGGTGTCCCCTCCAGCAGCCAGCGTTCCCGCAGAGCCTTGGACTGGGCACAGGGATGCAGGTGGGGGTTAGATTTGGGGCTTTAAGCCAAGCATGGTGGCACATGCCTGTGATCCCAGTACTCAGGAGGCTGAGGCAGGAGGGTGGCCCCAAGATCATCAGCCTAGGCTGCACACTGAGTTCAAGGCCAGCCTGAACTGCATACCCAGATCCTGTCTCACTGCCACAAAAAGATTTGGGGTCCTGGTCACTTATGGCCCCTCGGTGCCCCTGCGGGTCCCACCTTCAGGTGCTGTAGCTGCCGCCTGTCATCCTCCAGCTGCCGCCGCTTGTTCTCAATCTCCGCCTGCCTCTTCCGCCGCTCCTGGAGGGCAGGGGACCTCACATCAGCAGGGTGGGCACGAGCGCTGAGACCCAGACCCCAGAGCCGGCCGCGCCCTGCCCGCCCCATCCCCTGGGCATCAGGGACTCACCGCGATGGCCTGGAGTCTCTCCTGCTGGGACGCGGTGTCTGCCACCAGGACCCTGGGGATGGGACGGTCAGGTTGGCCCTCTCGCCTCTGCTTCCTGCTGGCCCCTTCCAATCCCAGCCATGCCTTCCCAACTAGGTAACGGGAGGCGGCTGGGGCTCTCCCCAACCCCAACCCCAGGCTCCTCTTCCATAAATGGACACTTCCCAGCCCATAGGCACAATGCTGCTCTCTCTCTAACTTATGCTTTATGAATTCATTCAGCAAACCCTCGGGCACCTCCCTCCGAATGGGGCTGAGAGAGGCTGGAAGGGTTCAGGAAAGAAGAGCATTAAGGCTGGGCCATAAAGAATGCATAGGAGTTCACCAGGCACCAGAGACCAGAGAAAGGGTTTGGGGAAAACCCACATCCGGCCCCTCCTGGCCCAGAGCAGAGGTGGACTGAGACAGCCCCTCCGCATCCTCCCACACACCACGCACCTTTCTGCAGCTACAAAGGGGCACGAGGAGGATAAGGACCCCCAGGCCCTCCCAACCCAGAACTGCAGGCTCTCCGACACCATCCTGGACACCTAGGGCTTCCCACACACGACCTCCCCAGCCCCGTGGGCTTTCCCAGGGCGCACAGCAGAGAACAGCAAGGTTCGACCTGACCCCATCTCATTCAGGATTTTTTTTTTTTTCAGTCTTGGTGAATCAAAACCTGGGATGCTTTATCCCTGAGCTATGCCCCTCAAGCCTCCCTTTTTTTTTCAAATTTATTTTAAGTCAGTGTGGTGGCGCACACCATAGTCCCAGCACTTGGGAAGCTGAAGCAGGGGGATTGCTGAGAGTTTGAGGCCAGCTTAGACCACACTGCAAGACCCTGTCTCAAAAAAAAAGGAGTCTTGCTAAGTTACCCAGAATGGACTGGAATTGGTGATCCTCCTGTCTCGGCCTTCTCAGAGTGCTGGGATGACAAGTGTGCACCCCCGCCCTGCTTCATCCTGTGTCTTTTGAGAGGAAGCCCGGAACACTTCCGTGCCCAGGGGTGATGTACACAGGCACCTAGGAAACAGCAGTGTTGCCAGATGCACCCAAAGGAGACGGGGACCTCAGGCAGCGAGGGGGAGGGAAGCTGGAGAAACACCCTCCCCCACCTGTCCCTGCTCTCCCTGCGGGCAGGAGGCGGAGCTTTGGGAGCCCAGCCCCTCCCACTCCTTGGTCTTCTTCGGTTTAGGTGCTCATTAAATGTAGGCGGAGCTCGGAGTATCGGACTTCATAAAAACCAGGCTTGGGGCTGGGGATTTAACTCAGTGGTTCCACCGCCTGCCTCCCAAGCAGAAGGACCCGAGTTTGATCCCTGGTACCAAAAACAAACAAACAAAAAACCAGGCTTAATCGGGGCTGTTGGTGCACACCTGTCATCCCAGGACTCTGGGAGGCTGAGGCAGGAGGATCAAAAGTTCAAATCCAGCCTGGGCAACACAGTGACCTAGCAAGATCTGTCCCTAATAATAGTAATAACAACAACCAGGCTGAGTGATGATCTTATATAAATTCAGCCTCCAGGGACGCCAGGCAGGGAGGGGAAACTGGGCGGGGGGCGGGGAGTCCTAAGCTTAACTGGGGAGATGACCTAGGCCAGCTGCCTGGTCTGGACACTGTCACTGGGCAGGGAGCCAGGTCCAAAGGGGACAAGGACAGCCTGGTGGCCCTGGGGGCAGAAATGACAGTCTGTCCTTGGGTCCCGATGCCAGCCTCAGCATCCCTTGGTCTTGTATCCTGGAGCCCACAGCCACCAGGGCCTCTGAAGAGCTCTCCCCTTCCTGGGCCTCAGTTTCCCCATCTGCAGAAGTGAGGAGCAGCAGGCCTGGCGGTCTCCTCTAGCCCAGACACCCTGGAGCCCGCAGCGCCCTGCCTGCCCCACTTGGGCTCAGTTTCCTGGCCTCGCAGGGGCCAGGGGAGTCAGGCGGCTCCCACGCCCTGCAGGTGACCCCACTGGCTCCTCCCTTCCTGGTGGGCAACACCCCCGCATCTCTCTGCCCTGCCCGAGGGCCCCTGTGTCTTCTCCTCTTCCGGGAGGCTGGGTTCCGCTGGGTGGGGTCAGGAAAGGACTGATTCAGGGTTTTGGCTGGGAGCCAGACTGGTTGTGTTTCTGGGTTGGCACCTTTAATTTTTGTTGGTTTAGTTTTTGTTTCTGTTTTTTTTCCCAGTATAGGGGAGCCGACTCAGGCCCTTGTGCCCGCCAGGCAGGCACAGGGCCACTGAGCTACCTCCCCAGCCCTGGTTTGGGTTTTTGAGAGAGTCTTGCCCAATGGTTCAGGCTTGAGCTCACTATGTAGTTCAGGCGGGCCTCGAACTCATGGCAATAGTCCTGCCTCAGCCTCCCCAGTGCTGAGCTGACAAGCGTGCGCCTCTGCACCCAGCTGGTCTGCCCCGCTGCACGGTGCGACATCACCATGGTAACAGGGCCCTGGGCCCCTCACTCCCCCAGGCCCCTGCCACCTCCCTGGCCCCCAACACTCTCCTCCCCACCTCACCAGCAGAGGCAGCAGCTTCTCCCTGGCTCCCATCACCTCCAGGATGAAACCGCCAGCGCGGGGCCCAGCCTCGGTCCACCTCTCCCCCTCCAGCCTCCCTGTCACTGCCTCAGCTCCAGCCCTGGACCTACAGCTGTGGGGCCGGCTCACTCCGACCACAGGGCCTTTGCCTCTGCTGTTTGGCCTGCCGGGCGAATGCTCCCCAAGCTGGAAATCAGGTCCAGAGAGAGCAAGGCAGAGAGGTGGCTGAGCTGATTAACCTTGGTCAGCCTCCTTTACCAACGCCAACGGGGTCTCCAGGGACCCACTCAGGAAGGAGCCAGGCCTGGGGGGGGGCATCCAAGCACAGCACACAGGGCCACACCGGACTGGCTGCCCAGTGCCCTGTCCCCACCCCAGCGGTCAGGTGGCCTTTCAGACTGGATACAGGGACACAGGGACGGCTGTGTGTCCGGCTCCCCAGCCTGAAGACAAGGCGAGCAGTGTCCTTTGGGGCAGGGCAGGGGAAGGTCAGAGGGACACAGGGCAGAGAGGCCCCGGCCTAGGTCCCCAGTGAGGCCACCGAGAGGATGTCCCACGTTCCCCTTTCCATCTGCGACGGGGGTGGGGGTGGTCCCAGGCAAGGGGCCCGAGCTGCCTCCCTTCCCTTCCTGTCCCCTCCCCAGGTCTGGGGGCGCCAGAGCCCCGCGCTCCGCCCTCGGGCGCCGCCGCCGCAGCGGGTGATGGATGGCGGGCCCGCGGGAGGCGGTCGCCCTGGCAACCGCGCTGTCCCTATGGCAACGCGGAGGCCCCGGCACGCGGGGGTGGGGCCTGCACCGAGCATCTCCCGCCCCCGGCGCTTGGGGGCTGAGAGGCTTCTTGCCAGCTCCAGGGGCTGCCTGGGTGTGGGGAGCAGGTGCCCAGACTGGGGCAGGGAAGCTGCTTCCAAATTTTCATTTTTTGGGTACTGGGGACTAAAACCACGGCCTCGGCACTGAGCTACATCCCCGCACTTTTTGGTTTTAATTTTGATACATGGTCTGGCTAAGTTGCTAAATTGCTCAGGCTAGTTTGGAACTTGAGATCTTCCTGCCTCTGCCTCCCAGAGGCAACCAAGGTTAACACAAGAGAGTGTGCAACTTCATAAACCCCCAATAAAGCAAAATGCAGTCTTCAATTCTAATAAAACAGCAATAACGTAAACACTCCCAGAGACTCATTACTTCCTGCCGGGCACCATCAGCCCTATTTCACAGATAGGGGAAGTGAGGCCACAAGGGAGTCCTGAGTCTCGCCCGGCATTATGGTCCCTGTCCTGTGGGGCAGGGAGGGGCTTGAGCACGGTGATGACGGAAATGGGTCTCCTTGAGGTCTTGCGGGCTGGTTGGGGGGGTTGTCAGGGGAAACAGTCCATATCGCAAAAGACCTTTTTGTTTGATGGTGACTGTCTCAAGTAGTCCTGGCCTTGAACTCGCAGTGATCCTCCTGCCTCAGCCTCCCCATCACTGGGATTGCAGGCGGGCACCACCAGGCCGGGCTTCACACACAGAAAGCCTTCCAAGTGGGTAAAGAAGCTGAGTTTGGCTGAGGGTTTGGAGTACCTAGAGCACAGAGGCGCTGCCCAGGGAATAGGGGGAGCAGCCCCTCACTGCGCCAAGCATCCTGTCCTCCAGCGATTATTTTTGTGGCGCTTGGTGCAAAATCTGGGCTGCGCGTGTCGGTGGGCGGCTGGGGCCCGCGAGGGCGTCTTCTCCAGCGCGCGCGTGAGAGAATCCGGCTGCAGGCGATGAGCTCATGGGGCCGGGGACCCGAGAAGCCACGCTTTGCAGCACGGTTGTTTTTTCAAAGGTCCAGAGAGGTTACGCAACAGTCCCAAGGTCACCCAGCGGCCAGGGCGGCTGCTTGGCAGGAAGCCCTGCGTGGGGGCGGGGTCGCACGTGTCCCTCCACGCGCGGGGCTGAGGGGTCCCGGCCAGGCAGAGCCGCCCAGCTCCTGGGACGTTCCTGCTGCCGTGACCTTAGCCAGGATGGGAGTCACGCGGTGGGGACAAGGAGAGAGGGAGGCGGGGCCGCCAACCTGATCCCCACCCCTGCTGGACCTGGCGTTCTCAGAGCCCCCAATCCCACAGCTGAGCACGTGCGGGTCTCCCTGGCCCCCATAAACCCCAATCCTAACCCTGAATGTACTGCTAGGCTTACCCCTGAGCCAAACTGTGACCCTAACCCTAAAGCCTCCATCTCTGCGAATCCCAGCAAGCTCCTGTCTGTCTCCAAGGTTTACCCCTACCCCTAAAGGTAACCCTCACCCAAACCCTAAGTCCTAGGAATCGAGGAGCCTTCAACCAACTCAAACGAGCCCTGCTCAAAACCCTACCCTGGTCAGGCATGGTGGCCCACACCTCTGATCCCAAGGAGGCTGAGGCAGGAGGGTCACCAGGAGTTGGAGGCCAGCCTGGACTACATAGTGAGACCCTGTTTCGAACAACAACCCCTATCCCTAACCCTCCCAGCACCTCCGCCTGCATTTGGAGCTGCACACTGTGGCCCCTGTCCTTCAGCCTGGGAGTCCCTGACCTCCTGCCCCACACCTCTCCCAGGAAGCCCTCGGGGGCCTCCCTGGCCTTCAGGAAGGAATCCTCCTCCAGCCTCTCAGCCCTCAGCACAGCCAGCGCCTAGAACCACCCTGGTCCCTCGGGATTCTTAAAGGCTCAGAGCAGACAAGTGGCACAGCCCAGAGAGCAGAGCTGTTGCCCATTAACCTGGGAAGGGGCAGCGGGGCGTGACGGGGCCCTGTGCAGGTGGATCCCTCCTGCCCCTTGCAGACTCCAGCACCACCTGCCCAACCCTGACCACGGCCGAAAAACCTCCCAACCCTGCTCCTGGGCTGGTCCTCAAGAGCACTTTGAACTTAGGCCTTCCCGACCACCCTGACCTTCACACCCCAGCTCCAAGTACCATGAAACATCCTGGCCACGTTGGTTTTTATTTTCTTCTCCCCCTCACAAGGTCAGCACAGTGAGTTTTTTGTCCCTGCCATATCCCTAACACTAAGTACACAGGAGGTGCCCAAATGTTTGCTGTAGCATTGAGGGAATTAGGGTCCTGTTTTCAGAGAAAGCCCCTACCCACAGGCACCTCAGCCCCAGGACCACCTGCCCAGTAAGCACTCCTTTCTGACTCAGTGTCACCACTTACATTTTCTATTCTATTTATTTTTTATTTTTAGGGTGTTTTTTTTTTTGAAACAAGGTCTCAATATTTAGCCCAGGCTGGACTTGAACTTGTAATCCTCCTGCCTCAGTTTCCTGAGTGCTGGGATTATATATAGGTGTGCACCACTATGCCCGACCCCCCAGTTTACAATTACCTAAAGCAGGACCTGGACTCCACACCAGATTAGTATATATACTACCCAAGTGGCCACTGTGGGACAGGTGGACACACTCAGCAAGGTGCAGCCCCAGCATGGAATTTTTTGGGGGGGAGTACTGGGGATCGAACTTGAGACCTTGCACTTGTGAGGCAGGCGCTGCAACCACTGAGCTAAATCCCCAGCCCCCACCATGGAATATTACTCAGCCAGGAAAAGGAGTGAGGCCTGTGACATCTGCTATGGCATAGATGGACCCTGAGGACCCTGTGCTCAGTGAGAGACACCAGACACAGAGGACACATCATGGGCTCCATGGATAGGAAACACCCAGGACAGGTGACTCCAGAGACAGGAAGTGGACTCTTAGGTGCAGGGCCGGAAGGGGACAGAGGACTGCTCCGGGGGAAGGGGCTTGCTTTTGGAGTGATGGGATGCTCTAAAATTGATTGTAGCAATGGCTGCACAGCTCGGTATCAATACAAAGTTGAGAACCCCTTATCTGAAAGATATAGGATGAGAAATGTTTGGAATTTTTAACATTTTGGAATATTTCCCTATACATAATAAGGTATCTTGGGCCACAGCCTCAAATCTAAACATGGAATTCATTTACATTCATGCAGCCCTTCTATACATGGCCGCAGCTTCCTATTTGCAGTCCTGCACGACGGCGTGCATGACAGACAAGCGCTCAGCACTGAGCTATGACCCCAGCTCTTCTCACTTTTTTTTGTGGTACTGGGGATGGAACTCAGGACCTTGCACTTGCGAGGCAGGCTCGGTTCCACTGAGCTACATCCCCGGCCCTCTTTTCACTTTTTATTTTGAGACAGAGACTCAATAAATTGCCCAGGCTGGCCTCGAACTTTCCATCCTCCTGCCTCAGCCTCTCAAGTAGCTGAGATTACAGGTGCCCAGTCCGAAGGTAATTTTATAGGATGCTTCTAGTGCACCTTAATTTTGGGGGTTTTTTGGTACTGGGGATCGGGTCCTTGCGCTTGCGAAGCAGGCAACAGAACCACTGAGCTAAATCCCTGGCCCGCACCTGAGTTTTGACTATAACAAGATCGGATGTGGAATCCTCCACTTGTGGCATCTTGTTAAAGCTTAAATGGTTTCCGAGTTTTTTAGATTAGGGATTAGAAACCTGTACACAAAAAACTACTGAATTACATGCTTTTTTTTTTTTTTAAGACAGGTCTCACTATGTAGCCCAGGCTGGCCTTGAACTCACAGAGATCCTCCTGCCTCAGCCTCCCAAGTGCTGGAATGACAGTCGTGTCCCACCGTGCCCCACTTGAATTGTTTTAAGCAGGTGGACTGCATGAAATGTGAATCATATCTCAAAAAAAGCTGTAAAGAGCCAGGTGTGGTGGTGCACGGCTGTAATTCTAGCACTTGAGAGGCTGAGGCAGGAGGATCGCTGTGAGTTCGAGGCCAACCTGGGCTACACAGTGAGTTCAAGGGCAGCCTGAACTACATAGCGAGACCTGGTCTCAAAAAAACAAAACAAACAACAACAAAGCTGTAAACATAAAACACCAGCTTTTGGCATGGTGACGCTTGCCTGTGATCCCAGCACTCTGGGAAGCTGAGGCAGGAGGACTACCCAGCCTGAACCTGTCTCAAAAAGTATAAAAAGGGCTACGGATGGAGCTCAGTGCGTTGGCCCTGTTTAATCTCCAGTACTCCAAATAAAGAAATAAATAAATGAATGAATGCCATCAGCCTTCCCCCCATCCCTCCCTGGGGCTTCCTGCGGTCAGAGGGTTTGAATACAAACGAACAAAGGGCACCACCGCCTGGCACCATGACAGGTGTTCCTGGACCTCCCAGGCCTCTGCCTCTCACAGACCCTCGAGGCTGCGCATTGCTGCTCTTGCTGCCACCATCCCACTGTGACTGGTCCACACAGCCCATCCTACCTAGGTCCTCACCCACCGCGGGGCCTGGCTCTGGTTTCCCCTCTTGCTGTCCAGCTGGATGCAAGCTCTGCCCTGGTGACTGGCTGTGAATGTCCCAGAACCTCAGCTGAAATCCCCAGGCAGGAGACAGCCATGCTGGCCCAGTTCTAAGCTCCTCAGACCCCTGGACCTCCCTGTAGCCTCCTCCCAGGGCAGGAGGACCCTGTGCCACTTCCCATCACCCACTCTCCCTGTACTCGGGGAACTGCAGCTCCCTAAGCAGAGCAGGCTGCCCAGCCCTGTGGCAGCTCTGAGCTTCAGAATTCTGGTGCTGGGTGTCTGCCCACCTGGACAGGGTCCTGCACCTTCGGCTCCAGCAGATGCCCTGCAGCCCCTGTCCAGCCTGAGCCCCAGCATGCCCTGGCCAGCTCAGGCATCATCTACAGCTCCTCGGCCCAGCAAGAGCCCCACAGCACAATCCAAAGGATGCTCTCTTCATTGCTTCCATGGCCCCCGGCCTTTGCACATGCTGGAGTCTCTGCCAGCTGCAGCCTTCTGCCTGCCTGGTAAACCCTTGATCACCCTGGTCCATGGTGGGAGGGACCAGAAAACCTTCCCACCTCCTTCACCCTGCCTGACGCTGGGACACTGAGCAGGAGTCTGCTGAATGAACAGATGATCAACTTCCTGGACTAAGAAAGGGCATAAACAGAACATCAACCCATTTTCCACCTTTAATTTTTAATTAATTCCTTTTCTTTCTGGTGGTACTGGGGATTGAATGAGCTCAGTCTTCACACTGAGCTACATTCTTAACCTCTTTTTATTTTGTACTTTTGAGAGACAGAGTCTCCCTAAGTCACTGAATTGCCCAGGTTAGGTACAAACTTGCAACCCTTCTGCCTCCACCTCCTAGTGTGCTGGGATGACAAGTGTACAACAGCACATGTGGCTCATTTTTCAGTTTTAAAATCTGAGACCCTTGAGGATGGACGCGGTTGTGGGCCTGAGGCAGAAACAGCCCTCCTGGATAGCATAAGACCCTGTAGCTGCCCAGCCCCAAGCCTTGTGTCCCCGCTGAGGGGGCTGGGGGTATCTTGTCCCCCTTTGACAAGTGAGAAAAGTGAGGCCAGAAGGAAGAATGAGACAAGGCGGGGGCGACCTCCATGGCAACAGTCACAGAAGGGTAGGGACCCAGAGCCCCCTGGAAACCACCATGTGGCTCAGTAGTGTAACCAGAGCCAGGCGTGGTGGCACATGTTTGTAATACCTGCATTTGGGAGGCTGAGGCAGGAGGACTGTAAGTTCCCACCCAGCCTGGGCAATTTAGTGACTTAGGGAGACCCTGTCTCAAAATAAACAATAAAAAAGGGCTGGAGATGTAGCTCAGTGCAAAGCCCCTGGGTTCCATGTCCAGTACTGAAAAGAAAAAGAAAAAAGAAAAAAACTAAGCAGGCTGGAAAGCTGCTGTCAGGATGCCCGGTCCCCCCAGGTCCCTTAGCCCATGGCCACCATGGACCCAGGAAAGTACAGGAAACCTTCCTGACCCCACTCTGGCAGTTCAGAGGCACAAACCCCATCCGCGCCTGAGCTGCTGGGCCCTGAGCAAGTCTCCTAACCTCTCTGTACCTTTCCTCTCCCTCCTCCGGTAAGGACCCAGCGGGTTCACACCCATGATGGGGGGGCCGCACACAAACACTTCCCGTGTCACCCAGCACTACCTCATATTCTTCCCTTTAAAACTCACAATCTTTTTAAACCAAATCCCCTCTTTTTAAAAACAAAACAAAACAGAGAACAGTACATTGTTACTCACAGTGAGAAAACCAGAAGTTGCGGGCCACAAACATCAGAGTGAAACATGAACAAAACAGCTCACAGTGAACACAGAATCTCACTATCAGATTCAATTATCACTAGATAATGTTGCCTTTTAACCCGCTCAGCCTCTTATTAAAAAGAGATTAGCAAGTGTGAAAGGGCATGAAGGACCCAGTTAGTACCCAGTTGGGACTTTTTTTGCCTTTGAAAATTTCCAGCTCTGAGCTGACTAGGCGTGGTGGCCTCCGCGTGTCAGCTCAATATCCAGTCGGCTGAGGCAGGGGGATCTACCAGACCAGCCAGAACAAAACAAACAAAAGCCTAATTAACCTAACCCTAACGCAGCTGGCCTGTGCACTAACGCTTTTCTCCCCCTCCCTAGCGTGGGCGCATCCAGGGCCACAGGACACCCTAGAGCAGAGACCCCCCCAGCTCCCGGGCCCCACCCTTTGGAGCATCCTCCTGGCCATTTCATTACTCACTAGTTTTCATGAACAACATTCATCTCTTCAACAAAATTTAAATTTCCTTAAATTCTCAAATGCGTTTCTGAAACTTCTCAGCCATCTCCCACACCATGGAAACCGGCTGAGGTAAGCGAGATCATGCTGCCACCACCCCTGCCTGGCTCTGTCCCAGAAGCCCACTCCATCCAGCCCCATGAGCGAGGGGCAGGGGGCCAAACTGGGCCAGCACCACTGAGTCCCCTGCCACCATTCCCAGGAACAGGATGACAGGTTCCCTGGCTGCACCCAGAAAACCGGCCCACAGTGAGGGACCACGAGGCCACAGAGGCCGGTGACCAAGTACCCAGGGCACTCTCCGCTCCCTGTGTGACCCTGGGCAGCTGCTATCCCTCTCTAGGCCTTAGGATCCGCAGGGGGAAAAAAGGGGTGGCAGAAAGGGGAACAAAGGGGCCCAAACACCAAATCCCCTCCTCTGCCACTCCGGGTGGGAGTTTTCTTGCCTCCTTCCCTCGCCCACACCTGCCCAGGCCCAGCTCTGAGGAGGCCCAGAGGTCGGGGACAACAGAGCAGAGAAAAAAGACAGGGACTGAGCCTACAAGTCCTGCCGGCTCCCCTGAGCCCCTGGCTGGGCTCCCGGGCGGGTGGGGTGTGGGGTGGGGAGCGGCCCGGCCTTTGTCTGGGTTTTCAAAAGCAGAGGACACCGGGTGTCTCGCCTTCCGCGGCAGGGAGGGGTGAGGGCTCCCACCCAGCCCAGGGCGTGGCGAGTCACTGCGAATCCCCCGGGAAAGTTGCTGCTTGCAAAACACAGCCAGGGGGAAGAGCAGGGTAGCGGCCAGGTCAGGTTAGGCCGGAGCAACGGACCCCAGTGTCCTGCCCGGCTGGGGTGGGGACAGGGCCCAGAGCAGGCACAGCCGGGCCCACCTCGCACGGGTCCTCACAGCACTCCACGACCTCTAGGACCCACCTGTGGGAGTGACGGGCGGGGGGCTGGGGCGGGGGACACTCTCACGCTGACAGCAGGGGACCTGCGCCCCGAATGACCACGCAGACTCACTGAGCACCTTCTGTATACCAAAGTCCTCTGCAGCCCGAGCCCCTCACTGGCCCCACCACACCCAAAGTCGCCGGGGCAAGACAAGGAACACGGTCTGACCCCAGCCCGCTATTTGTCACCCATTCGGTCCCTTCCTTGGGGATCCTCCGGGAGGGGCTCAGCCCCACGCTCGCCGATGGGCACCGCCTATGCCAACCCCGCGCACCCACCAGACACCCGTGAAGCCCCTCCCGCCAGCGGCGACGCCGGGCAGCACCTGGCCGCTGGATCTGGGCTCGGGCAGGGGGCTCGGTACCCCGCGGTCCCAAAGAGAGAGCAGGGCAGGGCGCCGGGCTGAGTGCACGTCCAGGGCACACAGCGCGGCGTGCTCGGGCTGGGTCGGGGCTACGGCGAGGCCACCTGGGGAAGGGTCTTCAGGGTCCCAGGCCCGCCACCCCCAGGCAGTGGAGGGGGCGACGCTGAAGTCCCTTCTCGGGCAGGGTGTACGAGCGAGGCCTCGGGGCGGGTCCCCCCACCTCCCCAGCCGGCAGCGGACGCTCCCCGCCGCCTGCGCGATTGCGACGCCCCGCGGGCGTGGGGTCCCGGGGTGCAGCCCGCGCGCGCCACTCACTCCATGTCGCCGAGGTCCGTGGGTCGCGGCGCCGGCGGCTAAGGCCTGGCGGCCGGGGCTGCGCGGAGCGGGGGCGGCACCGGCGCGGGCATCGCTGCGCGCCGCGGTATTGTCCGGG
>NW_004624828.1:7834111-7880821 GCF_000247695.1 Heterocephalus glaber
TCCCCTCTGCGCGCCCCGCACCCCGCGCCCGCCCGCGCGCGCCTCCTGCCGGCCGCCGCCACCCCGCGCGTAACCCCATGCGGAGCCGAGGCCCGGACCTCCCTGCCCGCCACCACGGCCCGGGCCAGGGCCAGAGCCAGCGCCTTTCCCAGTGCCACTCGCCGACAGATGGGGACGCAGGAAACCCGGGGGCACGGAGAGAGCGGGCCTGAGGAGCGCGGGGGCGCAGTCCTGGGAGCCGGCATCGCAGCCACCCCACCCTCACCGGCCCGGGTCCCCAGCAGCCAGACACTGGGAGTGGAGAGGCCGGCGGAGGGCGCTGCAGGCCCAACAGCCCGGGGCCGAGCTGAGCCCGGGCCTGAGGCCGCACGTGGGCTCCCGCGTTGATCTGCTCCAAGCTGCAGAGTCCACCCTGGGAGAGGGGCTGAGCCAGGCCGACTCAGGCCTCCTCCCCAACGGGCCCTGAGAAGTCAGAGCAGGACAGAAAGGCAGGGCCTGTCTTCCCCGGACATGTAGAACACCACCCTGATCTCCCAAGTTCTTTTTCTGTCATCATCGTTTTGAGACAGGGTCTCCCTATGTAGTTCAGGATGGCCTTGAACTCACAACGATTCTCCTGCCTCAGCCTCCTGAGTGCTGGGATCACAGGCATGCTCCACCACGCCAGGGCTCTGGGTTCTTTCCAAAATGATGCAGCCCTCTTCCCCTAAACACACTTACTCCCTGGGCCTGGGGTGGGTTGGTGGGGAGAGCTTCCAAAATTCTCAGTTGTCTATTAAAATGGTACTGCTCTGGAGTGTGCTTGAATGGGTACACGCTTAAAGGAAAATAGCTTTAGCTACGTGGGGTGGTACATGCCCGTCATCCCAGCACCCTGGGAGGCTGAGGCAAGAGGGTGGCAAATTAGAGCCCAGCCTGGGCATCTTATGGAGAGCCTGTCTCAAAATAAAAAATAAAAAAATGGAAGGGCTGGGGATTTAGCTCAGTAGTTCCGGCACCCGCCTCACCAGCTCAAGGTCTCAAGTTTGATCCTGGGTACCAAATAAATAAATGAATAATAAAAATTTTAAAAAACCTGGTTGAGGGATGTAGCTCATTGGGAAGACCCTGTACTACAAATCAATGAATCAATTTTTTAAAAATAAAGGGAAATATTTGGATGGATGAGCAGTTGGAGAAAACTGTAGCAGGATGGACACCAGACTGGGGAGGGCCATAGCTCCTTATCCTCATAGACCTTTGCATTTCCTCCCTTTTGAGAATGAATGTGCATTCATTATAGCACTTAAGACAGTGAGATGAGTTAGCAACTTTAGAGAAACAGAGAAATCCAGAGAAGCATCAGGGGCCCTGGATGTGAATCACAGCCCGTCTCTCTGTGTGCTGTGCGACAGACACTGGATCTGTTCTCAACCTCCCTGGGCCTCACATTCAAGTTGCTGGGCACATTCAAGTTTGCTCATTAACTGAGCAAATACTTTAAAGGTCTTACAACAGCCTCCTGGCACACACCAGGCACAAACATCTTGCAAAAGGCCAGATTAATAAATATTTTTGGCATTGCTGGCCAGGATCTCTGAGAAGGCTCCGTTCTAGCATTTATAGTCCTGAAGTAGCCAGAGGCAACATATAAATGCATAGGGATGATTGTGTGTCAATAAAACTTTTTTTACAAAGGAGGTGGTGGGCCAGATTTAACCCCAGGCCACTGGCTTTTTGTCTTCTGTGCTAGGGTACTCATTTCAAATGACCCATAGGTAAATTCTTCACTGTCCCTGGGCTTCTGTGTCCCTTTAGGCCAAAGAGATTTATTGAGCATTTACTATGTGTCTGGCATGGTTATGCAACAGGGACTCAGAATTCCTATCTTTGGAGAGACTGGGATGTTTTACCTCCTAAAAAATTACTCAAGGGATTACTGGTACCACACCCTTTTGGGCTTTCCTTTATAGACAGGCCATTTTCTCACTGAGGCTGAGCTGTCCTCTCCCACCCACTAGGACTGAGACCACCAAGACCAAGAAGATGTGAGACTAAGACTACAGATTATCGACCAAGGTTAGTGATGTCATCCATATACCCTTGTTACTATTGGGTCAATTTTACCTTAGCAACTATACTCGAAATCTTATTAGTTGATTATATTTTTACCCACATTGTACCCACCCCTCATGACTTTGCTCTATGAAACTTCCTTTGAGAAGTGGGCTCATTGGCAACCCATTTGGGACCCTTCCTGACTCCCAGGAGCTATCCTTATTCCCCATTCCGTATTCTCCAGTAAATTTTCCTTCTCTTAAAAAAATAAATAAATAAATAAAATAGGGCCAGGGATTTAGCTCAGTGGTTCCACTGCCTGCCTCGAAACCGCAAGGTCCAGAGTTCAATCCCTGGTACCAAAACAAAAAACAAAAACAAACAAAAACTACTTGCCGGGTGTGATGTCACACACCTGTCATCCCAGCACTTGGAGGCTGAAGCAGGAAGATTGCTGCAAGTTTGAGGCCAGCCTGGGCTACATAGAGTTTAAGGCCAGCCTGAACTACAGAGTGAGACCCTGTCTCAAAAAAAAAAAAAAAGGACTACTCAGGGTTTGAAGGTGGTGAATTGTTTTTGTTTTTGTTTTTTAAAGAGGAAGCTGGATATGGCAGTGGTGCATTTCTGTTAATTTCTGTCATCCCAGCACTCTGGGAGGCTTAGCATGAGGACCTCAAGTTCAAGCCCAGCTTGGACAACTCCGAGACTTAGTGAGATCCCGTCTCAAAATAAAAATAAGAGGGCTGGGAATGTAGCTTAGTGGCACAGCACTTGCCAGGCAAGCATGAGGCCCTGAGTTCAATTCCAGGTACCAAAAATTTAAAAATATAAATAAATATACATACATACATACATAAATAAATACATAAGGTTGGGGATGTAGCTCAATGCAAAGGTCCTGGGTTCCATGCCTAGTCCCATACACACAGCCAGGCAGTAATCTCAGCTACTCAGAAGCCTAAGGCAGGAAGACCTCAAGTTCAAGGCCAGCCTGGGTTACACAGCAAGACCCTGCCTCAAAAGAACAAGAACAAATCCACAAAACAAAAATGAAAGAGTGTAAATAAGGATTAAAAGGATTAATAACGAATAATTGATACTTTGAAATAGGAAAAGGTCCAAAGGGGTAGGGGTGGTGGGAGGAGATGGGGAAAGGAAAGAATGGAAAGGAAAAATTATGAGAAAAGAAAAAAAAAAGGAAACGAAGTATGTAAATAGGGAAGGGTGGAGTGGTGAAGGCCGCACAAGTGATGGGGAAAAAATAAGAACCAAGATACATCATGTACAGGTACAAACACCCAATGATAAATGTAAACATATTGTGTACCTTAAATGTACCCATAAAAGAATTTAAGCAAAAAAAAATGAGGAGGAAGTATGGGAGGCCATGCCTAGTGACAGAAATGGGTCCTTGGTAACGTTTCTCCCTCTTCCCACCAGCCTAAACCTCCAGGGGCTCCCACCTGCTCAGAGCAGAAGCCTGAGGCCTCCCCAGAACAGAGGGAGCCCCAGGTTCGATGCCCTGATACAGCCGGGCATGGTGGCTGTGTGGTGGCCCTTGTGACCTGCTCCTTTCCCAGGAGACACCGGGCTCTCATCCCAGCCCACTCCAAGACCCTCGTGCCTCCTCCAGGCCCGATTCTGGACACTCGGCCCCACGGCCTCCTGGCCCCCAGCCTCCTCCCCTGCTCTGCCCCCTCTGGCCAGAGGGATCCACCTGCCTGGCCCTGCTCACGTGACCCCCATGGCTCCCCAGTGCCCTCTGCCCAACTCTCCAGGCCAAGCCCTGAACCCCGCTTGGACCTCTGCTAGGCCATCTCCAACTCTCCTTTTTCTTGGGTCCCATTTTATTTTGTATTTATTTAGTTATTTTTGGTACCAGGGATCAAACTCAGGTCCTTGCAGTGGTGCAGCAGGAGGCGAAACCACTGAGCTAAATCCCTGGCCCTCTTGGGTCCCACTTTAGAATCCCACCCCTTCCCCGTGCCTCTTGCCCCTCTGATCACACCTTCCCCACTCAGGTCTCACAGATGGTGCCACCTATGGTTTGTGTTCATATTATCTTCTTTTTTATGTGTTTTATTTTGTTTTTGTTTTTTGAGTCAGGGTCTCACTCTGTAATTCAGGCTGGCCTTGAACTCCTGGTGAGCTCCATGCTGTGTGACCTTGGTGGAGGTTCTTAACCTCTCTGTGCCTGTTTTCTGTCCCTAACTTGGGCATGGAGGCAATGCTGTTATCTTTAGGTACTTGACTTCCCACAGAGCTGTAGCAGCGTAAAGTAACATTCGTCAGACCCCACAGGGCGTGTGGCTGAGGGAGGTTTCACCTCTGCCTTGGAAGCAAGCCCAGGCCAGGGTCCCATGGAGCTGAGGAGCTGACCTGACAATGCATTGCACAACCTCCACAGTCACAGTCCAGGCCCTGGGGACACAGCTGTGCCAGACACACCCGGTGGACCAGAGCAGATGGAAGCCACCAGTCCATGTGGAGCAGTAATCAGGCTCCATGGCTGGGCAGGATGGGTCCCGGGCCTGTGCTGCAGCTGGTGGTCGTGCACAGCAGGTGGCCGGGTGACAGTCAGGCTGCCTGAGAGGTAGGCTGCAGGTCCCGGTTGCTCCAGGAGCAGCACCTGTCCCCAGCCTGCTCCCCTGCTCTGCCCCCTCTCACCAGAGGGATCCACCTCCAGCAGGAACCCAGTGGCCACGCCGGTCCTAGGGCCTCACTCCAGCCAGGTGTCTTCCTCTGAGGTATGTGGGATCTGCTTCGTGGCCACCCGGATGACAGCAGGAACCACCGGGGACACCCAGGACCCCCGGGGGTCCAGGTGGCTTTGCCAGCTCAGTGGCTTTACGTTCGCCGATTGAAACTGGGAAAGCTGGGCGTCATGGCACACACCTGTCATCCCAGCACTAGGGAGGCTGAGACAGGAAGATCATGAGTTCAAGTCCAGCCTGGGATACACAGTGAGTTCCAGCCCAGCCTGGAGTAACTACATAGGAGACCCTGTTTCAAACAAATTTAAAACAAAACAAAACAAAACAAAAACCTGGGAATATCAATGGCACAGAAACCAAGCAACACTGCAAGGCCATAGCCAGGGCTTTGGACTAGCTTGTGCCTATACTCGCAACAGCCCGCTGTGTCCACAGCCCTTTTCCGCTCTATCCACCCTACATTGGGACAGCAAGGTACTGCCCATGTCCTGCTGGACACTGTCCGTATCCCCCAGAATCTCCATCCGTGGGGCTATGATCACTGCTGTACCCCAACTCCTGTCATGAGGTCCAATATACAGTAGTCGCTCCACAAATGCAGCAAAGCTCTCAGATGACTGGCCTTTGTCCTTGTCCTCAGAACACCGAAGCCAGCGCTCAGGTCACAGATGGGGAAACCAAGGCAGAGTGTGCAGCACCAGAGGAGGCCGCCCCATCTGGGGTGAGGCCCAGCCTGTGACTCCCCCCAGTAACCCTTGTCCAGCGTGGCCTCAGCTGAGCACTGCAGAATCTCCCTATGCAAGGATGTTTGGCTGGACAGCTGCTGGGTAAACAGGCAGAGGGAATGAAGTGAGTCCTTGAAGTCACAGTGGCTCAAGTCCCTGCGCACACCCCCATTGTCCTCATGCCACTGTGACTGCCACCAGTGATACCAGAAAGTGGCATCACCCAAGTCCCAGAACCCCTCAGTGGGCCGCCGGGCCTCCAACCCCAGGGCCTGTGCCAGCTGCTGTTGGCTGATGCTGGGGCCGCAGCCATCGTGTGCCCTGGGGCTAGGGACTGGGGCTGCCCGCTCCTGGTCACTGCCGCTGTCCTCACGCTGCCCACCCTGGGTGAGGACTTCAACTCCCCAGGGTGCTCCAGGTTCCCACTTGGGCTCCTGCCCAGCGCCTAGTGTGCCTGGCCCCGGGAGCCGGTTGTCCTGAGGCCTGGGCCCTCTCCCCAGCCATCTGCCACGTTGCTCTCCCTCTTCCTCCCCCGGCCTGCAGCCCCTGTCCATGCAGGGCTGTCCCCATTGATCACCTGCCTTGCGCCACTCTGAATCCTCATACAGCTGCCCCCTCCAGAGGTTCCTGGGGGGCCTAGATCATCGGGGCCACAGGGTGACCCCTCCCTCCCTCCCCACATGGTGCCTGTGTGCTGGGGCAGACCACCACGGAGGGGGCTTTCGCTGCATCCCTGCTGGGCGGCGTCAGCCTTCCACTGCCTCAGGGACCGGAGAGAGAGGCTGGGGGGCCCAGTGGGGCCCGGTAGACCCAACTCTGGCCTGGGACTCAAGCTTGTTTCCAGGGAACCCAGAAAACAGAGGAGAAGGGCGCATCCCAGATATGCACCTGAGCTACAGCTGGGATGTCAATTAAATGCTATAGTTATTATCATCATTTTAAGTTTATTATTCTTGCTCTTAAATTATTATTGTACCCATGTAGTGGCGCACACCTGTCATCCCAGCTAGTGGGGAGGCTGAGGCAGGAGGATCTCAAGTTGGAGCGCAACCTGGGCAACTTAGCAGCTTGGGGCAACACTGTCTCGAAATGAAAAATACAAAACTCTGGGGATGCAGCTCAGTGGTAGAGCACCCCTGGGTTCCATCCCTGGTGTGCTGCAAATAAAAAGAAAATTAATATTGCTGCTGTAATGACAGCAATCATGGAGATGGGATAGTAACAAATACGGTGCTATGTGCATTCTAAGCATGTTTTTATGATTCAAATTCATATTATCACAGTCGGAGTTTTGCTGTAATTGAAGTGGGGATGGTCGTACTGAGGCCGGTGTGAGCACTGAAGGCATTGCTGAGTTCCTGGCTTCTCAGAAGAGGGGGCCGAGGCCAAGGGCAGCGCCCCTCACCCAGTGCCACCCTCCGCACCCAGGGACACCTGAGGAGGCGTGGTGGTCCTGGGGACCCATGCCTTGCACGCCTATGGCTCACACAGCAGGTGTCCAGCATCACGGCCTCGTCACACGCCCGGACTACCAGCCTGAGACCCACGCCAGCGATATTTGCCTGCTTTGGGTGACCTTGGGCTGCCCATGATCTAACATCTGGGTTTTTTTGTTGTTGTTCTGCAGTGTTGGGGATGGAAACCCAGGGCTTTTTGTACATACTGGGGAAGTGCTCACCACTGAGCCACACTCCCAGCCCTTTTATTTATTCTATTCTGAGACCGAGTCTTGCTAAATTCCCCAGGCTGGGCCCAAACTTGTGATCCTCCTCCCTCAGCCTCCCAGAGTGCTGGGATGACAAGTGGACATCAACGTTCCTGGCCTGGATGTACATTTTTATATTGATGGGTAAAACATGGCTGGGCATGGTGGCACATGCCTGTAATCCCAGCATTCAGGAGGCTGAGGCAGGAGGATCACAAGTTCGAGCCCAGCCTAGGCAACTTAGCAAGATTTGGTCTCAGAATAAAAAATAAAAAGGGATGGGGATGTAGCTCAGTGCAAAGGCCCTGGGTTCAACACTTAGACCTCAGCATTGTCCCCACAGCTGCATAGCTCTGCTGTGCTGGGCCTAGCCTTGGGACTACTAAGGCTGTAGTGAAGAGCCAGGGCCCCTATGACTGGGACACGGTGCCAGGTAGCTGACTGGGGCTTCCTGTTGGACTTTGAGGACCCACCCCCTAGGCTGATGAAGGCCAAGGTCCTTGTGCTAAATCCAGGTGTCTACAGGAGCTCCTGGTGGGACCAGCTGAGCCTGGCCATCCTCTGCACCCAGCACCAGGACTGCCAGAGGTGGAATTTCTGCTTGGTAAGACACTCTCTTCACCTGTTTATGGTATGAGAAAACAGGCCTGCAGAGAGGGTTGGAGTTGAGCAGGGGTGGTCCTGGGATTTGTGGCCCACTAAGGTTTGATCAGATAGAGACACTGAGGCCCAGAAAGGGCGTGGAGTTGATGTGGATCACACAGGGCTGCCCTGTTCAGTTGTATAGGTCACACACTGCACAAAGACCACAGACTTGCATAATCATACAAGCAGTGTCCAGTAGAGGGCAGTAACAGGTCGTATCAGGTCTCTGGACAAGAAAAGGCAGGTATTGTCAGAGAAGTCAGCGTGGCTGGAGCCCAGTGAGTTAGAGAGTAAGCAGGGTAGAGAGATGGGTGGGGGTAGGAGCCTCAGGTCCTTGAAAGCTGAGGTGAAGTAAGTTTTTGATTTAAGAGTGGTAGGGAGCCATGGAGGGGGTTTGAGGCAGAGAGGGTCCACATCTTCTATAGGGAACCTGAGATCCAGAAAGTGGGCCCTGACCTCGCCTCTCCCTTCACTCCAGGCAGACTCTGGGGGGGCCCTGTTGTGCACAAACTGCGCCCGTGGCCTCGTCTCTCTCTAGCTTCTCTGTGGGAACCGCAGGACCCTGGCTGTGCACACGCAGTTTTCTGCCTTCGTGCCTGACCACAGCCCCATGGGCACACAATCGACCGTGAAGCTGTCAGCTTGGATGGGGATGTCACAGCCCTAGGGCCCCAGGGCCTGGTGTCTGGAGGGGGGCAGCCATTCCACATGAACAGTCAATCAAACCAGTCTCTTGTTGGCGGTCTCCCCAGGCGCTGTAACAGCTTTGCCCAGTGGCCTCCAGGACCCCCCACTCCTGGCTCCTCATCCTTGGGAATCCATACCCCTTAGCCAGTGTCATCTCATGCGACCGTCACATCGTTATTATTACTATTATTTTTTATTTAGAGACCAAGTCTTGCTAGTTGCTAAACTGCCCAGGCTGGGCTCCAAGTTGGGCACACAGAGGCCTGGACACCCTTGAGTGGCTTTTTCAGATTTTATTATTTTGGTGAGGCAGGACCCCAGGAGGGAGGAAGTTGCCTTGTCAGGGGACCCCCCACACACACACCCTTTTCTGGGCAGCACAATAAGGCAAGCCCAGGGACTGCGCAGGAGGGGCAAGATTCCCCCAAACTGCTCGCCCGGGATTTGAGGAGCTGGGCTCCCTTCCTGCTGAGTGGTCCCATATCCGGTCTGAGCCTTTGGACTCCATGAAGGCACAGTTGGTGACTTTGAATAACAGTCTGAGTGGAGGGCAGGCAGTCTTGGGGGACTGCCCCCCCAAGGGCATCTGCCTGGGAAGGGTCACCCTGCCCAGCCGACTGGTGGGTGAGGAGGGCTGCTGGGAACTGCGTCTAAGGCTCGCTGGCCATGCTGTACACGGCAGTGGGCACAGGCACCACTTGGGCTCCCGGTGTCCCCACCCTACCCTGGCCTATGGGTGAGGTGGGGTCACAGCGCCCTCTAGGTCCTGCCCCAAGTAGACTGGATGCCGCTGGACACAGTGCTGGCGTCTGAGCAGACGCTGGTTGCCCAGTATCTGAGGCCACAGGATGTTCCCAGGTGAACCACGTGAATGTCAGCAGTGTGGTGGCTGAGCCAGCGCTGTGGCCGTCCCAGGGGACACACAAGGCCTCCCCAGCACATAAGAGGGACACAGAGGCAGGGGACGGAAAGAGCTTTCCTGTGCTCTGGGTGGCAGTGCTAAGTGACAGCCACCCTCAAAGGACCAGAAGCTGGGGTGTCCCTTGGCATCAGGGTCTGTGGGCTTTGGGAAAAGTCCCCTACCCTAAGGCTCCTACCCAGGGTGCCACACCCTCCGGGCCGTCCCAGGCCTCCTTCCCTCAACCTTTCCAAGACATCATCAGGGCACTGCGGGGTCCCCGAGTGGTTCCAGGCCAGGTTGGGGGCGTCTGTGGGTCATAAATTAGATTTTGTGGCTGTGGTAATAAATTAACCGGGACTCGAGGCCGGGGCCCCTGAAGCTCACACGAAGTTCTCTTCCTCTTCCTCAGACTCGGCCTCATCCTGCTGCTGCTCCTCCTCTGCCTCCTGCCTGGGAGCGCCTACGGGGTGCAGGGGAGCAGAGAGGGTAAGCGCAGGCCCTGCGTGGGGCTCCTGTCCTGGACGCGTCCCGCACCTCACCTCTGCAGCTGCCCGGGTGGCGCACGCCGATCGAACGGCCCAGGAAGCAGGTGGCCTGGCGCAGGTGGCACGAGGAGATGTAGGTGACGTTGTTGTTGCCGCAGAGCTCCTGGCCCGGGCTAGAGGGCACGGGACAGGGCGCTGCGCGACAAACCACGCAGTGCGCGCTGCCCGTCTGGTCCACGAGGCACGACTGCGGCCGCGGGCACTCCACGTGCTCGCAGGACTCTGTGGGCGGGGCGCAAGGCGGTGTCGGCCAGCGGAGCCCCACCCCAAGCTCTCCCCCAGGGCCTGCCCCTCTCACTCTACCCGCAAGCTCCACCCTCTATTGTACCTGGGATGCCCACCCCCACCACGAGCTCTGCCCTTCTAGCGACATCGTTAAACCCCGCCGCTCGCGGTATAAACCAAGCTCCGCACTAGAGCCCTGTGCCACACCCCCACAGGGTCCCTGCCCCAGCCCCACCCTCAAAGCACACCAGCGTGCCACACCCTCATCACGCGCCCGGTCTCTCTCGCTTCACCCACAACCTCGCTTTCTCTGCATCCGAAAACTACACCCCACCATGTCCCTTGTGTCGATAACAAGTCCTGCTCCTCTGGCTCCACCCACAGGCCCCAAATCTGGGTCCATCCCCAAGCCCCATCCCCTCTGGCAGCACTCAGGAGCCGCTCGAGTCCATTGGCGAGACCTGGCCCGGTCACTCAGGCATGCAGGTTCAACCTCAGATTTGCGGCCCATAGAACAGGATGCACTGGTCCAGGTGGCCCCTTCCCTCCATCTGGCCCCACCCTATAACCCCGCTCTCCGTAGACCCCGCCACACTCCAAGCCCCGAGCCACACTCTGGCAGCAGTCGGGGCACTACTTTAGGCGCTGGTCCGGGTAGCTCCACCCCTCTATGATCCCGCCCCTCTTGCCGGGTCCTCCAAAGGCCCCGCCCTTGTGCTTTGGCGGTGGCCCAGTCTGGCTCCTCCTCCCCGCGCTGTTCCGCCCCGTACTCTGGCAGCCGCCGCGGTACATGACGCGCAGGTCCGGGTGTCCGCGGCAGCGCGCGGAGCGCAGCTCGCACTCGTCGCGGTAGGTGGCGCCGTCCGAGCCGCAGACCTGCATTCGCTCCGGTAGCCCTGCGCAGTCGGGTGCGCACTCGCAGCGGGGGCGACCCCCCAGCATATGGCACGCCTTGCCAGGGCCACACTCCACGCCGTCGCAGGAATCTGCGGACACAGGACATGCGCGGGTGGGTCCTCTCCTCCAGGTCGGGGTCCGGGCACAGTCCAGGTGCACCTGGGTTGGGTCTCCGTCGCGGTGGGCGACTGAGTCTCTGCCCACAATCTGGGGTCCCGTCGGTGACCCAATTTCCGCCACTAGTCTGGGTGGATGGCAGCCTCCATTCACCCCTGCATCCTCATTTCTCAGCTAGGGAAATTGAGGCTCAGCTAGGAGAAACCTCTTGCTGCCCACCCCCCCATTTCAGAGCGCTGTTTATCGAATCCTCCTGACCACCATTGTACAGACAAGGAAACTGAGGCTGGGCCACAGCTGTGCGTGCAGAGGATCCAGGAGCACTTCGGTTTGAGAACTCCGGGCCAGCCCCTGGTGGACACAGCTCTGTGGCTTGTGGGGCTGGAGCATAGGCTCTGACCACTCCAGCCTCAGTTTCCCTGTGTGTAGCAGGGGGCTGGGAGACCTCAGTTTAGGGTCCAGCTAGAGCTCTAAGAGTGGCCAGCGCCCCCCACGCCTCCCACCAGGGCATGTGGGCCGCACTAGGGCACCTCCCACACTGCCTGCCCACACACACATCTGGAACCGCTCGGCCAAGTGGCTTCATTGCAAGCGGGAAGAGAAGAGGGGCCAAGTTCCCATCCTGAAGGCCAAATTGGGGGGGGGGGTTAGGTCCTGGGCCACCCCATGGCCAGGCCAGGCACATTTTGAAGTCTGTCCTCCTTCCAGAAGCGGGGAGAGAGAAGTCCGGAAGTGGGTGCCCGACAGGGTGCTCAGGACCACGCAGCCAGGCTGATCTGGGAGTAATCACATGTCAGAGCCGGCTGGGCTACAGCGAGGTTTGGCCTTCAGGTCTCCAAGCCTCTGCTTCTGCCTCCTGCCTGTCCCCTTGCCTAGGACAGACCCAGTGACTCCTGATCATCCCAAAACCCCCTGTCATTAATGCCCACGTCCTTTAAATCCTGGCCCCACACTCTCCCTCTCTAGGCCCTTGGAGGCTCAGACTTGACCACAAGGGACCAAGAAGGGTCCTCCAACCAACTCATCCTCTGAGACAGAGGATGTCTGGACTCTTGGTGTGGTGTGAGGGGTAAGTTTCTTAGAGCTTGGTCCAGAGAGGCAGGAGCCTGTTGGGCACACACTCGGTGGGGTTAGAGCCCTGGTGCAGACCCTAGGAACTTCCTGAGCCAGGACAGCCCCTGGGGAAAACCCCTTCCCACCAGTCAGGTGTGGGCCGGGCCTCTGCGTGGTGAAGCTGGGGGTTTCTCAGAGGCTCCTTCCAAATCCTCTGCTGTGGGAAGCCGAAGGCTGGGGATCTGGGTCATAGCCCCAGCCCTCTGGAAGGCCAGAATGTCTTCTGTGACCTCCTTGCATACTCCTGTGACAGGGAGCACACCCCTGGTTTATCCTCCCTTCAATCACAGACATTAAGTTGTGCTGGGCTGGAACTGAGCCTTGCCCACCCTGCTCCTGGCCACGGCCACTCCTGGGATGAGGGGTCCTCACCTTTGCATGGCAGACAGTGGACAAGGCCCAGGAAGCCCAGGAGGTTGATCTTGTTTTCGGGTTGGGTGTAGTTGGACCAGGCGGTGTCAATGTTGCCCGAGGCACAACACTCAGCCTGGCTCACGTCTGTCCTCAGCACCAGGCTACAGGTGGCCTCAGGGCCCTGCTGGAGCCAGCACACCCCACCTGTGGGCAGGGAGGGGACGGCGCCTATGCTCCGGGCCACTCCTAGGGACCAGCTTCTGCAGTGGCTCAGGAGCAGCGGAGCAGACACTGGGCCCCCAACAGAGGAAGGAGGAGCACAGGTACCCTGGGGGACCCCTGTGGCCCCCAGCCCCTTGTCAGCCCCCACCTGGCTGTCCCCAGGCCTGAGAGCTGGCAGCTTGCCCAAGGGGTCAAATGCTGGACGGCCTGGCCCTTCGGGGTCACTGGGCCTGGAGCGCTCCTTCCGCCTCTGCCCTCTGTCTAGACAGCGCCCGAGGGCGCGCGGAGCCCCCCGCTGGGCAGCCCCCCCTCTCCTGACCCGCCTCTTACTCACTCTAACTTGGGAACATTCCCCCGGCATGAGCTCACCATCTCCCCGGGGACTCGGCCTTCGGGGAGGGGGCTCGCTCTCCCCTCCGCCAGACTGGGGTGCGGCTGTGGGGAGGTGGTGGGGTGGCCAGGAGGCAGAAGTCCCTCTGGTTCTTCACCCTTAAAGGGGGGCGGGGACCAGCTGTGGCCCCCACCCCACTGCTCTCTCTGGCTCCAGGACACCACTGAGGCCTTCCAGGGACCAGCTGGGGACCCAGCATCTCTTTTACAAAAAGGGAAACTGAGGCTGGGCATGAGCGTGTCACTCCTCTCCTTGAAAGTTTCAGGTACCAGGTTCCCCTTTCCAGCCCCATCTGGGGAGGATCGCAGATCCCAGCTGGAGTTTCCGGTCCAGCCACCCAGCGATGCCCCTCTGTCCCAAGCCTCAGGACCCATCCAGACCGGGTCTGGGTTGGCACCACTTACAGGCTGTGTGAGCCCGGGACTCAGTTTCCCCAGCCGGAAAGTGAGAGAGCCCACAGGCGTGGGTTCCTCTGCCGATTCGGAAGTAGACATTGAGCCCTCAGTAAATGTCCAGAGGTGTCCTTACAGACCCGCTCTGCCCCCTCCCAAACTCCGGCCACCAGCACCCGCCACCCCAGTCCTGCAGTTTGCAGACCACGTGGGTGACCACCACGCCCGTCCTTCCCGCAGCCCCACTCACCAGGCGCGGGGTTCTCCGAGCCTACAGCACCTATGAAGCTCAGGGCCCAGGCCAAGGCCCCCCAGGGCAGTGGCCACAGCGGCCCCCGCACCCCGGGACGCATGGTGAAGGCTGAGCGAGGCGAGACTTGCAGTGCGCGGGGCGGGAGCTGCTATAAAGGTCCCGGCGCGGGCGGGGCCGGCGGCGGCGGGGCGGGGCGGGCGCAGTGGGGGGGGCGCGGGGACCGGACGTGTCCCGCGGGTGGCAAGGCAGGGCCCTGCGAGAGTGGCAGCGAGGGAGGGGGACAGAGCCCACGTCTCATCTGGGAGGCAGAGATTCCCTAGGAAGGTGTGGCTGTGGCCTTGACTGTGAATTGAATTCGGTGACCCATGGCTTTAGTGGATCCGGGAGGAGACACTACCAGGTGTCCCAGTGGTTGGGTGCCTGTGGCGGTCTGCAGACCCAGGTATCATGTAGACCACCTGACCACAATCAGCGGGCACAGCTAAGGGGGTGGGGGGGGCAGGTGGAGGGGACAGCAGCTGGTCCTGCTGCAGGCGGACGGTAGCCAACCTTTGCAAAGGATGCCCTAGGCCAGATCCACCGGATCTCCTCTTATTTTGTGGTACTGGGGACTGAATCCCTGAGCCTTCCCACTCAGATCCATCTCCAGCCCCTTTTATTTTTTACTTTGAGACAGGGTCTCACTAAGTGACTAGGCGGGGCTGAAACTTGTGATCCTCCTGCCTCAGCCTCCCAGAGTGCTGGGATGACAAGCATGTCCAGCACAGCGCCCGGCTTCCCCTGGTTTGCTATTAGGGTTTCCTCCCCTCCCCGCCAAGATTCTGATTCCCTGTAGCCCTCAGCAGCCCTGGAATCCCTGGTTGCCCAAGCAGAGGCATTTCCACAATTTATGACAGTGACATTCACGTGGGCCTGGGGGGCTGTGTCCTCTAGGCCGCAGTGAAGTCAGACTCTTCCTATTTTGGGGCTGATTCCTTCTATTGTTGGGGGCCCCAAAATGGTCAGGATGCCTCGGTTCTTTGGAGTCCCTGGTTCTCCTGAGAGTGGATTAATGGTGGTGGGAGAGACTGCAGGATTCGGGGGCACCACAGTGACCAGGAAAGACCGAGGCCAGTCTCTGGATTTGGAGGGGCCACCAACAACAAAATATGTAGACAAACAAATGAAGCTCTATGTGCAAAGAGTGGTACATGCTTTCAGGAAAACGTGAAAGGGTGAATGTCTTTCCTGAGGATGGCTGTGCCCAGTCCCCCAATTCCTGCATCTGCCTTCTCCTCAGATAGCAAAACGGAGGCTCCCTGGAGTTACACAGCACAGCCAGCCCATCCAGAGAGCTCTGTCCCCAGCAGAAGCCACACCCGGACCTTTCCTCTGACCTTAGCTCCGAAGCCTGACCCTGTGCCCCAGCTGTGGCCGTGGGCCAAGTCGCTGCCCCCTTGGCATTGTGCTGGCCTGGCCTGGCCATGGGCCCTGGCAATCCCACAGGGATTCTCCCTGGAGTGGGGCTGGGACAGGACCCTGTGTTCCTGCTGAGGGTCTGCGGGGGCTGGATGGTGTGACCTTGGCCAGGTCTTGACCCTGCCATGGCTCTGCCACTCTGCTCTCAATCAAACGGTCATTGTCTGGCCGGCGTGGGCTCTGGCCCTCTCCTGCCAGCTCTAGGCTCGCCGTTAGTCCCCACCCCAGAGGCCAAGTCTTGGGAAACCTTAGGTAAATGATTGACCCTTTCCAGGGGTCCCCACTTCCCAAGACCCCAGGGAGAGGCCTGGCTTTCCTCTGCCAGCCACTTCCTGCCCCAACTCTGGGAGACCCTCCCCAGCTCAAACACCTGCCATGGCTCCCCATGGCCTCTGCTGACCTCCCCAGCTTCTTACTCCAGGCCCAGAAAGGCAGAGAGATAATGACTTCCGGGGAAGATATGGGGAAGCTGTTGCACCCACAGGCTGTGCCTCTGGTAGCCTGCGGAAATTGAGGAAGGCTCAAAGGCACATTAAAACTGAGACTTGAGGGGCCAGGGATTTAGCTCAGTGGTTTCGCTGCCTGCCGTGCAAGCACAAGGACCCGAGTTCAATCCCAGGTACCAAAAAAAACACCACCTGACACTTGAATGCCAGGTATGGTGGCACACACCTGTCATCCCAGCACTCAGGAGGCCGAAGCAAGAGGATCACCGCCAGTTCAAGGCCAGCCTGGGCTACATAGTGAGTTCAGGCCAACCTGAACTACATAGCAAAACTCTGTCTCAAAAAACCCCAAAGAACAAACAAACAAACAAAAAACAACACTGAGACTTGAATGGCATATGCAGTGGTGCGCGCCTGTCATCCCAGCATTCTGGGAGGCTGAGGCGGGAGGATCGAAAGTTTGAGCCCAACCTGGGTAACTCAGTGACTTAGACCCCATCTCGAAATAAAACTTTTGTTTAAACAGCTGGGGTGTAGCTTAGTGTAAAGGCCCTGGGTTCCATCACCAGTACCCGGGGGGGAAAGGGAGAGAGAGAGAGAGAGAGACACCCCCTTCCATTGTGGCTGGAGCACAGGGACAGAGATCTTGGAGACCATTGCGGGCCATGATGGGGGAGGGAGAGGCCTCTTGCCAAGGAATGTGGGTGGCCTGGAAGAGCTGGGAAAGGCCTGGAAGAGCTTCTCCCTTCCTTCGAGCTTCCAGCAGAATGCGCTGTGCGGATACCTTGACTTTCAACCAGTGTGACCCCTATGGGCCTCTGACCTCTGGAAGTTCGAGGGGAGAAGGGGCAGAAAGGGTTTTAAGCCACCCAGTTTGTGGCAGTTTGGGACAGCAGTGTTAGGCCACTCACATAGCAGGCCCTGCAGCCCCTCTCTGCCTCCACATTCCCATCTGCGAGGTGGGTACCGAGTTCCAGTCAGATGCTGAGGATGGTGCCCCATGCACAGCGGGGCAGGGCATCCACACAGGTAGGCTGTCATCCAGTGTGCAGTCTGGCGGTTCCTGGCCTTGATGCCAGAAAGCAGGAGTCCCCGGTGCTGGAAGAACGGGAACGACTTTCTTTCTCTAGGAGTCATAAAGCTGTACAAAAAGCCAGGTGTGGTGGCACATGCCTGTCATCCCAGCACTCAGGAGGCTGAGGCAGGAGGATTGCCTCAAGTTCAAGGCCAGTCTGGGCTACACAGTAAGTCCAAGGCCAGCTTGAACTGGAGGCCTGAACCACTCCTGCAGGATGCCAGCAGCCTCTGTGGCCCAGGACGAAGGCTTTGCTGGTTCCCTGAGGTCACTAAGGTGGACCCGAGGACTTAGCCATGGCAGCGGGTGCAGGAGTTTTAAGGACAGCCTGGCCTTCCCATGCTCCCATCGGATGTTCCTTCCACAGGGTATTGTTGGCCTGCGCTTGAGATCCCTCCTGCTGGGCCTGCTCAGCCCAGTGTACCTGGATCCCAACTTCCTGCCTTACCTCTCTAGCTGCTTCCCCACCCCTGCCCCAACAAGGGACCCCATTTTTTGTGGGAATCGGGGGACCAAATTAGTTACAAAAGGCAGAGTAGGACTTCAGCCAAGGAGGTGAGTCCTCATTGGCCAGAGTGGGGAGTCCTACTGATCACAGGGGTGAGTCCTGATTGGCCACAGAGCTGAGTACATTAGCCATGGAGCTGAGTCCCCAGATTGGCTGGAGAGCTGAGTTCTGATTGGCCAAAGTGGGTCCCAGTGCCAGTCCGTCTATCCTCATTGGTGTAGGATAGCCATGTGACCTGACTTTGGCCAGTGACAGGAGAGATGGCCTGTAGATGTGGGTGGGACTCCCAGAGTGCCCTGTCTGTACCTGACCCATTAGACTGCCCCTGTGGGTTTTCTGTTTGCAGCTCTAACTAAGTGAAAATAGCTCAGATCTGTCACCTTACAGGGATCAGAAGTCAGACCTAGGTCTTTGGCTAATTTTTTTTCATTACTGGGTATTGAACTCAGGACCTTTGCATGGAAATGCACCACCCCTCTTTTTATGAATATAGGGTCTTACTGTGCTCACTTCGGCAGCACATATGAAAAATACAGGGTCTAGCCGGGGATTTGGCTCATTGGTCCCACCACCTGCCTGGCAAGCACAAGCACCCAAGTTCAATCACTGGTATCAACCCCCCCCCCCCCGAAAAACCAGGGTCTTGCTTAGTTGCCTATGCTGAGCTAGAACTTGTGATCCTCCTGTCTCAGCCTCTCAGAGTGCTGGGACAATAGTTGTGAACCACCACACCTGGTTTACTGAATGTGCTACGTATTTTTCTCTCTGCTGAGACAAAATACCCCACACCCAAAGTTAAAGGGGGAAGGGTTTATTTGGCTTACAGTTTGTAGAGATTTCTGTCTATAATCGGCTGGCTCCATGGTGGGGCGGCAGAGGTGAAACAGTTCATGGCAGCGGAAGCAGCAAAAGTGACAAGGGGCCTTAACAGCCGTCTTTCTGCCACTCTAGAGTCAGCTACCTCTGAAAAAGCATGAGGCTTTGGGGGACACCTAAACACAAGCCACCACACTGGGCTAAAATCAAGGGCATCTGGGGCCTTATTGCCCTATCAGGGCTCCAACTGTTGTGAAGGGCTGTTTTCCAAAGACCCCTGCCTTGCAAGGCCTGGTACACGAGGCTGGTGTCCTTCTAGCCAGCCCTTGTTTGCACAGAGAGGCCCCCAGGGCTGGGTCTCCCTCGGGACATGGCACAGGCTGTCATTAGCCACTGCCACACACACCCCGCCCCCCCACCTTCATATCCCCTAACTCTCCCTAACTTACACCAAGACAGGTGGCACAGGGGCCTTGGCCAGCATTGAAGCTTCCTGCACTGAGACAGGATTGTGGACAGGAGGAAGAGTCGTGAGAACTCTGTAGCCCCAAGCCCACTGCCAGCTCGAGGTCAAGGCCGAGGACTGTCCCCAGGGAAGAGCAGCAGGGTGACATCGCAGTCACCAGGGCAGAGTGTGTGGGGTGGGGACTGATGGTTCCGCTTTCAGATCACTGCAGAGAACAGAGAAGGCAAACCGGACAGGCAGGTCACAAGTGTGCTGCATGGGGCCCTTTGTACTCTTCCTGAACCTTTTTTATTTGGTTGGCTTTTTTTTTTTTTTTTTGGTACCAGGGATTGAATTTAGGTCCTTGCACTTTCGAGACAGGGGGCGGAACCACTGAGCTAAATCCCCAGCCCTTATTTGGTTGGTTTTTTTGAGGCAGGGTCTTGCTATGTACCCCAGGCTGGCCTCAAACTTGGGGCAATCCTCCTGCCTCATCTTCCTGAGTGCTGGGATGACAGGTGTGCGCCACCACACCCAGCTTGAAGTAGGAGTTGATCTTAATTTGAAAAATGGGCTGATTGGAAAAAAACCCAACCAACAAATGTCACTTGCAAGATCACAGAAGTATCAAACATCGCCAACAAAGTTACAAAAAGGAACCAAACCACAATCCTCCTCTCCCCCCAAATATATGTACAAGGATAGAGTTAGCAGAAAACCACACACTGAAAAGTATCCACAGCAAAGGAAAAACCTGTAAATGAAAAGATAGAGCTAAAAACGTGCTAGCCACAAATATAAATGAAAAGGGAAAACACATTCAAGTCAAAACAAGTAAATTGTCAAAGTATGAGCGAAAAGCACTCAAACATTGTGGTACCGTCCTGCCAGAAGGCACGGCGCAGGTGGAAGCGGTGCCCGCCTCTGTCCCTCAGTCTCCCCTCTCTTCCAGTGTGGGCCTGGAATGGCTTTCGCTAGCCACGGAGACACCAGAGTCCCCTAGGCTTAATGCAAAGCCATAGCTCTGAACACAGAGCTTCTCACCAGCTCCTGGGCAGGGTCACAGCCATTTTGTTTTGTTTTTTGAGACGGGGTCTCGATCTGTGGTCCAGGCTAGCCTTGAACTCATGGCAGTCCTCCTGCCTCAGCCTCACAAGTGCTGGGAAGACAGGCGTGTGCCACCACACCCACCTATTTGTTGCTCACTAGGAAACCGAGGCATGGGCCAGAGTTGCCTGCTCAAGGTGGAAACCAGATATGTGCAGGTGTCTAGGCCAGAGAAAGATGGGCTGAGGCCCAGAGGCTGGAGGGAGCTGGGGGAACACGTCACAGCATCCTGGATGGAGACACTTCCCTGGGTGCCCTGGGGAGCTAGAAACTGAGGCTGGAGGAGACCAGGTGTCCCTGAGGGGCTGCACCCTGCTCCACTCCAGAATCTGATTTGAAGCCTTTCCCAGGAAGCATGGGGGGCTGGGGATTCAGCTCAGTGGTTTCGCCGCCTGCTGTGCAAGCGCAAGGACCCGAGTTTGATCCCTGGTACCCAAAAAACAAAAAAACTGACTATTGGGCCTGGATTTAGTTCAATGATTCCAGCACCAGCCTCAAAAGCCCAAGGTCCAGAGTTCGATCCCAGGTGCCAAAAAAAAAAAAAAGAAGGCCATCCCAGGAAGCACGAGGACCTCTCCACACTGGGTGACAGCCTGGAGTCTCAGGGAGCCTCAGAGGCCTGGGGTGCACAGCTCTCCCCTTCTCAGTGGCCTCGGCAGTGGAAGTGAGGTGGCTGCCCAGTCACGAATGGGCACTCGTGGGCTGCAGGAGCTCAGGGCTGCTGGGTGCATGAAGACCCAGCCAGGACATGTGGGCTCCCACACTGGGCTGGACTTGGGCCTGGGCAGCCCAGGGGGCCTGGGTCTGAATCCGGGCTTTGGCATGTGGGTACCTGTCTTCGTTGTCCCCACTTCACGGAGCTTTGCAGAGGGTGAAACTTTAGGGCCCTCACACCACCAGGCGCACACCGGGCCCTCAGGGTTTTTTGTTTTGCTTGTTTTTTTCCAGTACTGGGATTGAACTCAGGGCCTCCACACTGAGCTACATCTCCAGCCCTCTTTTCAGTTTTGATTTTGAATCAAGGTCTCACTATGTTGTCACGTTGCCCAGGCTGGGCTCGAACTTGCAAGCCTCCCACCTCAGCGTCCCAGGTGCTGGGATGACAGGTGCACCCCGCCACACCCAGCTGGCCCTCGGTTTTATAACACTGTTGTTCCCACTGCTTTCCCAGCAGACCCGCCTGGGCCTGCAGGACAGACGTACACTAGTTGCTCATTTGTTCCAGAATCTCATACTCGCTGTGTGCTGGGAGATGCCACTGCTCACGCTAGGGTTTGGGGGCCGGTTAGGGAGGAAAGGGGAAGATACTCCCCCGTCTTCCCTAGTCAGATCCAACCAAAAACCCCCAGGGGCAGGTTCTGCAACCTGCACAGAGAGGTTAAGCGACTTCTCTGGGGTCACACAGCCCCCAGTGGGTGGCTTAGAGGAACCTCAAACCAGGCTTGCCACAAGACCTTTTAACAGCAACCCTAGGCTGCCACGTGGGTGGAGCCTCAAAAATGTCAGTCTAAGGACATTGATGTGAAGAGGCTGAGGCAGGAGGATCACCCGGAGTTCACCTGGACTGGGCATAGGAAGCCTGGTTTGGAGCCTCAGGCTTTGGTCCTAGAGAAGTCACTGGATTCCCAATCACGAGGCCAGAGCGCCCTCTGGTGGCCATGGAGGGAATAGGTTGGAATAACCTATACAAATGGACTGACTAAAACGTCCACTTTAGGGGACTGTCAAACTCAACGCCCCCTCCTGCAGGAAGCCCAACCAACTCCTATTAATTCCTCAAAGGCCTAGTTCCAACACCCTCTTCTTCAGGAATCCCTCCTTGTCGCCCCAGGCCGAGCAGGGGTCACTCTAGGGTCCCACTCTGTGGCCCAACTTCATGGGGGCCCAGGGTGTTAGTGTAAATATAGGGTCTGGTATGTAGCAGGTGCTCAGTGGATGTTTGTTGAGTGAATAAAGAAACGTATAATGAGGCTGGAACTAACCTCAGAGTCGATCCTGGCCCTCGCTGGGGAATGGAGCAACCTTTGCAGCTAATTCTGGGAAAGGAAAGGATTTGGGTTCCTGCTCCCTCTGCACCTAAGAGGTGCTGCACAGTGAGCCCTGAGACCAGCAGCAGGTTAGGTTCTGAGGGAATGGGTGGCCCATCTGAATTTATTGCATGGGTGTTTATGGGACGTTGCTTGCACCAGGCACTGTTAGGGGCCCGGCCAGAAACCGAACAAAAGTCCCTTCATCAGGTGGAAAGAGCTGGCATGAAAGACAGGAGTAAGAAAGCCACTTGGGAATGTGGGGGATGGGGGGGGCACAGCCAACGCAAATGTCCTGCGGTAGAAGTGTGACTGGAGAATCCTAGGAAAGTGGGGACATTAGGGCGCAATGAGGGAGAGACTGGCAGATGAGGAAGTAGAGTGAAAGACGGGGGTGGGGGGGGTCTTCGGGGTTTGGAGAAAAAGGAGGGGCTCGCGTAGGCCCCACCCATTGCCCCCCCCCCGCAGCCTCCAAAATGGCTCCGCCCCCTACCAAATCCTAGTTGCCAAGGAGACTCGGCCCCGCCCAGCGCAGGCCTCCTCCGCAGCCACCAGGCTGGGCCCCACCCTCTCGCTCAATCCCGGTTGCCGAGGAGATTTGACCCCGCCCTTCGGTTTATTTTGCAGCCTTCAAACCTGGCCCCACCCGTGTACTGAATCCTAGTTGCTAAGGAGACTCGGCCCCGTCCCTCCAGATCCCTCTCCTCCACATCCCCCAGGCCTAGCTCCGCCCTTTGCCCGGCCCCTAGTTTGATTCCTTGCCTCACTTGTCCTTCAGCGGCCACCGTCACCCTTTCCGCCGCCGAGGAAGCGCGCAGTCCGCGCCGTTCGCGCGTTCCCGTCCTACGCTGTGCGTGCCGTGCGTGAACGTGCGTGCCGTGCGTGTGCGTGCGCGGGTTCTTCGGCCGGCGAGGGAGCACCAAACGGCAGGCGGCTATTGCCGCGCGCTGGGGGGGGGGCGGGGGCGCGGAGGCATAGGTGGCAATGGCCGAGGCGTCGCCGCATCCTGGACGGTACTTCTGCCACTGCTGCTCGGTCGAGATTGTACCGCGCCTGCCGGTGAGGCCCGCGCGGGCGGGGGGCTTGTGCGCTCAGGCCTGGCAAGGCCGCGGCCGAGTCGGGGGCGCCGGCGAGGAAACTGAGGCCGGGCGGCACCGGCTCAGGGTCCCCCAGTGGAGCGCCCGAGACGCTGCGGGCCCGAGCCCCTGATCAGATGCAAGGCATCGAGGCCAGGCAGGAGGCGGGGGGCCCAGGTGACCACCGTCTCGCATAAACTCTGGATGCAGCCTGCTCGGCTTTGCAAGAGCGGAAGCAGAGGTCGGGGAGGCGAGTGCTGGGTTGGAAGCGCCACAGGGAGGATCGGCGTGGGCATTGCCTCGGGACACTGGGTGGGGGAGACCGTGGGCAGCCGGACCCGACTGAGCGCCGGGGGAGATCTCTACGCGCGTGGGGGCCCTCTTCTTCGCGGTCCCCTCAGGGGCCCAGCTGCCGCCACTTTCCATTCAGAGACGCAGGGTAGCTCCAGGCGCTAGGCCAGGATCCCAAGGCTGCGTGCGGCAGGTGTTTGTGGCCAGACCCTCCCGGGGCTGGGGCACGGAGGCCAGGGGATCACTCCTCAGGGGCTTGGCTGCACTGCCTGCCCTCCAGGTAGCGAAAGGCAGCCGTTTGGCCCAGGGGCCCCTGTCTGGTCGTCCCTAGGGTGCTTCCTGTTCCTTTACGTAGTGTGTTTCTCAGACCGGCCTGTCGTCACCTGGTAGGGGAGATGGCTGCTACCAGAAGGTTCTGTTTCAGGCCCCTGTCGCTGGATTCTCAGTAGGTCTGAAGTAAACATGGTCATCTGCAGTTTCAACCCCTGTTCCCTAGGTTGCCTAGGAAAGTGGCCATTTAGTCCAACCCACTTCTGTTTTCCGGTTGTGAAAACTGACGCCTGAGGTAGCCTCAGGCAGCGTGTGGTCCTGATGTTAAGTGAGATGGAGAGGTGGAGGGATATCTGGAGCCCATAGCTAGGGGAAAGGGCTGGGTCTGTGAGGGTGTGGAGCCCTACCGGTGTGCCCCACTGCTTACCTCCTGGGAGGCTGTGGTGTTCCCTGGCAGGAGGGACTTCAGAGGAGGAGTCTGTCGGGCTCTCCAGGAAGAGGAGACTGTTGGAGTTGGGCTTAGGAAGGGGAACAGGACCAGGATCGGTAGGAGAGAGAAATAAAATGTGGGGGTGTGGTGTAGGCCCAGGAAGCTGAGATTGGCAGTGCAGCTGCAGAGCCTGGTGTGAACTCCAGGAAATTGTCCAGGCTGTAGCTCTGGGGGACGGGTGTGCAGAACTGACCCAGCCCCACTGTGCCCTTAGTGTTTTTGGTCTCCTTTCTGGACCCAACAGGGTGCTGGGTCCCTGTGTAGTGTGGCCACTCCTGGCCCTGTGGCCTTGGATGAGAACCCTGACCTGCACCAACAAACAGTGCCTGGGCCTGTGAGGTCCTTCTGGTTATAGCGATCCAGCTTGGCCTTTGCCCTTACAGGAGTTACAGGCTGGTCAGGGAGTGACAGATGTTTAATGAGAAACGTTGGTAAATTTAAGAGTATGGAATGGGGAGGGGGCTGGTTCCTGAGGGGGTTGGAGCAGGGCTGAGCTGGTGGTGACTGTGTCAGAGCTGCTGCATGCTCTGGAAAGGCTGCTCGCAGCTGGGAAAGTCCCAGTCACCACCGGCACCTGGAAGAGGGACTTGCCCACGCTGCGGTTGCTGTGATGCTGGTTTTTATGAAATGCCAGCTGGTGGCCATGATGGAAACTGGCTGCTATTGCAGCAATGCCTTCTCTGGCATCCCGGACTGCTAAGGGCGGAAAACTGCTCCCCAGGGCTTCTCTGGGACCATCCTGGGGTCTGGGAGTTGCTGAGGCCCACTAGCTGTGCCGCTCTCCACTGTATGGCCTTGGCCAGGCACTCAGTGACCTCCCCTGTCAGGAAGTTTGATGATTGGTCCACGCCCATTAGGGTCCAGGGGGACTCGGGTGTAAGTTGCCAGCCTGTGACTTGCCTGTGACAGTATCCTCAGCAGGAGCCATCCTTGCAGCTGGGCTTGGTAGAAGGAGGGCCCGGGCTGGGGCTGTGAGAAGCAGCGGTGGAGTGCCTGGGTGTCTCGGAAAGGTCAGCTTAGCTGGATCAGTGTGTGGGAGCCCGAACCAGACAGGCTGGCTAGAGTGGAGGCCTCACTTGGGTCGAGTATGTGGGTCTGGACCTGCTGTGTCCCAGCGTACACTGGTGTGGGGCATGGGTATGGGGTGCCCTGTGGACTGGCCTCCCAGGGGTGGGTGGAAGGACCCTCTAGTGCATGTGCCCTTGGTCCGTGGGTGCTGCCTGGAGTACACCATGAGGCCTCTTTTTGGGGTGCAGCAGGCCCAGTGAAGGTTTCCTCACCCAGCTCCCCAGTGGGGGTGACACCTGTTGGCCCCCACTGACAGGCCTGCCTTCCCTTGCAGAGGTGTCTGTGTGTGCAGATGGGATGGTGGGTATCTGGGCCCCTGCCTTGGGTGAGTGGGGTGGAGAGAGGCAGCCAGTGGTGAGCCACTGGGCAATGTGGGTAGCTATTGTCATTGTCACTGCATTCTCTCTGGGCTTTGTACCACCCCCACCCCTTCACTCCTCCCTAGGTGCCTCCATCCGCCCTCTGGCCACTGCCTGCTTGGTGTGTCCCATGTCATACTGGATGCTGTGGTGGTGACTGCCTTCCACTCTTCACAGCAGCTGTCCAGCCCTGCAGAGGCCCTGGGAGGGCGTGGATTGGGCACCAGAGATGACCAGGGAACTGTGGGAGATGTGTTGGGGTGGACTCTGCTGCTTCTGGACCTGTCTGCTGAGGTGGGGGTGGGCTGAGACCTGGGGTGCAAGGCAGGCCATCTCCAGGACCAGAGTGTGCTGCCTCTGAGACTCCTGAACTGCAGGGTCCGTCATGGTATTGGCCAGCCTGGGAAGGGCCTGCCAGGAGGAGCCAGGCCCCCCTGGACCAGTGTGCCCACTGACCTGGAGTGTGTGATGGGCACATCCCACCCAGTGCCCTGAGTGTAGGCCCTGGCTCCCAGCAATCCTCAGACCTAGGGCCATCACTCCATTCTCTTGTCTTCCCGGTGGCTGGCATCAGGAGCAGATGTAGTCTGTGGGGAGCAGCGTTTGCATCCGATCAGCTGGGAAGGCAAATCTTCCCCAGGGGTCCTGGGGGCTGTGTGGCTGCAGGTGCACATGCTTGCAGAGGCAGATGTTGCTGTTACCAGGTGGTCATTTGAGTTACTTTTTTTTTTTTTTTTTTGGTTCCGGGGGATGAACTCAGGATCTGGTGTTTGCGGGGCAGGCAGCAGCACCACTGAGCTAAATCCTCGGCCCCTACCAGGTGGTCATTTGGAGCCAACCTGCTCCTCAGCTCTCTCCTCAGTTTTGCCTCATGTCTGGCCCTCCGGGGCCATCAGTGTGTGAGTTGTGCTGGGGCCACCTGAGTGAAAGGTGGCAGACAGATCCCTCCGGGAGATGAGGTTGCCTGGGGCTGCACTTGGCAGAGTCTTGGTCGGTCCATAGTTCACAGCTGGGAGCCGTCACCTTTACAGGCACTCAGGAGGAGCAGGGCTGTAGGGTGATCTCCGAACGTGAGTTCTGCAGAGGTATGGGCAGGCGGACACCTAAGGGAGAACAGTTGGGCACAGGGCACAGACACAAGCTGCGAGAGCAGCCGGGTCTGGCTGTGCATGGACGGAGAGGGGCATTGGGGCCTGTGGGCACCTGGGACACTCACATCAGTGCAGTCAGGACAGCGTGGGGACCTGGGGACCCACAGGTAGCATAGGCCACAGTGCCGAGTGGCCCTTGTTGACTGGGAGGGGAAGGCTGCCTGGTTTCTAGAGCTTCGATCCAGTAGCCCAAGTGGACAGGGCCCCTTGTGAGCTGCAGCAGGCCAGGTTTGCCTGGGAGGGTGTGGCAGCCGGTCCCCAGAGGATGGGTCCTGTCTGATCTCTCTCCCACTGTAGACAGCCAGCAGCCCGGGAGGCCTGTTCTAGCCCTGGCGGCCAACTCAGGTCAACTGAGTCATGCTGGCGATTCCCCGTGACTGGAGGTGTTGGAGGAGCGTTCGACTATGGGCAGCATCCACCCCTCCCCCCTTTTTCAGTACTGGGGATCGAACTCAGGACCTTGCGCTTTCGAGGCAGGCACAGTGCCACTGAACTAAATCGACAGGGGCCTCCCCTCACCCCCTTTTTTTTTTAGTGATGGAGCTGGTGCTGGGGGTAGAACCCAGACCTTGTGCATGTTCTAACTCTGCCACTTGGCTCCACCCTGAGCCTTTTTGTGTTTTAGTTTAAAACAGGACCTCCCTAAGTTGCCCAGGCTAAGCTGGAACTTGCTGTTTTCCTGCCTCAGCCTCCCAAGTGGCTAGGATCACCAGGCATAGTCATTTGCTCTTTTTTTTTGTTCCTTCAGTATTGGAGATTGAACCCAAGGCCTTTGCAATGAGCTACATCCCCAGCTCTCTTTTAAAATTTCGAAATAGGATCCCAGTAAGTCACTAAGTTGCTTGTGCTGGGCTGGGACTTATGACCCTCCCACCTCCGCACTCCTGGAGCGCACCCACACACCTGGCGGAGTTGTAAGAATTCCTCGTGGTCTTGGCCTGCAGCTCTTGCCCGCCTCCTGGGGTCCTGCATGGGCCACCTTGCCCATCTGGGTGCCCTTGGCCGAGGCCCCTGCCTAGCCTCTTGTGCATCCTTTGTTGTTGGCAGCAGGCACAGGGTGGGTACATGTGTGTGGCATATGGCCCACTGGCTGTCAGGGTGAGGCAGAGTCCACGTCCCTGGACCCTGGGTGCACAGGGGCGACCTCACCTTTCATGTGGAAACACATTCTGCCTTCCTGCCCTTCTCTGTGCTCATATGCCCCAGAGGGGACCCTGGGACACTGCCTGAGCCCTGCCCACATGTGATAGCAGGGTCCCCCTTGACTTGTGTGTTGCTTGGGCCCTCAGCACTCCTCTGGGACTACACATCAGGGACCTGGGGCTCTGGAGTGGCCCCCATGCTGCTGTGGGCACACGAGAGACCTTGTGTCACGGTGGGAGCTGCACTGAGTCTGGGTCTCTTGGGGCGAGGAGACTGGGCCTCACCTGGAACTGCTGAGCCTAAGGATGCTGCTGTCACTGCCCTCACCACGTGTGGCCAGCAGAGCTTGTGTCCCCTGGGCCTCACCATAGGGAGTGGCCCTCACACCCCGCTGGCTGCACAGGACCCTGGCGGAGGGCAGGTTGGGGTGGGCCGCAGGCTGACCCTGCCCGACTCTCTCCCACAGGATTACATCTGTCCGAGATGTGAGTCGGGCTTCATTGAGGAGCTTCCAGAGGAGACCAGGTAGCTGCCCTGTGGTTTGGAGGCCAGCGAACAGGCAGGGCTGTAGCCAGCAGCAGAGGGTGGAGCAGGGGTGTGGCTGCAGTGTCACTTACTTGCCCCAGCCTGGTCAGCATCCCTGTGTGTGGGGACAGGGAGCACTCATCTTTGTGGGGGCAGACAAGGCAGGTTTGACAGCAGAGCTGGCATGAGGCTTCTGATGGTCAGGGCACGGGGCTATCTGGGTCACCTGAGATTTGCCACCTCTGGCCTGACCACTGGGCCAAAGCCTGAGGCAGAGGGAGGTGACAGGTACCCTGTCCTCAGAGTTCCTCCTTTCCCAACAAGCAGGACAAGAGTGGGTGCGGGGAAGCCCTGTGCCTGGTGGGGAGGGTTGCGGCACTGCTGACAGGCGCTGTGTCCGCAGGAGTACAGAGAACAGCTCCGCCCCATCCACAGCCCCCTCTGACCAGAGCCGGCAACCCTTTGAGGTGAGTCACAGCCCCCATGAGCCCCAGCCCTGGCCTGCTCTGGCCTGGTGGGCAGAGGCTGAGGGTGCATGGCCCTGTCCGAGATCTGCCTGGGCTCTGCCTTCCTGGTGAGCTGTGGCCAACCGTCTCCTCTCCTGGACTCATGGACCCCGGGCTGGGGATGGACTCGAGGACCTGAGGACCCAGGGTGGAGGTGGTGGGCAGGGAGACTCTGTTTGGGGGTCTGGCAGCTGGCCTGGCCTGGCCTTTGTGTACATGGTGCCCCAAGGACCATGCAAGCTCAAGGCCTGCCCCTGTGCCCCTCTCTCTAGAACGTGGACCAGCATCTGTTCACGCTGCCCCAGGGTTATGGACAGTTCGCTTTCGGCATCTTTGATGACAGCTTTGAGATCCCCACGTTCCCTCCTGGGGCGCAGGCTGACGACAGCAGGGACCCTGAGGGCCGGCGGGAAAGAGAGCATCAGTCCCGGCACCGGCATGGCACCCGGCAGCCCCGCGCCCGTCTTACTGCCAGGCGGGCTACTGGCCGGCATGAGGGTGTCCCCACGCTGGAAGGGTGAGGGGCTGGGGGTGCCTGGCGAGGGCCTGCTCAGTGGCTAGGAGGTGGAGACACCCTCTGTTCTCCATCCCGAGGGAAGAGCCTGGTCTTCTCACCCCACCTCAAGTGGGGCATGTTCTGGGGCATCAGGGAGACAGCCCTCAGCACAGCCGGCTCCATGTGTGTCCCAGCCTCGGCAGAGCTGGATCCAGGCACACTCTCCTGGGTTTGCTTTGTTTTTTATGTTTTTCCTTTGAAAAAGTCACCACCAGGTGTGTGCATGGTAGCACACACCTGTGATCCCAGCACTTCAGAGGCTGAGGCAGGAGGATCACAAGTTTGGGCCAGCTGAGGCTACATAGTGAGTTCAGGGCTGGCCTGGGTGACATAGAGGGACCCTTTTAGAAAAACAGAACCCAGGGCCAGGGATTTAGCTCAATGGTTACCCCTCCTGCCTCGCAAGCGCAAGGACCCAAGTTCGATTCCAGGTACCAAAAAATAAAAAAAAATTTAAAAACAACCTGGGCTGGGGATGTGGCTCAGTGCCACTGCGCCTGCCTGGCAACAAGGTCCTGAGTTCCATCTCCTGTACCACAAAAAAAAAAAAACAACCCATACTGCTCACCTGAAAGCTGGTGCCAGCCGCTCCCTCGGCGTCCCCTGCAGGCTGGCCGTCTGTGCTGGCCCCTGTCATGACAGACCTGTCGCATATTCTCTTCCAGGATCATCCAGCAGCTGGTCAATGGCATCATCACCCCAGCCACCATCCCCAACCTGGGCCTGGGCCCCTGGTGAGTAGAGGGTGGGGCGTCCCACCCCAGCCACCCCAGCCTCCTGACCCAGCTTCTCGCCGCCAGGGGCGTCCTGCACTCAAACCCAATGGACTATGCCTGGGGGGCCAACGGCCTGGACGCCATCATCACACAGGTACAGGGTTCCCTTGTCACCCCAAGCCCAGTGACCCACAGAGTCCAGGCACAGTGGGGCCCAGAGGCCATGCCTGGCTTCCTGGCTGTTTCTGATGTCCCCTGGAATGTGTTGTAAAATCACCTGGGTTGCCAAGCACCCTCTTGCCTGGGTGCTAGACCCCCGCCTGTCCTGAGGGGGGACCCACAGACCTGTGTGCCTGGGCGGGGGCGGGGGGCACAGGTGGAGCCTCTCTGGGCCTGGAGACCTCCCTCCAGCCAGGACGAACGCAGTCCCGGTGCTTTTGCAGGTCCTGCAGCAGCCACTGGCCTGAAAGGCGGCCTGCGCCCCTCAGGAGCGAGCCCCGCCCCCGTCCCGGAGGAGCTCCCGGCACTGTCCTCTTGTCTTTCAGCTCCTCAACCAGTTTGAGAACACGGGCCCCCCGCCTGCAGACAAGGAAAAGATCCAGGCCCTGCCCACCATTCCTGTCTCCGAGGAGCACGTAGGTACGGCTGGTCTGGATGCCAAGGACCTTATGCCCAGGGCTGGGCTGGTCACAGCGGGTCCCTAGGGGTCCAGGGCCTGCCCGGCCTCATCCCACTTCCTACAGGCTCTGGACTCGAGTGCCCCGTGTGCAAGGACGACTATGCGCTGGGCGAGAGTGTGCGGCAGCTGCCCTGCAACCACCTGTTCCACGATGGCTGCATTGTGCCCTGGCTGGAGCAGGTGAGCAGGGCCGCTGGCCGCACCCACCTCTTCCCATGCCCCATCTCAACCCTGCTCTCGTGTAGGCCACGTGGCCCAGCCCTGACCTCGGCTTCGGCCTTGTTCCCACAAAGCACGACAGCTGCCCTGTCTGCCGAAAGAGCCTCACGGGACAGAACACGGCCACGAACCCCCCAGGCCTGAGCGGTGTGACCTTCTCCTCCTCGTCGTCATCCTCGTCCTCCAGCTCGCCCAGCAACGAGAACGCCACAAGCAACTCCTGAGCCGCCAGCCACAGGGAAACTCACCGCTTCCCGTCGTTGCCACAGCACACAGTGACCAGGCTGCGCCCAGGGGACTGGCCCTCCAGGGACCAGAGCTGGGCCGTGCCTGAGGGACACGGGCCCTGCTGCTCGTGCGCAAGGGCCCAGCTCCTGTCCTGTCTAACCTCACCCTCCAGGTGTTCACAGCAGAATGGTTTTTATGATTTTAAATTATTACTGCTTTGAAATAAATGGACGTTTTGGCTCACACGCGGCCGCGCATGATCTGTGGAGAGGCCGGTTGGAGCTGCTCGCCAGGACTGGCCTGGGGCCCATCTGCGACCCACAGCCTGTGCCAGCTCGGGACCGCAGGGTGACCAGCAGAACCAGGAACAAAACTGCTCCACAGACATTTTTTAAAGGGAGAAATATGTGTATCTTGAAAGCTATTTAAAATATACCTACTCGAGGAGCCAGTGGCTTGGTGTGTTCCTTCTGCCCGAATGTGGCTGGCCTGGTCGAGTCCACCTTGTGTGTGGGGGGGGTACTTCCACCAAGGGAAACCGGGGGCAAACAGGCCATGGAAGTGTCACCAAGATGGCAGTGCCCTGGGGGTTGAACAGCAGATCCGGGGTTGAACAGCAGATCCAGGCCATCAGCAGGGCCTGGGCCCACCACAGGAGCCCCACACAGTCAGCTCCGTGTCCACTGCCCTGGTCACCTGTGGGGCTGGTAGAGGGTGAAGCTGGCTGGGATGGTGAACTTGCTTCTGACTGGGCTCGGGTGCCAGGTGTGACATTGGGCAACTCGATCTTCAGAGTCCTAAAGTTGTGGCCCCGGTTCCAGGTGATGTGGAAGGATGGATGGTTGAGCCCCACCTCTGCCTGGCATGTGGAAGGACCACGTGGTCCTGTCCCTGGTCTTCGTGGGGTCTACACCATGCCGGGCATCCCGCTGTGTCCATACCAATGTGCGGAGCTGGGTACCTCCTGGACCACACTGCCCCGCCACAGCAGATGAACCCTGGCAGACATGACCGGTAGCAGAGAACGATGCTCGAGACTGCTGACCACGGCTGATAGCCCAATGGATGCTCACACTAACCCCAGAACCCGACTGGAGTGGTGCTTGCCAGGGGAGATTGAAGGCACCAAGATGGATGACTGTCTTGGATTGTCCTTGGCTTTGGGACATTGACTTCTGGTACTGAGAGCTGTCGACGTGTCTCTCCAGCCACTAGGCTGGTGCTGATTTGTGCTGGCAGCCAGTGAAGACCCAAGCAGTTTATCCTTTGCCCTCTGTCCTCTGCCCTGCTACGGAACTACCAAGCACAGTCGCACAGCTGGGCCTCGTTCCTGGTAGGAAATGGGAGCTTTGAGTTACAGTTTTTGGAGAGATGAGGTTTGATTTCTGTGATTGTCACTGCTTAAGTGGCCAAAGCTGCCAACTGTGTGGGAAACGAGCCAGCCAGGAGGGAAATGCCTGGTAAGAGCCAGGCTCGCCTTAGAAATCTGGAGGGCAGGTTAACAGAAGACACTGGCCATGTGTGAGATTCGGAGGTCCATTCCCCCCAGGATGCTGGCACGGAGCCCCTCGGCCAGCCTGCTCACCCTGCCCATCCCATGAGTGCCAGGAGGCTCCGAGGCCTCCACATTCCCGAGGCCTTCGGGCCCATGTGTCTTGCCACTGCAACAAATGACCGCACACATGATCATGATGATGGTTCGTAACGTTTATTACCTGACTGTTCTGGGGCCGGGAGCTGACACGGGCCTCCCAGGGCTGAATCCAGGCAAAGGTGGAGGGGCTGCGCCTCCCGGGACGGGGGAGAACCCAGGTCGCAGTCACAGCCCAAAGCCCTGGCTCGTGGCCCCTTCCCCTCTCTGCCTCTCACCCTCCTGCGGCTTCTCAGCGGATGGTCAGGATGACGCCCTCAGGGTCCGTCCTGTGGCCGTCCTGAGGCTGTGGCCTGGCTCTTGGGTGCTGCCTCCATCACTGTCTCAGGGCTCTAGGCCCTGTGTGCTGTGCCCTCGGCAGCCTGCCCACCCTCCTCCTCCTGGACACCCTGTCCCTAGTCATCCCCGGCACTGGTGTGTCCCTGCCTCCAAGCCGTCTCCACAGTAGTCCCACCGGAGCCCTTCCCAGACCTGACAGCTGGCCTTGACTTTCAGGCCCTCCTCCCAGACACATGGGTACAGCTTGGGCTCCCCGAGGCCAGGCCTTGCTGTGGGGAACCCTCCTTGTGTCCCTAGTTCCTGGCACACAGTAGGGACCTATGAAAGCTTAAGATGGGAACGAGCGGAAGGACAGGTGGCCCCTACTCGCAGCCTGACTCAGGCACCAGCTGACCCCACCCAGCAAGATCCACAGGAGACCAGCACGGGGAGGAAGTGGGTGGACAGCTGGTGCCGCTGCGTCCGGGTGCCTCGCCGGGGGACCCCGAGTCCATCCAGCGCCAGGAACATGGGCCGGCCGCGGTGGCGCCAGCGCAGCGAGGCGTAGGTGTTGTATCCGTTCTCCTCGATGCGCTCCCGGAACCTGCAGTCCACAGAGTAGGCCCGCTGCCGGGCGGGGCGTAAGCCCGGGATGCGCGGCCCCGCCCACCGCTGACTATCCCGCGCCTTCCCACCCGCCACCCACCACTGCTACTGCCTGCTACTCACCGACCCATAGAGGAGGCCCCGGCGGTTCATGGCCACGTAGAAACCCGAATGCACTGCCTTGATGGCCACGGCGCCCACGCGAACCGAACGGATCTCAACCACGCCTGCATGGAAGGGCTGGGTCAGGGCAGCCACAGGCCAGGGTCCCTTCCCCTCCCCACACCTCTTTCCCAAGCTCCTGCTTTGTGCACCTCAAGTTGGGTGGGGACCCTCAGGGCCCACGATAGGTGGCTCTGAGCTCCCAAGGAGGTGAGGGTGACGGGAGGCAGAGACATAGTGGATGAGACCAGGAGTAGGTGGAGCACTAAAGGCCTGGGAGCTGGCTTCAGACCCTGGTCAGGTGGGTATCCTGTACCCCCATAACCTCGGCATGCAAGCCCATGCTGGGTAGGAAAAGCTCACCAAGGGCATGCCTCCCCAGGTCTAGGGCCAGCTCACCGTCCAGCAGAGCAGGCTCAGGGAGGAGCCACCCACCACCCTCAGCTGCCCAGGGCTCAGAGGCCTTGTCTGGACCTCAGTCTCTGCCCTCTGGTCCTTACTGTGGACCTGGAGGACTGAGGTCCCGCAGGGTAGTCAGACATGGTCCACACTGCCCCCGAGGCCACTGTGCTCATAGTCACCCCAGGACCTTTGCACCTGCCACTTCCCACCAGGTATGCAGAGGCTCCACTCAGCTGCCACCTCAGAGAGGCCTCTGAGTCCCAAATGATGCTACTGGCCACCTTCCCACGCACAGCCCGCTCTTTATTTCCTTGCGCCCCACATAGCCCCTCTGAAATGAGGACATTACTCTCCTCTCCGCAGGGAGCTCCACGAGAGGGGCCGCCTCACTCACCACTTTGTCCTGTGCTCAGCACTGCACAAGAAATACCCAGGAGATAACCCCTGCATTAAAGAGAGCCCTACGCTCCACCCACAGGGCTGTCCTTCAGCTGTCACCCCGGTCCCTGTCCAGATGGGGAAACCGAGGCTTGAAGGAGTGACCATGCCGGGTCACCTGGCACAGCCAGGCCTCTCCCCCAGCCTGAGGCCACCCCGCCTGGCCATGCCACCATGGCTGGACCTGCCCAGCCAGTCCCCTGTCACTGCCCTGTCGTGTGCACCCTAATGAGGGCCTTGGGGCCCCGGATGAAAGGCTGTGGGAGGGGTAGGGTGATCGTCGGCCTGAGGGTGGTGATTCAGGCTGCCAGCCCTGAGCGTGCCCCTGCCCAGCTCCTGCTGCCCATGGCGCCCAGGTACCCAGCTGCCTCCTCGCTGGCCTGTCCTCTTCACACCACAACACTGCACAAACACTACTGAGCACCTGTGCTCTGGGCAGGGCCCAGCAGGAGGGCAGAGGGGGACAGAGGCCCAGCTCCACTGCCCCTGGGATGACCCAGAGCTGATCTCCTCAGCTCCCAGCTGGGGGGTCTGAAAAGAAACCACTGGGACCCTGATGCAGACAGGTCTTGACTTTATTTCAGAGTCCAGAGTTCGGTGCTTATCTTTTCTGTTTTTGGTGCTGGGAATGGAACTCAGGGCCTGGACACTGAGTGACATCCCCAGCCCTCCTTTAGTTTTTATTTTGAGACAGGGTCTCGCTAATTTAAGTTACCCAGGCTAGGCTCAAGCTTACCTCATCCCGGCTCAGCCTCCCAGAGTGCTGGTATGCCAGGTGTGTGCCACCACACCGCGTCAGTGCTTATCTAGGGACCGCCCGGGCCTGTAGCGCTTCAGGTAGCCTCAGTTTACCGCGGGGCCCAGTGACCCCACTCAGCCCCTTCTTTGCAGCGGAGCCAGGGCCTTATTGCCCACCCTCGCCCATCTAACAGCAGGCGACAGAGTACGCCCGGCTCAGCGCTGCCGTTGCTGCTGTCACCTGCCTCGTGCTGTCCCCGCCCCGCCGCACTCACTGTCTCGGCCGTCGCGCCAGCGGGTCCCCTGCACCCGGCCGCTGGGGTCCACGCGCAGAAAGAAGTGGGTGGAGGAAAAGAGGCGCCGCCAGCGCACGTCGCCCTCCAGGTGCGGGTAGCTGCGTGGTCTCCGCAGTGCGCTTGGGGTCCCCGCGGCTCCGGGCGCCCGGGCCAGCAGCAGCCAGGCCAGGCCCAGCCAGAGGCGGCGGCGCATGGCCCGCTCCGCTTGCCGCTCGCATTTGCCTCCCCCGTCCGCGGCTTGGCCCTGTGCGGCCGGGGCGGCCCGCCGGGCGAGAGCAAGCGGCCAATGGGGAGCCGTGGGGCGGGGCCACTGCACGGAGGTGGGCCGTGGAGGGCCAATGGGATCACGAAGGCGGGGCAAGCGGGCGGGTCCTGGTGACAGCGCCTGGCGCGTTTGTTTGTCTCGCGGAGTGGAGGGCGAGGTGTAGATCTCCGGGTGGCGGCGGCGGGCGCGGGCCCGGGAGGTGCGGAGGTAGGGGGCGGGGTCGGCAAGGGGAGAGAGACCGAGATCGAAGAGACAGGGACTAGAGAGACACAGGGACAGAGATGAGAGAGCCAGAAACAAAGACAAGAGAGACTTACAGGAGAAAGAGCAAAGAGCAGAGACAGTCCTGGGCACGGTGGTGCACCCCTGTTATCCTAGCACTAGGGAGGCTGAGGCAGGAGGGTCGCTTCGAGTTTGAGGCCAGCCTGTGCTACATAATGAGTTCAAGGCCAGCCTGAACTGTATAGTGAGACTTTGTCCCAAAAAACTCAAACCAAAACAAAACAGTGACAAGAGAGAAAGAGACAGAGACAAGGAGAGACTAAGAAACAGATAAAGAGAGACACAGAAAGTTACAGGGACAGAGTCTGTGTTGGACAGAAAGAGATGACAGAGGGTGGGGGATTTAGCTCAGTGGTTTCACCTCCTGCCTCGCAAGCGCAAGGACCTGAGTTCGATCCCCAGTACCAAAAAGAAAGAAAGAGATGACAGCGCTAGGCATGGTGGCACACTTGTCGCCCTAGCCACTGGGGAGGCTGAGGCAAGAGAGTAGTGAGTTTAGGGGCAATGTGGGCAACTGAGACCCGGTGGAGACAGAGGTGGAAGGTTCCGGCCTGTGTGTCAGCTGTGGCAGCCTGGCCCTGGACTGCACTTCCCACTTCCTGGCCCTGGTACCTCGACTCTCCCAAATGGGCTGGAGGGACAGGAGGGTGTGTCCCTGTGTTCCTGGCTGGAGGAGACGTCTGGGTGACAACCAAACTGCAGGGCCCTGGCAGCCTCATTCACACCCACACTGCACCCACGCCCGGCCACACCCCAGGCATGCAGCACCCCAGCCTGGCACCTCATCACCCACCGTGTGCTGGGGGCTACAAGAGGGACACAGAGCCAAGAGGAGTCACCATCAGGCAGAGAAACTGAGGCTGGGCGGAGCAACCCCCTCACAGGACTCGCCCCAGATTCCAAGTCCTCCCTCTGCTCCCCAGCCCCATCCTGCGTCCCTGGGCCCAGGCAGCAGCTTTAAATAGCAGCAGGGTGAAGACAGCTGAGAGCCTGCCCTTTTGGGGAGCCCTCAGGAGGGCAACCGGTCCTGCCAGACGCCAGGATTCCTTTCCAGTGGCTCAAGGGATCCCAACGCTTCCTGACCGAAGGTCATACAGCAGCTGGGCGATCACCGTGTTTCCGGGCCCAGGACTGAGTGTCTCGGGGTCCCCAGACCCAGGTCTGACCTCGTACCCTGAGGCAACACCTGAGAAGTACTGGAGTCCCCCTTGACATCCGCACTCGTTCTTCCTCTGTGAAGTGGGCCAGGAAAGGGACATCATCAGGTGACATGCTGGTCAATACCCTACCCCTCCATGAAACAGCCCACCCTGAAGTGTCCCCACCTGCATCCCACAGGACACGCCCTAGGTGTCCGAGGTAAATTTTTTTTTTTTGGTACCGAGGATCGAACTCAGGTCCTTGCACTTGGGCAGCAGGCGGTGAAACCACTGAGCTAAATCCCCGGCCCTGAGGTAAATTATTAATGATATCTTTATTGAAATACAATCTTCATACCATACAGATCACCTACTTAAAGTGGACAATTCAGTGTCATTAATGCACTCACAAAGCTGTGCAGCCACCACCTCTAATTCCAAAACATTTCATCACCCTGAAAGAAGCCTCATCTGTTTCTATGAGCAGTCACCCATCTCCTCCCAGCCCTGGTACCCACGAGTCCACTTCCTGTCTCTGGAATCCCCTGTCCTGGGCGTTTCCTGTCCACGGAGCCAACGCTGTGTCCTCTGTGTCTGGTGACTCTCCCTGAGCACAACGTCCTCAGGGTCCATCCACACTGTGGCAAACGTCACAGCCTTGCTCCTGTCCTGGCTGAGTGATGGTCCAGGGTGTGGATGGACCTCTCCGTGTGGGTCCATTCATCCCTCCATGGACACTGAGGCCGTTTCCACTTCGGCTGTTGTGAATTGTCCTGCTGTGAACATCTGTGTACAAGTCCTCATGTGACTGAGTTTTTCTTTCTCTTGGAGACCTATCTGTCTAGGACACGAAATGCCTGGTCACACAGTGGCTCTACTTTTAGCCTTTGAGGAGCTGCCACACTGTTTTCTACCATGCCACACAATTTTACATTCCCAGGGAAGCACGAGGTTCTGATTTCTCCACATTGTTTCCCATTTATTGCTTTTTTTTGTTTGTTGGTTTGTTTTGTTTTTTGGTATCAGGGATTGAGCTCAGTACCTCACACTTGCCAGGCAACCCATTTATTGCTGAAATTATAGCCATGCTGGAGGGGTTAAAGTGACATTTCCTTGTGATTTTCTTTTTTTTCCTTTTAATTTGTTTCAGAACAAGGGATTGAACTCAGAGCCTTGGACTGAGCTATATCCCCAGCCCTTTTTACTTTTTATTTTGAGACATGGTCTTGCTACATTGTTCCGGCTGGCCTCAAATTTGAGATCTTCCTGCCTCCGTCTCCTGAGTAGCTGGAATTACAGATGTGAGCCATTGTGCCTGGCTAATTACAATTTCTTTTATGCCATGGCCTCTGTCGGGCAGCATGTGCTCTACTGCTGAGCTACACAACCAGCCTTTGATGAGTTTTTGAAGGACTTCAAGCTCACAGAACAGTTAAAAGAACAAGAATCATACAATGAACACCTAAACACCCTGCCCCAAACTCCTCAATTCTGTTTTTGTCATTGTTAGGGAATCAAACTCAGGACCTTGCGCTTGCCAGGCAGGTGTGGTGCCACTGAGCTACATCCCTGGCCCTCCCCAATTCTTTATTCTCCTTCTGCTTTCCATCTGCAGGAGAATGGGTAATTGTGTTGCCACAAACCCTAACACCAGAATTCTACACAGCCATGAAAAAGGACTCCTCCATACACAGCATAGGTGAGTCTCCCAACCAATGCTAATTCAAAGCAGACAGACATAAAAGGAATCGCCCTGATGGGACATTTTAGGAAGGGCTCCAGAGACGCCAGGAGGCTTTGGGGCTGCTGATAGCTGTTACTTTTCCTGGAACACCTGTTCACACAGATGTGTTCAGTTTGAGAAAATTCGCTGACCTGAGTCCCCCCAGGACTGTGGATTGAACCCAGAGCCTTTGCACTCCATTCGCAGCACTATTGTGTGTGTGTGTGTGTGTGTCTATGTGTGTGTGTGTTGTTATTGTTGTTGTTTTGTTGTTATTTTGAGACAGGATCTCACTTTGTAGTCCAGGCTGGCCTCAAACTCAAGGCAATCCTCCTCCCTCAGCCTCCTGAGTGCTGGGATCACAGGTGTGTGTCACCACACCTGGCTTCCAGCCCTTTTTATTTTTTATTCTGAGACAGGGTTTTGCTTAAGTCACTAAATTGCCCAGGCTGGGGTCCAACTTGTAATCCTTCTGCATCAGCTTCCCTGATTGCTGGGATTACAGGTGTGTGCCAACATGACAAAGGGAGATTCTTCAGACAGAAGAGGAGAAGGCCATGAGATACTGGATGCTGGGGTGTCCTGGCCACAAGGCTAGGGACTCCTCGAACCCCAGACATGGGAGAAGCAACAGGACCTTCCTTGGAGTCACAGGTGGGAGCACAGCCCTGCACAGCCCTGGGTCTCAGACCAATGACACTGACCCAGGACTTCTCTAGCAAGGAAACACATTTCTGTTGGTTTAAATTACCGAGTTTGTGGCAATTTGTGCCAGCACCCCAGGAACCTGATCCTGTGCCTAGAAATTCTTTATCTTTCTCAATGCAGACATCTTACTTATTTTGTGGCACTAGGGATCAAACTCAGGACCTTGTCTGTTTTTTTTTTTTTTTTTTTTTGGTACCAGGGATCGAACTTGGGACCTTGTGCTTGCGAGGCAGGCGCTGGAACCACTGAGCTAAATCCCCGGCCAGGACCTTGTCCTTGCCAGACAGGCTTGGCGCCACTGAGCCAAATCCCCGGCCCTTTTTTTTCATTTTCTTTCTCAGTACTGGAGGCTGAATTCAGGGCCTTCACACTGAGTTCCACCCCTAGCCCTTTTTAATTTATATTTTATTTTGAGACAGGGTCTCACTAAGTTGCCCAGGTTGGGCTCAAATTTATGATCCTCCTGCCTCCGCCTCCTGAGTGCTGGGATGACAGGAGGGCATCACCTCACTCAGCTGTATTCCCTCATCTTAGTTCTGTTCATCCCGACCTGGCTTGTATGTTACTATTTCCCTTACTTAAGGTTTATGTGGAAATTTGAGATGACCATCAGAAGTGGAAAAACAGGTGTCATACACTGCCATGGTGACAATAAGCCACAAAGGAATACAATGAAAACGCTGGGTGTGGTGGCGCATACCTGTAATCCCAGCACTGGGAGGCTGAGGCAGGAGGATTGTGAGTTCAAGGTCAGCCTGAGAAACTTGGCCAGTACAAGGCCAACTTAGTACACAGAGAGACCCTGTCTGAAAACATAAAAAAGAAGAAAATACAATACGAAGAACAACTCACACCCAAGGAGCTGAGTCCAATACAGGTGGACACTGACAGAGCTCTTCGTGGATGTTTCAAGGAGCTTTTCGGGGGAGCTGAGATGAGAATTACTCCTGCTAAGGGAGATAATGGTTAGGGGATCTAATCAAGTCCAAGAGGAAAGCTGGGCGCGTTGGTGCACACCTGTCATCTCATAACTTGGGAGGCCGAGGCAGGGGGATGGCCATGAGTTGGAGGCCAGCCTGACTACATAGCAAGACCCTGTCTCATAAAAACTGGGATAAACTAACAGATTAAATAGAAGTGGAATCTGAGACAAAAAGAGTAGAGAAAGAATCCAGAAGTCTTGACTTCCACCAAGGTCCCTCCTCTGCCAGCGCACAGGGTGTGAGGGCATCTCTAGGCCCTGGGGAGCAGGCCTTGCTGATTCAGTCCACTGGGTTAGGAAGGAGACCCCGGGACTGAGCCAGGTCTGCAGTCACATAGCACGGCAGGCATCCCAGGGTGAGATGGGCAGGTGAGGCCGGCTGCTGCTGTCTGCTGGACACATTCCTGGCTGGTGACATAATGGTGGGCAGGTGGCATGGGTGGCTCTGCCTGGAATGTGCTGTTCATAGGTGCCACCCTCCCTGGGCTGGTGGGGAAATAGAAATACAGGCACTGGGGACAGTGGCAACTTGAGCAGAGGAAGGCCAGTGGGCTCCCCATGACATCTTTTTCTCCCACCTGACTCAGCTCAGCCCCTCCAGCTCTTCACAGGCCCCTGCCTCAGGGCCTTTGCACTTGCTGACACTGTAGTCATCCCAGCAGTTCCTCAGCTGGATCCCTCACATACCAGAGCTCCCCGTTATTGGCCTCAGTTTCCCTAACCATATACTAGGTGGTCAGGCCCTTCAGATCCTGGCTTCCCGGAGCAGAGTCTCCTGGAAGCTGGAGATGGATCTGGGTTCCAGGGATCTTCTCATTCCTTTTATCAGACGCCCATTTAATCCATGCTCCCCGTTCCATTCCGCCCCTGTCCCTGGATGGTTGGGGATTACTGGATAAACTGAGGCCTGAGAAAGGAAATATTATGTATGAGGAAATATTCAGGAAACACGAGGCCCCCACTGTCCCTCAGCTTTTCAGTTGGGCGTCAGACAGACCTGCACTTTCCCTTTAATCTACCTAATGTCCACGCTGTGCATCTTTGGGTCACTTTACTGACCTCTCTGAACCTCAACTTCCTCCACAATAAAGTAAGGATATTAATAGTCCCCCACTCATCTTGTTGGATCAATGAAGGATGTGGACAGGAATCTCATTGCAGAACGCTGTCCTAATTATTAGGTGAGTGTACTTTATAGGTTTTGTTTGTTTTGTTTTGTTTGTTTGAGACAGAGTCTCGCTATGTAGTCCAGGCTGGCCTTGAACTCACTTTGTAGCTGAGGGTGGCCTCGGACTAGTGGTGATCCTACTGCTTCAGCCTCCTGAATGCTGCGATTACAGGCGTGTGCTACCACGTCCGGCTAGATGAGTATAGTTTTAAAAACACACACACAAGGCCGGGGATTTAGCTCAGTGGTTTCGCTGCTTGCTGCACAAGGGCAAGGACCGGAGTTCAATCCCTGGTAGCAAAAAAAAAAAACCACACACATACACAAAAACCCAGATTCTGGTCCTTCCAAAGACGGCCTTAGATGCACCCAAATTGCCAAGGCAGGGCCGGGGATTTAGCTCAGTAGTTCCGGCGCCTGCCTCGCAAGCGCAAGGTCCCAAGTTCGATCCCCGGTACCAAAAAACAACAACAACAAAAAACCCCAAAAAGCAAATTGCCAAGGCAACGGTGGTTCAGCCCTTTCCTTATGCACAGAGGGAAATACCAATCAGAAGGCTTCTCCAGCTCAAACCTTGCTGCCTCTGGCCCCGCTGCCTCAGGGGAGTTGTGGTTCTGGCAGCTCACTTCCGGCCTAAGTGACCCTTCGCAGCTCCCGTCGGCCGCTGAACCACAACTCCCCGTAGGCGGTGTAGGCGCGTGCGCGGTGTAGGAGCCCGGGCGGCAGCATGGCTGCGCTGCGCTGGGGCCGAGGTGCGGCGGATCTCAGCAGGGCGTTGCGGTCCTCTGGCCCCCCCTGCAACACGGCCAAAGAAGGTAACTTGCCGAAGCCCGACGGCCTGGGATGACTCTGCTGCCACTGCGTCTCCTGCCGCGCAGCTGTGACCTTCGGCTTTCAACCTTTGCCCTTTGCCCTGCAGAGTCCTGGGGAACTCGCGGACTAGACCTGCGTTTCCCGGCCCCGCCTCCTGAGGCGAGTCCACAGGGAAAGTTGACCTTTGAGTCTTGATCAGAAGCTCCCTAACCCCTTGACATCTGATAGTTACTACTGACTATAGGGCGCCTTTGCTCTTTGACTCTGCAATTTGTCCGTGAGGACCCCCAGGCCCACTTCAGCCTCCTTTGTCTCTCCGCAGGGATCCTCGGTGGCCTCTGGAGTCCCAGAAGGAACTCCTCTGCCAGCCCCTGTGAGCAGGAACGCCGGAAGGACTGGGGCCATGTAGAACTACTGGAGGGTGAGTGGAAGCAGAAGAAGCTCCATCCTCTGCTGGGGTCACCCCCTGGGTTCGCACAGTGGCCCCACAAGAAGGGAACAGGCTTCTTAGTACGCAGAGACAACCCTGAGACTCAGGCTGTGGTCCCCATGGCCATCTAGGATGGTGGCATAGGGTGGCACTGACTGATCAGACATCCCATGTGTGTCCTGGGCCTTGTGTGCGGGGCTGGCTCTGAGCTGGTGTGATTGCCCCACCCCAGGGCCCCACTGAGCCTCGGTCTTCTAGGGAGACAGTTGAGGCTCTGAATTAAGCCTAGAGAGGTACCCAGGGCCACGTGTAGCTACACGTGCAGAGCTGGGATTTGAACTCTCAACTGCCTGTCTCTGCTTTCAGCGTTAGGTGACCAAATCTAGCTGACAAGATGGCCCAGGGCCCTGATCAGAGGGAGGTGTGTTGTCTTTGTGCTTTCTCCCCCTGTCCAGGCCAGGGTCCAGCATCTTGGTTTCCTTTCCTGCAGGCCAGCAGCCAGGGAGGAGGAGGGGGGAGGGAGGCTATAGAAAGAACTTGTTATTACAGAAAATTACAGAAAAGTCTAGCATAGGAGAGCAAAGACAAGTACAATCACCTTTCACCTTCAGCAGCAGGGTTCCCTTTCTTATCTGCCTACTTGTTTTATAGCAAGGCCCAGACTCATCCTCTAAGCAGAGGGAAGTTCCAAAAACTTAAATCAAGTCATATACTCTCCAGTTTTGTCCTCTCATGAGCAGAATAACATCTCCCCACTCTGGACCATGAACCCACCATCTACTGTAGCCAACACTGGCCTCTCTGCTGAGGGAAAGATGAGCCACTCATGCACCAGGGCCTTTGTACCTGCTTCTCCTCTGCTCCCTGCAAAGCTGGTTTCTCTCCCAGGCCTCAGCTCTGATGTTACCTTCCCTGGAGAAAGCCAGTACCACCTCTCCCTCATTTCCTTCTCCACACACCTTCTATCTGTTTTTTCCAAAGATGCACTTGAGATTTGGAGTAATCTGAGGACCCAGATCACTCTTATCTTTTCATTGCAGCAAATCTGTTCTGAGCCCTTTCCAGTTCCAGCCATCAGCTACCAGCACAGCTGAGTAGATGTGCAGATGGGCTGGGGTCCTGGTGGAAGAGGCAGAGAACAGACAGCAAGTACAGTTGGGTTTCACTGTTCCAGGAATCTGTGTTAGTACATCCACCTGCTCACCCAAATTAATGTGTAATGTGGAAACCACTCCTCACAGACATGTGCAGAGGGACGCACGCCACTCCCAGGGCCGTGAAGTACTTACCTGCCTTCCCTCAACTTGCATTACAAGCAAAGGTCCTTTATATGACATGTTCTGTTCTGTTCTTTCTTTTTTTTCTGCCATACTGGGATCGAACTCAGGACCTTGTGCCTTCGAGGCAGGTGTAGCTAAATCCCTGGCCCTCTTTATTTGTTTGTTTGTTTTGAGACAGGGTCTTGCTAAGTAGTTCAGATTGTCCTTGAATTGAATAGCCCAGGGTAGCTTCAAAATCATGGCAATCCTCCTGCCTCAGCCTCTTGAGTGCTGGGATTAAAGGCATGTGCCACCACACCAGGCTTATGTGACATGTTTAGTGCCAAGTTTCTTGCATTTTTATGTCTTCTGGTGGTGATCTTGCTGGTTTGTTTTGTTTTGGTGGGGTTTTTTTTGTTGTTTTTTTTTGGTACCGGGGGATCGAACTCGGGTCCTTGCACTTGCGCAGCAGGCAGCGAAACCACTGAGCTAAATCCCCAGCCCCTTGTTTTGGTGTTTTGAGACAGGTCTCATTATGTAATTCAGGCTGGCCTTGAACTCACTGTGTAGCCCAGGCTGGCCTCGAACTTATGGGAGTTGTCCTGCTTCAGTCTCCCAAGTGCTGGAATTATAGGCATATCTCACCACACCCAACAATTTGCTGTTTTGAATGGTCCCCATGTGAAGTGCTGTCATTCAGTCTTTAAGGAGAAACTGGAGGTGTCACATCAACTCCATTCACACATGAGTTCCAGAGCTATAGCCCATGAGTTCATTGTTGACAAATGAGTGTGATATATTAAAGAGTTTTTTAAAAAATTAATTTCAAGGGGCCGGGGATTTAGCTTAGTGATTTTGCCGCCTGCTGTGCAAGTGCAAGGACCCGAGTTCGATCCCCGGTACCAAAAAAAAAATTTAATTTTAATCTTTCTTTTTAAGACAGTCCCCTTGGCCTCCTATGTACTGGGGCTACAGATGTGTGCCACCATGCCTGGAAAGAAGGGATCTTTAAAGAGAAACCCAAAAGCAGAGTTGTATATTGGTCACTTGATAAAAACTTGATTGGAGCTGGGCATGGTGGTGCACACTTGTAATCCCAGCACTTGGGAGGCTGAGGCTGGATAATCACTGGGAGTTTGAGGCCAATCTAGGCTACATAGTTCAAGGTCAGCCTGAACTGCATAGCAAGACTCTCAAAAAAAACCAGACAGCGCTGGGGCTGGAGCTCAGCAGCGACGCCACGCCTGCCTGGCAAGCATAAGCCCGAGTTCAGTTCCCGGTACTGGAAAAAAAACCCCAACAAACAAAAACAATAAAAAGTGACTAGAGAACACAGGAGCCTGGGTTGCCTGTCTCCCAGGATCAGTGCTCAGCACTGGACAGTGTGGCGTTCTCTGGTGGTATAGAACAGCCCAGCGAGGATGCAGAGAAACAGTGTGGGGTGTTAACAGGCAGGGCTGTGATTAGCAGGCAGCGGTCTAGACTAGGAATAGGCAGCTCAGGGTCAGCTGAGTGTTCAGGGAGAGGCAAAGGCCCTGAGACAGAGTGAAGCGGGCAGAGCTGGAGCAGAGCAAGTGAGGGGAGAACAAGAGGCGCCGAGAGTGAGGCCTAGCATTATGGGAGATGCCAGGGGCTTAGCCTCGGCACCTGGAGAGAGAGGAACCAGTGATGGGGAGACGTGGCTGAACTGGCTTGGAGGACTACAGAGCTGGTCTGGGCTCTGGATAGAGAGGCCCTGACAAGGTGGTGGGGTGTAAGCATGAAGTCAGGGGTGGACCTGGAAGACTTGCATGACCTTAGTTCCTTCTGCATCCTGGAGCGTGTATTCTGGCCCTGAATGAGTCCCCTTTCCCTCTCTTCAGTACTGGAGGCCCGGGTGCGGCAGCTGCAGGCAGAGAGCGTGTCTGAAGTGACAGTGAAGAGGGTGGAGGTGGCTCAAGTCTCCGCTGACAGTGGCAGGGCTGGTGGCACCCTGCCACCTGTCAAGGCCAAGCTAAGGATCTCCGGGGCCTGGGGAAGGAAGCTGGACCAGGACCAGCAGATGCTACAGAAGCAGCAAAAGTTATTGCAGGAGAAGCTGCAGGCAAAGGGTCAGTTCCTGGTCCCCGAGTTCAAGCTCAGGGGTAAGGCCAAGGCCAAAGCCAAAGCTAAGCCCACAGCCATGGCCATGGCCAAATCCCCCACCAAGCCCATGGGCACGTCCACAACTGCATCCAAGGCCAAGCCATTGGCCACAGCTGCACCCAAGGCCAAGCCATTGGCCACAGCTGCACCCAAGGCCAAGCCATTGGCCACAGCTGCACCCAAG
>NW_004624828.1:7880941-7908418 GCF_000247695.1 Heterocephalus glaber
ATTGGCCACAGCTGCACCCAAGGCCAAGCCATTGGCCACAGCTGCACCCAAGGCCAAGCCATTGGCCACAGCTGCACCCAAGGCCAAGCCATTGGTCACAGCTGCACCCAAGGCCAAGCCTGCAGCCATGGCCGAACTGCCACTCTCTGAGCCCCAACTGGTGAGTGAGCAGCTGGCCAGTGAGAAAGGCAGAACGGAGAGACTAGCAGAGAAGCCTGAGGAGTGGGATCCCTTCCAGCTGTCTGTGGCTCCCCTGAATCTGAGCTGGAGCAAGCCACAGGGCCCACTGAACCTGGAGCAGCAGGCACGGCAGCAGAGGTTTCAGGCCTTCTTCGAGTGCTGCCTGGCCACCGAGCAGGTGACCCTCGCCCACCACATGTTGGTCAGAAAACACTTCTCGAAGTCCAAGCACTGGTGGATCACGCAAGCCATGTACAACACCGTCATGCTCGGCTGGGCTCGAGAGGTGAGGGCCCTTTGGGAGAGGATGATGCCTGCCCTGTCCCTTACATTCCAGTCCTTGGCTTGTGACCCCACAGTTGAAGTCCTTTGGGGTTTTCTGTTTGATTGGGGGGGGGGGGTTACAGGGAATCAAACTCAGGGCCTCACACTTGCCAGGCATGTGCTGTGCCACTGAGCTACATCCCTGGCCTCGATTTTTTTTTTTTTTTTGGCCTCGATTTTTTTAAGACAGGGTTTCATTAAGTCACAAAGTTGTCCTGACTGAGCTCGAGCTTGGTGTTTTCCTGCCTCAGTCTCCTCAAGCTGGGATGACAGGCGAGCCCCTTCACAAGTCCTTTGTTCATTACCTTGATAATTACTTTAGGGTTTTCAAATATAAGTCACATGGAAATTTTGAAAATGATCAAAAACGAAAGGAAAGATTGTGCTCCCATGGTATTGGGTTTTCTTCTGGCTTGTTCTGTCCAAGCTTCTTTTTCTTTTTTTTTTTCTTTTTTTTTTGAGACAGGCTCTTGCTTTGTAGTTCAGGCTGGCCTTGAACTCACGGTGATCCTCTGCCTCCGGAGTGCTGGGATGAGAGGTGTGCGCCCCCATCCCCTGCTCAAAAAATAATTTAACCAGGGCTGGGGATTTAGCTCAGTGGTTCTGCTGCCTGCACCGAAAGCGCAAAGTCCCAAGTTTGATCCCCGGTACCAAAAAAAAAAATTTAACCAGTCTTTGCTGCCCCCTGAGGGGCACACAGCTCCCACCAATGGCACATGAACCATCTGTCCACCTGGCTGCCCCCACCCAAGCCAGTGGTTGCAGGGAGCAGAAGAAGTGAGGGAACCTGGACTGTCCCTGGGACCCTCACCCTGGCATGGTGTCCCCAGGGTTCCTACAAGGAACTGTTGTCTGTGCTGAGGATGATGAAATACAACGGCTTCACCCCAGATTTGCTTTCCTACGCCTCTATCCTGCAGTGCATGGGGCGGGTGGATCAGGATGTCACCATCATCCAAAGGTAGGTGGATACCTGCTGTCACCCTTGGGCACAGCAAGCTCATTGAGGCCTCCAGGGTGAGACATGGGAGGAGGGTGCAAGGTTCCCTGGAGAGGGCTCTGCATTCGGGACGCCCCATCCCATGTGTGCCCACCTCCCCCAAAGGTGTCTGGAGCAGATGGCCCAGGATGGTGTGCAGCTGGAGCAGCTGTTCTACGAGGAGACCCTGTCCAACGAGGAGAGGGCTGCGATGCTGCGGGCTGTGCTCAAGGCCAAGCCCGACTTCCGGCTGCCACAGCCCTCACCACAGGTCAACACCTCGCCGCTGCTCCGGGAGGTCTACTCCAAGGTGAGCCAGGCAGAGGCGGTGCCCAGGCACAGTGGCAGCCCTAGGGTAGCACACACAGGCCACCTTGCCCTTGGGAATGCACTGGCTGCCACCAGCTCGTTTCCTCCTTCCCTGCCTCATGCACGGTCAAGGACCCAGAGCCGAGCCCCCCCTTGTGCCTGAGGTGGCTTTCACCAACCTTCAGCCTTTCCAGAGTATTATAGCTCAGGGAGCACCCAGCCCTGCAGCTACCCCTTTTACCTAGGTCCAGAACATTCCCTTGCCCCAGAGGAAGTCCCCATCCCCTCCCTAGGCCTGGTACCCACAGTTCCACTTCCTATCTCTGAAATCCCCTGTTCCAGGCATTTCCTGTCCAAGGAGCCCCACGCTGTGTGTCCTGTGTCTGGGGTCTCTCACTGAGCAAGGTGCTCCCAAGGTCCATCCCAGGCCGTGACGAGTGTCACAGCCTTGCTCCTGTCCTGGCTGAGTAATATTCCAGTCTGTGGATGGACCTGGGTCAATTTTGCCTTCTAGCTGTGGACAACTGTACACACACTCTGTGTGGACATACATCGTTCAGGCTGCCCTTGAACTCAGTATGTAACCCAGGCTGGCCTCAAACTCTCAGCAATCCTGTCTCAGCCTCCTGAGTTCTAGGACTACAGGCATGTACCACCATGCCTGGCTTTTTGTCTTTTTTTCCCCTTGAGACAGAGTCTCACTATGCAGTCCAGGGTGGCCTCGAACTCACAGGGATCTTCCTGCCTCAGCCTCCTGAGCACTGAGATTACAGGTGGCGATGTCACCACTCCCAGCTCGTGTCCTTATTTTTGTTCCCCTGTACTGAGGATCGAACTTGATCTTGCACTTCTGAGGCAGGCATGGCGCCACTGAGCTACATCCCCAGCCCATCTTGGCCCTATATTTTATTTAATTTAATTTATTTTATTTTATTTTTTGGTACCGGGGATCGAACTTGGGTCCTTGCGCTTGTGCAGCAGGCTGCGAAACCACTGAGCTAAATCCCCGGCTCTTTGTCCCTGTTTTTAACTTGTCTGTTTCTGGAAGGTTACACACCCACACCATGCCAGGTCTGCAAAGAAAACAGCTAGCATCCAAGGATACAAAAAACTACTCCCCCTGACTGACCCCGTGGGCAGCAGACTGGAGTCCCTTGCATGAGGCAGGGCTGGGACTGCGTGGGCGGGGCAGGCTGGGCGCCTCCTTGGGCTCACCTCCCGCTGGGCCCACAGGATGGCCCTGTGTCCTACCCGAGGCTGCACCTCCCCCTGAAGACACTGCAGGCCATGTTCCAGCAGCAGCTGAGTGTGGAGCTGGCCAGCATCGTCCATGTTGAGTCCGTGGAAAAGACCTTGTCGCCAACCCAGGAGACCCTGGAGGCGGTAAGAGTGGGCCTGCATACCAAGTCCCGTGAGGTCCCAACGAGACACTGTCCCCATGGCCCTGTGCGCTCGGGTGATGAGCCCATGCCCTGTCTCCCGCAGCGGAAGACCCTGGCAGCCCTGCACACAACCTGGGAGTCTGAGCTGCATAGCCAGCTGCAGAAGGCCAAGGCCCACCTGGCCAAGGTCACAAGCTACGGGCATCCCACGCTCTACCCCTTCCTGTGCACGGTCCCCGAGGATGAGCTGGTGCAGATGCTCCTACAGGTGATGTCCTGTTCCTGGGTGGGGGCAGGGCTGGGGGCAGGCGGCTGCTGATGCTGTCCCTGTGCCCCCAGTTCCTGCACACAATGCCCGCCCAGGGCGAGCCGTTCGTGTACGTGGTGCACCGGCTGGCCATGCAGACCTTCCAGCGGCACATCGTGCAGCAGAGGCGGTGCCGTGGCCAGCTGCTGGCGCTGGAGCAGCGGTACATGCAGTACCTACAGCTGCTTGCCTCTGACACCCAGGTGCGGCCTGCCCTCCCTTCCTCCTCTTCTGTTCCCCCTCCAGAGGAGGCACAGAAGTCCTGGGCCTCAGTTTCCCCAGGCATGAACTGGGTGCCTAGGCCGGCAGCCTGACTTGCCCTCCTTGCCCTTCCTGTAGGTGGCTGAGCCCTGCCTGCCACGGCAGCACTGGGAGACGCTGGGGCCACCCGAGCCTGCACCACCACAGGTCTGGCCCCTCATGGAGCTCCTGTCACTGGGCAAGCTTCTCCTAGAGATCCTGGTGCAGTCAGTGCAGCTGCCGCCCAGCCTGGCCCTACCTCAGAGCTCCTCCTCCCAGCCAGTCCCTGTGCTGTACCACGTGTATACCTTCCGTGGTATACGCCAGGTATGTGGGGCCAGGCCCTTCCCCAGCCCTGAGGTTGCAGGGCTTGAGGCCCCGTGGCCGGGGAATCTCTTGGCATCCCCAGGTGCTGCTCTTCTATTCCTCATTCTCAGCTGGTGCCTGTCAGTGGGCAGCATGGGCGGGAGCCTGATCACCTGCCTGTCTCGCCCACCCAGATTGGCTTCCTGAGGCCACACCCGGCCTTCATTCAGCTGCTGGACGATGCTGCAGAGCCCTTGATGATCTTTGAGGCAACCGACATGCCCATGCTGTGCCCCCCACTGCCCTGGGCCTCGTCACAGTCTGGAGGCTTCCTGCTGAGCCCCACCAAGCTGATGCGCTCTGTGGATGGCTCCCTGCAGCACCAGAACCTGCTGGACAGCTGGCCGCCCACCGAGCTGCATGGCGCCCTGGACACCCTCACGCAGCTGGGCAACTGTGCCTGGCGTGTCAATGGGCGCGTGCTGGACCTGGTGCTGGAGATCTTCCGCAACAAGGGCTGTGCGCGCCTGGGTGTACCGCCACCTGCCTCTGAGGCACCGCGTCCACCGCTGGAGGACTTGCCACCCAATGCCTCACCGCATCGCAAGGCTGAGCTGCGGCAGGAGGTGGCCAGCTGCCTGAAGATCGCACGGGAGATGCATGGCCTGCGGCGGGAGGCCTTGTACCGCCTGTCGCTGGCCCAGCACCTGCGGCACCAGGTCTTCTGGCTGCCGCACAACATGGACTTCCGCGGCCGCAGTTACCCCTGCCCGCCCCACTTCAATCACCTGGGCAGCGACCTGGCCCGTGCCCTGCTGGAGTTTGCTGAGGGCCGCCCACTTGGCCCCCATGGTCTTGACTGGCTCAAGATCCACCTGATCAACCTCACTGGGGTCAAGAAGCGTGAGTCACTCCGCGTCCGCCTGGCCTTTGCCAACACCGTGATGGATGACATCCTGGACTCAGCTGACCAGCCCATGACGGTGTGCTGGGCTCCTACTCCCATCTGTCTCCTCCTCATTCCTCCGGCCCTTGGGGCCCCTCATCCACTCTGGCTCCAGCCATCTCTGGTTTTTTTTGGTACTGGGGCTTGAACTTGGGACCTTGCGCGTGTGAGGCAGGGGCCTGCACCACTGAGCTAAACCCCTGGCCCTCCACCCATCTCTGTATTCTTCCTGTCGGCTCCACACCCGGGGGCTCAGTCCAGCCCAGTTCCTTCTTTCTGTCCCTTTCTTCTGCCCATGTCCCCTGAGCTGGCCCTGAAGTCCGGTCCTGCCCTCACCCACTTCCCCTGTAGGGCCGGAAGTGGTGGATGGAAGCTGAGGACCCCTGGCAGACACTGGCGTGCTGCATGGAGGTGGCTGGGGCTGTGCGGTCCCCAGACCCTGCTGCCTATGTGTCCCATCTGCCCATTCACCAGGTGGGCACTGGGTGGCCCTGCTGTGGGCTCCCCAGTTGTATCCTGGGTGTGGTGGGCCTGGCTCTGGGGTCACCCACGCCTGCATGTGTCCTCCGGTCCCCTGCATGGTGGGGGACACATGCATATGATGGGGGCGGTGTTTGGGCTCATGGCTGCCCCCACACAGGATGGCTCCTGCAATGGCCTGCAGCATTACGCCGCCTTGGGCCGAGATAGTGTGGGCGCTGCCTCTGTCAACTTGATGGCCTCGGACAAGCCACAGGATGTGTACAGTGGGGTGGCTGCACAGGTGGGCCCTGACCCTCAGATGGCCCCACAGCCTCAGCCCATCTGACCTGGAACCAGACCCCGGGTCTGGGTGAGACAGGAGCCAGGGACCCCCTCCCCAACAGTACTGACCACCTGCCGCTGCCACCTCCATAGGTGGAGGTGTTCCGCACTCAGGATGCGAAGCAGGGGCTGAAGGTGGCCCAGGTGCTGGAGGGCTTCATCAGCCGCAAGGTGGTGAAGCAGACAGTCATGACCGTGGTCTACGGGGTCACCCTCTACGGCGGGCGCCTGCAAATCGAGAAGCGCCTCCGCGAGCTCAGTGACTTCCCACAGGTGTGAGGCCCAGCCCCACCCGCTCTGTCCCCCATCCGCATCCCAGGCCTTGTTTCCTCATCTGAAAGTCCCCAGAGAGCCCCCACTCGGGGTTGAAGGGTTCTGTGGGCTCCCACTCCAGAAATGGGGGGTCTCATGAGCCTCTGCTTTGGGACTGGCTGGGAGAGGGGTCCCCTGGCCACTGCTCCAGGCTGGGCGTGGGAGGCGCAGATGTGGACGCCAGCCTGTCCCCAGGTCTTTGTGTGGGAAGCCTCCCGTTACCTGGTGCGCCTGGTCTTCAAGAGCCTCCAGGAGATCTTCTCAAGCACCCGGACCATCCAGGTGTGTCCCTGCGTCCCGTCTGTGCTGCCCAGCTCAGCCCTGGCCCCGTGGGAACAGACTGAGTGGGTGCCTGTGTCCCGCAGCACTGGCTGACCGAGAGCGCCCGCTTAATTGCCCAGGCGGGCTCAGCCGTGGAGTGGGTCACACCCCTGGGCATTCCCATTATCCAGCCCTACCACCGGGAGTCCAAGTTGGTGGTACGTGAACCTCTGCACCCCCTCTTACTGCTGTCCCCTGGCTGGTCCTTGTACAAGGCTCATGGTCCCACTGCCACCCCACTTGCAGCTCAGAGGCGGCCTCCAGAGCATCACCTGGAACAGCTCCGTGGATCCCACCAGGTGAGCAGGGACACTGGGGCTTGGGGGGGGTGTTCTGGGGAGGGAGCTCTGGGTCCAGCCCTGCTCAGCCCCCGACCTGGCTGGACACTTCCCCAGGAAGCCCAACACGATGAAGCAGAAGAATGGCTTCCCGCCCAACTTCATCCACTCTCTGGACTCCTGCCACATGATGCTCACAGCCCTGCATTGCTACAGGTGGGCACTGCTGTCCTTGTGCCATCACGGCACACCAGGCCCCTGCCGACTGTGGGTCAAGGCCAGCAGATGGACACCATTCCCAGGGTCAGGCCAGGGTGGGCTCTGTACTTGCAAGTCTGTGGGGAGCGGCTGTGTGTGCAAAGTCCTGGGAGCAGCAAGATGTTCGTGCTAGGGAAGGGAGGTGTCGCCCTGAAGGGGAAGAGGACACTTGAGGTCTCTACACAAGGTCCCCGTGGCCATGGAGAGAGGGAAGTCATTCAGGGTTTGTGCCCTGTGTTCAGCGTGGGGCCTGGAGACGGTGTGGACAGTCCTGCCACAAATGTCCGCAGGGCTGAGTGGGGTTCAGGGTGCTGTGTGCTCCATCTGCATGGCTCTGGCCTGGGATGGTGCTGTGGGTGGAAACTGCACCCCCATCTCTCTGGAAGAATCCGGCCGGCCGTGCTGAGGAGCGACTCCCTACCCTGACCCTTCCCTCCCAGTAGATGGGGGTGGGGGGGTGGGCTGTGCCGAGCTCCCCTTCATGGCTGCCCCTGCCGCAGGAAGGGCCTGACCTTCGTCTCTGTGCATGACTGCTTCTGGACACACGCGTGTGACGTCCCCATCATGAATCAGGTGCGTCTGTCTCCACCCCCCTCCCTGGTGCTGCCCAGGCCCCGCCTAACCTGGCGCCCCACGTGCTTTGCAGGTGTGCCGAGAGCAGTTCATCAGGCTGCATAGCCAGCCCATCCTGGAGGACCTGTCCGCCTTTCTGGTGAGGCGCTTCTGCTCGGCAGACAGGTGAGGTGCCGCCCTGTGGCCTGAGCCAGAGCCAGACCGACCCTTCCCGCCTAGCCTCATCCACTGCCCTCCCCTCCTGCCCTTACCACCTGCCCTCCTCCAGAGCCGAGCTCGGGACAGACACCAGGCAGCTGCTGGAGACGCTGTTATCCGTGCCGCAGAAAGGTATGGGCAGAAAGGTGCCGGGGCAGGCGCGGCCTCCACATGGCCTGCGCCGCCTGCTCATGCCCCCGCCTGTCCCTCCACAGGGGACTTTGACCTGCAGCAGGTGAAGAGCTCCACCTACTTCTTCAGCTGACGCAGGTCCTGCCCGCTGTCCCCGGGCGCCCCATGCACAGTGTAAATAAAGTCTGTCACCACCCACAGAGCCGCTTTGTGCTGAGGATGTGCGCGCCCTTGCTGAGCGATGAGACCCGGCGCCAGTGCTGTCGTTTATTGCGCGGAATGGGGGCGAGGGTTAATGGGGCGTGGGGGCCGCGGTGGGCGCTGCCTCGGCTGTCAGTACATTCATCGCGACGGCGGGGACCCGGCCTCGCCCCCACGCCTGCCTGCGTGGCCAGGATGCCCACCCCTGGTGCCCGTGCTGGAGGAGGGGGCAGCGCGCTGGGACGGGGACCGGGCCGGGCCGGTTATTGCGTGAGCGCGGTGGGGACAGCGGGAAGCCGGCGGGCACCTACGGGGCAGTCGGGTGCGGGCTCCGCAGCCATCTCACTGCCAGGGGCCGGCCCCGTCCCCGCCTCCAGTCTGGGGAACTGAGGCACCGAGGTGAAGGGAGCCCCTCGCTCGGGCGCAGCTGCCGCCACCTGGGGCGATGAGGATGGGCGCGGGCAATGGGGGACAGCTGGGCTCGAAGGGTGCCCGCCGCCCGTCCATGCGACTACCTAGGTCCCTCTATGGCTTCTGCGCGGCGGGCGGGTGGGCGGGCGGGGCATGGCTTTGGTCTGGATGAGGCCCCGCCCGGCCGGCGGCCCGCGGGGCGGCGCGCAAGGGTCACAAGTTGGACGAGAGGCGAGAGCGCGCAGAGTCCAGCGGGTCGAGGCCGCCGGCGGCGCTGGGTGAGGCCGAGTCCCTGCGGTCCGGGCTCGGGGGGGCGGCTGCGCGTGTGGCGGGCGCGGGCCCCAGGCGCGGCGTGGAGCTGCTGGCCGGGCGCGCCGAGCTCGCGGGCCCCGGGCCGAGCGCGCCGTGGGGCAGCGAGGGCTGTGAGGCCGACAGTGGGCGCGACGCACGGCTCAGACGGCGCGCGGGTAGTGTGGGCCCGACGCGGGGACCTGCGGGCGAGCCGGGTATGCCGCCGTAGGGCAAGGTCCGCGGGGCCCGGGGGCTGGCGGGCACGCCCGGCGGGCTGGCTGCTGGCCCGGTTCCGGGCGAAGAGGCTGTGGCGGCGGGCGCGGTCCCAGGGGGCGCGCGGCGCACGAGGCGCGGTGAACCCAGCGCCAGCGGCCCCACGAGTGGCCGCGCCACCTGGGGGCAGAAGCTCATGGCCACCGCCTGCTGCAGCGTGGCGATGGCCGAGGTGACCTGTGGAGGGGGCGGCGGCGGGAAGAGCCCCACGCGCTGGCCCAGCTCTGCCTGCTGCACCATCTCGCGGTCATACTTGACGATCTCCTGGATGATCGCGTTCTCCTGGTTGTTGAACACGCCTGAGCTCAGGTCGTGCTGCACCTTGTGCAGCAAGATGGAGTTCTTCTTGCCTGTGGGCGGGAGGGACGGCTGAGCGCGGCGCCTGCGGTTGGCACCGCACATGCTCGAGTGACACTGGGGGAGTGCTGGCTGTGTGCAATGACCACACACAGGGAGCCTGCTGTGTACAAGCAGAGTACATGCAGATAGTCTGCTGTGTAGAACAAGCAGCTACCGAGCTCCTGCTCTATGCATTTTGCATTTGTGTGGTAACGGCAGCGTAGAACAAGCTGCCGTTGAGCCCTTGCTGTATGCAGCAGGCACGCACGGGGCATTCCACACAGCAAGTTCATGCAGTGCCTCTGTGTAGAGAAGTATACAAGTGCCCACCACATACAGGCTGAAGACCTGCTGCATGGAATGGCCAGTGTTGAGCATCCACTGTGTACAACAGGTGTGTGTGGAACAAGTATCGGGCGGCTTTCTCCAGGCAGAGCTTGCCATGTGTAGTAAGCACAAGGAGCACCTGCCGGATACAGAAAGCAACTGCCCAGGCCTACTCCATACTGCAGCACATGTGGAACATCTGCATACAGCAAGTGCACAGGCCCTGCTGTGCACACACCCTGCTGCATGCATTAATGTTGAGCACCTGTGCCCCGCCAGCACCACTGAGCACTCACGGTGCACTGAGAGGCCTGCCCCACCCCTCCCAGTCCTTCTTTATCAGCCATGATGATCAGCCTCTTGGTGTGGCTCCAGCCTCCCTGTCCCTAAGGCCATATAGACCCAATAGGTGGACCATTGTCTTCCTCCCAGATTCTGGCCCCTCAGAATGAAAATCTGAACAGGTTCTCCCCACCCTACCTAGAACCCTCCAGGGCTCCCTAGCGCTCCTGCTTTACTGTATGAACTCTCCCCCCACAGCCCACTCTTGTTTGTTGTTTTGAGACAATGTCTTGCTTTGTAGTCCAGGCTGGCCTTGAGCTCACTCCTGCCTCAGCCTCCCAAGTGCTGGGATTACAGGCCTGCACCACTACATTTGGCCACCTCAGGGCCTTTGGATGTGCTGTTTGTGCTGCAGAACCACACCCTCCTTTCCCTCTGGTACATCTGTTACCCTCCTCCCACTCAGCATCCCCTCCTGCCTGGCTGGCACACATGCGACCTGTCTGATGCCACCTGGCACATGGCCTCCCCCTTCCCTCACTGCAAGTGCTCAGCAAACATTTGCCATCGAGCAGAAACTGCACACAGCCTGGGGTACCCCAGCTTCTCTTCCGAGCAAAGGAGGGGGGATACCAGGCCCCGGCATGGCCCCCAGTTCCTTCTCCCCTCGGCCAGCTCACCGATGCGGTCCAGGCGGTCGATGGCCACCGTCTCGAAGGCACGCCGCATCATGGGGTACTCCTCCAGCACCTCATTGAAGTTGTCTACGCTGAGCGAGTAGAGGCGGCAGTAGGTGTCGGCGCGCACGCTGGCCGTGCGCCTGCCCCTCGTGAGCAGGCAGATCTCTGTGGACAGGTAAAAGTGGCTCCAGCACACCTGAGCTAGCACGGCCCGCCTCTCCAGCCCTAAGTGGCTCCCTGGGTCCCAGCCCCGCCCTGGCGCTCACCCCCGAAGTAGGAGCCGTCTGACAGCTTCATCTCCTTGTTGCCCTTGGTGAGCACGCTGACCACGCCATGTTGGATGAAGTACATCTTCTTGCCAATGGTGCCCTCACGGATGATGTAGTCGCCTGGCTGGAAGACCTCGAACTTGAGCTTCGTCAGCATGGCCGTGACGAAGTTGGGGTCAGCGTTGGCGAAGAGCGGCATGGAGGCCACCAGCTTTCGGCAGTTGAAGTTGACGATCTCCTGCAGGACGGGGCAGGAGGCGGCTGTGTCACCCTGTCCTGGTGGGGACTAGTGGGTGTCTCAGACCTGGGGGCTGGCGCTGTGGCCTGGCAGCCAGCATCTTGCTTTACAGGCAAAGGCCAGAGGTTTTGCCGGCAAGGACAGGCTTGAGGACAGCAGCATGGGGCCCCTATTCTAGCCCCATACGGGGGACCAGCTGGAGCAACTGGAGAAGAAACGCCGATAGGGAGAACTGAAAAGGAAGAAGGTAAGCTGTTGGCAGATAACTTGACAACCTGGAAAGCTCAAAAGAATCAAGGGAGTGGCCAGGTGTGGTGCACACCTCTCATCCCAGCACTCTGGAGGCTGAGGCAGAAAGATCACAAGTTTGAGGCCAGCATGGGATACAAAGTGAGCTCAAGGCCAGCCTGAACTGCAATGAGATGCTGTTTTAAAAAAAACTAGAAAGGCCGGGGATTTAGCCCAGTGGTTCCAGCGCCTGCCTCGCAAGTACAAGATCCCTGGTACCAAAAAAAAAAAACTGGAAAAAAAAATGAGCAAAGGACCCTGCAAAAGTCCGGGTGATAGTTGCCCTATGCAAGGTAACCACTAGGGGCAGGAGTGCTCTGTCTTTGATGTAGGTGGGATTACCAGGACATTCATCAGAGGTCCAGCTGTGTCCTTGTAATGTCAGCCTTTTCTGTAAAACACATCTCAAAAAGAAAATCTCACCTTAACAAGAAAATAAACAGCACTGTCCACACAAACAACAGCACTCTGGAGGAAACTCACAGATGAGCAGAGGTGTTCACATAGACAGAGAGAGCCCTGGGAGATGGCTCAGTGCAGCTTTAACCAGAGCAACCAGAACTGTAAGACGAACACTCGGAATCCCAGCACTCAGGGAGGCTGAGGCAGGAGGATTGCAAATTCAAGCCCAGCTTAGATAACAGTAATTTAGCGAGCCCCTGTCTCAAAAAATAAAAAAGGCCTGGGATTGGAGCTCAGTGCAAAGGTCCTGGGTTCAATCCTCAGTACTGAGAAGAAAAAAAAAAAGAAGAGGTTTGTTTATTTATTTATTTATTTATTTTGGTCCTGGGGATCGAACTCCGGACCTTGCGCTTTCAAAGCAGGCAGCAGCACCATTGAGCTGGATCCCTGGCCTGAGGTTTGTTTATTTTGAAAACTCTGAAGCTAGCCAAGGTCATTTAGAAGAACAAGTTAGCAAAACCCAGCAGGAATGAGATGAAAAGTGAGTGCGGGAGGCGGGACCCACACCCACGACTCACTCCGCAGTTGGCACTGGGGGGGGTCAGAAACAGGGCTGTCAGTGACTCAGTGGTGAGCGCTTGCCTAGTACACATGAAGTCCTGGGGTCCATCTCTAGCAACAAGGAAGAAAATGCAAGCTGGGTGACATGGCAGACACCTGTCATCCCAGCACTCTGGGAGGCTGAGGCAGGAGGAACTCAAGTTTGAGTTCAGCCTGGGCAACTTGGTGATTTAGCCAGACCCTGTCTTAAAAAATAAAAAAGAGGATGGGGATAGATCTCAGTGCACAGGCCCTGGGTTTAGTCCCCACTATTGAGAAAAAAAAAGTCCAGAAACAGACCCCCACAGAGTGGATTTTAGCAGAAGGTAAAAGGGACTCCTCATGTGAGTCACTGACGGCAGGATGGACTGGAACCTTGTCTTACACCATGAACCAGGAAAAGCCAGAGGGCCCAGGGATCTATGGGTCAATATAGAAAGCACTGGAAGAAAATAGGACTGACTTTCTCTGTGAGCTGAGTGGCTACCACAGGCACATATCGTGCACTTGCTGAATACAGCAAACAGGAATCAGGGACCTACTACATACAGCAAGTTTATGTTAAGTGCTTGGAGTACACAAAAAGCAGGTATTAAACACCTACTTTGTACAACAAGCAAGTAAGTTATGCCTCCTGGATGAATCAGGCATTTATCCAGCACCTACTGTGTATAGCAAGCATACACGGAGCACCTGTTAGACACAGTGTTAAAAAATCTGAGCCGAAGTCAGGCAGATGCCTGTCACCCCAGCTATTCTGGAGGCTGAGGCAGGAGGATCACAAGTTGGAGGCCAGCCTGGGAACCTTAGCAAGACACTGTATCCAAATAAAATAAAAAGAGCTTTTGATGCAGCTTGGTGCTCCCTGTGTTCAAGGCCCTAATACAAAAAAAAAACCCCAACTATAAGTGAAGTTAAAAGACAAGCGGCCATCAAAATAGAATCTGTGTCACAAAGGGTCAGTGTGTGCCATATATGAAGAATTTCTAAAAACAGAAAAAGCCAGAACTGGATGTGATGACACCTCCATCTTCCTCGCACTCTGGGAGACTGAGGCAGGAGGATCACAAATTCAACCCCAGCCTTTGCAATTTAGCAACTTACTCAGACCCCTGATGCAAAATGAAATAATCAAAAGGGTTGGGGATGGAGCTCAGTACAAAGACCCTGAGCCACTCAGCCTGGCCCACAGGAGCCGCTCCAAGCAAGTGACACCGTTCCTCAGGACCCTGGTGTCCCCGTTGGGCCTCAAAGGCAGAGTTGGGACAACCCAGGGCCCTGGCCCAGCACCTGGCCAGGTGCAAATCTCACAACCCACTGGGAATGGCAGCCAGGGGCTTCACACTGAGCTACATTCTCAGCCTTTTTAATTGTATATTTTTAGACAGTCCCACTAACTCACCAAGCTGTGCACCATGGGCTGGAACTTGTGACCCTCCTGCTTCAGCCTCTCAGCATGCCAGGATTACATGCACATGCCACCATGCGCAGCTAAAAGCAGTGAATTTAATGCATTTTGTGGTCTGTGAGTTCTCGCTCTCCACAGAGGGAAGGAATGGGATTCGTAGTGGAAACGTCATGGAGTGGAGACTCCAGCCTCTATGACCACGGTGCTCTCCGGCTCCTGGGAGGCAGCGTGCGGCTCCTCCTCTGGGCCTTGTGGGGCCCCTGCCTGGCCCTGGATGTGGCCTCCTCCTGGGACGCGCTGTCACCTCCCGGCCCTCATCCTGCCTGCCCCACACTCTTCTCCTCTGGTGTCCTCGGCCCTTCCTGCAGTGACCCCATGAGTGTGAGCGGGCGGAGCAGGGTGTCCTGGGTGTGGGGTATGCTGGGGGCTTTCCCGAGCGCCTGCCAACTCACCTCCCGCAGAGGCCCGTTCAGCTCGCCCAGGATGCTATCTTCGTCGAACATCTTGCCCTGGTATCGGTGCTCGTAGTAGTCGTGGATCTTCTGGCGGAAGTCGGCAGGCAGCTTGTGGAAGGACATGTACTGCTCCACTTGCTTGTACTGTGGCGGGGAAGAGGGCGAGGACAGGGTCAAGACAATGCCAAGTAGGTCTTCTCATGTCTCAGCTAGAACCGCGCTTAAATAATAACTGGTCAGTTTCATGAACTCTTACTATTCTGAGTGAGCACACCTGTAATCTCAGCGCTCAGGAAGCTGAGGCAGGAGGATCGCCGTGAGTTTGAGACCAGCCTGGGCTACACAGCAAGTTCAAGACCAGCCTGAACTACACACAGAGACCCTGTCTCAAAACACCAAAAATAAATAAATCAATCAATAAGTAAGTAAGTAAATAAATATTTGCTGGGTGTGGTGGTGCATGCCTCTAATCCCAGCACCTGGGAGGCTGAGGCAGGAGGATTACCATGAGCTCAAGGCCAGCCTGGACTACATAGAGACCCTGTCTCAAAAGAAAAAAAAAAAGGTACAGGCTGGCTTCAGACTCACAGCACTTTGGAGGCTGAGGCAGGAGGATCACCATGAATTTGAGGCCAGCCTGGACTGCATAGTGAGCTCAAGGCCAGCCTGGACTACATAGAGACCCTGTCTCAAAAGAAAAAAAAAAAGGTACAGGCTGGCTTCAGACTCACAGCGATCCTCCTGCCTCAGCCTCCCAAGTGCTGGGAGTATAGGTGTGCACCACCACTCTTGGCTAAAAAGTTATTTTTGGCAGGGTCCTGGGAAATGAACCCAGGGTCTCTGTACTGAGCTACATCTCCAACTCTTTATTTTATTATTTTCTTTTTTGAGACAAGGTCTTTCTAAATCTATAAATTGGCCAGGCCGGGCTGAGATTTACAGTCCTCCTGCCTCAGACTCCCAGAGTGGTGGGATTACAGGTGTGCACATATACAGTAGGCCCTAAATAATAATTCTAAAATAATTTTAAATGAACTCCTAGGGCTGCCAGATGAGAGGCAGAGTTGAATATCACATAACACAACATAGGGCTGGGGATTTAGCTCAGTGGTTCCGGCCCCTGCCTCGCAAGTGCAAGGTCCCTAGTTCGATCCCCCATACCAAAAAAAATAACACAACATAAATGCATAGTATGAATATATCCCTTGCCATTTTGGGGATATATTTGTATAAGGGAAATGCATTTATTGTCTATATGAAATTTAAATTTCACCTGTCATCCCAGCTCCCTGGGAGGCTGAGACAGGAGGATTCCAAGTTCGAACCAGCCTGGGCAACTTAATGACTTAGAGAGACTCTGTCTCAAAATGAAAAATAAAAAAGGCTGGGGATGTAGCTCATTGTGAAGGCCTTGGATTCCCCCCCCCAGCACCGTAAGAACAACAAGAATCACATTTAACTAAGCATGCTGAATCCTGACTGGCTCCCTGTGTGGCTCCCTCCCCAACTTTTATCCAGAACCTTCCAAGCAGGGCAGGGTTGGGTGCCAGGCCCTGCTGTCCCCAGGATAGCCTCCCCCGGTGCCCCAGCCCCACTTCCGGCCAGCCCCGCCTGGCCACAGCTGCCCTGAGCTCAGCAGAACCCGTGACGGCAGGCGGGTGGCGGCACCAGCTCATATTTGGGTGCAAGGCCCACAGCTTCCGGACAGCAGGACGCCTGGCATGGGGCCCAGCTTACCCGCCCTCCCCGGCTGGCACTGCTGGGGGTGTTGTGGCTGTCAGCCAGGACTGACCCATGGGGCAGGACAGACAGGGTGGCACTGGGAGGGGCAAGGTGGGCCCTGGGCCTTGAAGGGAAACTGAGGCACATAGGAACCAATGGCTGTGCACAGCCCCTAGGACCAACCCTGCAGATGTCCTTCTAAGGCAGAGGCCAAACAGGAGTCCCGACTGCCTTGCTGTCCCTGAGGCTTGCCCTGTGCCCTCTGCTGCTGTGTCCCTGACACCCAGCCTCAGCACCTCTACCCAGCCCGACCTGGGGCAGGGACCTGCCCTCTCTGAGCCCCTCAGCCCTGACACCCTCTAATCACAGCCCCATGAAACCCTCCCTTGCCTCTGTGCTGAGCACTTGACAAACAGGGGGAAGGGTGGGCCTGCCTGCCCCTCAGGCTCCCTGGGACACAGCAGCCCCGCACCTTCTCCTGGTACTGGCGCCGGGAGGAGTCCAGCGACTGGATGAGGGCAGTGGCGTGGCCGATGAACATGGCATAGCACGTGGCGCCCACGATCATGCTGAGCATGGTGAGCCAGATGTCCGTCATGCTCTCGGGTGCCTGCTTCCCATACCCGATGCACAGCATGTGGCTCATGGCCTTGAAGAGTGCGAAGGAGTAGAGCTCGCTCCATGAGTGGTTCTGCAAGCAGGGTGGGCAGTTGGGGTGGCTCCACCCCAAGGAGCACCCCCGCCCCTGGCATCAGGTGGGGAGTGCTCCGTGGCCAGAGATGACCAAGAGGAACAGACCCAAGCTGGAGACTTGTGCTCACATGTCACTGCAAGACAGTGCTGGAGTGGGCCTGAGGCCACTTCCTACTTCACTCCTGGGGAAACAATCTGACCAGAGCAGCTGCAAGACCCAGAGGCTGTGCATAGTCTGGGAATGCTAGGGACAGGGAAGTTGGGAGTGCTGGAGTCGAATCCTCCGAGGGGCAAGGAGGGCAGAGGTCCTGCGCCTGGCTGTCCTCGGCTGACCCAGGGTGGGGGTGGGGATGGCATTCAGGAAACCAAACCGCTTGAGCAGGCGGCTGCCAGACAATGGGCTCCTCAGCCCAGGCAGCTGTGCCAGGCGCCGGGGAGGGGCTGCTGACACCATCCACGCTGGCCTGCCCTGCATCCCAGCCACACACGCCTGGCCCCACGTGTGCCTCTGGCTCCAAGGCAGGAGAAAGGCTCACTTCAGCACCTGCTGGCTCACTTGTTTGTGCTTTCACACAGGATCTCACTACACAGTTCAGGATGGCCTTGAACTCACTCTACAGCCTAGGCTGGCCTCGAACTCAGTGATCCTCCTGCCTCAGCCTCCTGAGTGCTGGGATGACAGTGTGTGCCACCATGCCTGGCTCCAGGTGGTCTTTTTAACAGCCATGATCAGGCCAGCAAACAGGCGGCACTGTTGTGTTATTTCTCATGGCCCATGAGCCCACTTTCCCAGTGGAGGGCTGAGATGGGCATTTTTCTTTTAAAAAATTTTGTGTAAGCTGGGCGTGGTGGTGCATTGCCTGTCATCCCAGCACTCTGGGAAGCTGAGGCAGGAGGATCACAAATTTGTGCCCAGCTTGAGGAATTTAGCAACTGAGCAAGACCCTGTTTTAAACTTAAAAATAGAAAAGGGGCTGGGAAAGTAGCTCAGTGTGAAGGCCTTAGGTTCCTTTTGTGTAGAGACAAATAAATTGGAAAACAACCCTGAGCAGATCTTGGGGTGACAAGGATCCCACAGTGCCCCTGGAATGACTGGACCTGAGCTGCCTGTGGATGGCATGGGTGGCGGGGGATGTGGGGCTCAGCAGTCAGCAGCAGCCTGGAGGGGCTCTGAGGAGCAGCTGGGGCTGCACAGGGCCAGGCGGCGCTGGGGACCAGGCGGGGGCTCACCACCATGTTGTTGATGGAGACCCAGCAGTTGCTGGGGAAGTCCTGCAGCATGGGCACCAGGAACTGCAGGCAGCCGTCCCAGTGGCAGAGCAGCAGCATCATGCTGATGAGGTTGCAGATGCGCATGACTGCGCTCGCTAGGTCATAGGTCATGTGGAAGATCTGGGGTGAGGGCAGATCTTTGTGAGGAAGGCAGACCCCTGGACATCACTGCATCCTGGGCTCTGCACCCTCCCCAAGGCTCTGAGAGCACCCACAGCCAGCTGGAATCCCCCACTGCAGGGTCAGGGAAATGCCCAGACCCTTCCCAACCCCTGTCCAGGGACCCCTGCCCCATCCCACTGTCCCCTCACCCCAAGTTTCCCCAGTGGCCACAGCCCCAGGAATCAAGGCAGGAAATCTGGACCTGGGAGGTTGTAGCTGGCTTTACGTCTCTGAGCCCGTTTCCCCTTGGCATCAGGACGTGGATCCCTCCTCTTACAGGTCCCCACCACAGGGCCTCTCTCCAAGCCCTGGTTCTGCCCCTAGGGCTCCACCCTCTTCTGGATTCCATCCAGGGCCCCCAGGCCCCTCACCCGACCCCCTGAACCCCTAAACCCGCCCCATCAGCCTCTGGATAACTCACCCCTGGCTCCCTGTAACCCAGAGCCTCCCCTCCACATGACACTGCCTCATCTTCTCCCTGCGGTCCAGTGTGGACTTTGTAACCCTGCCCGGTGCCTTCTGTCATGGCCCTGCTTTGCTGTCTTGGTGTCCCCCTTGGCCCAGCAGCCTTCATCCCAGCCCAGCTGCCCCCAGCCCCCCTCATGCCCACCCCCACCCCCCCGTTCCTGCAGCATCGGCCCCGCCCACACACCTTAGGCTCCACCCCATGTCCCGCAATGCCCCATTCCTGTAGCCTTAACCACGCCCCAGTCCCTCATGAACCGCCCCACTGGTGTCGCTCATGCTTCCACCTCACCTGAGGCTCGGCCCTCATGGCCCCCACATCCCCTCAAGGCTGCCTTATACCTGAGGCCTCACCCCGCGTCACACACAAGCATTGACCCCTCCTGCTCCACTCCATCCTCACGCCTCGCCCTATAGCCTTGACCCCGCCCCCACACGGAGGCCCCGCCCCCACCCCTCACCTCCTCCCACTGGTGGATGTAGCGGATGAGCCTGGACAGGCGAAGCAGCCTCAGCAGGCTGAGGATCTTGGTGAAGCGCACGATGCGCAGGGCACGCGCCGTCTTATAGACTTCAGAGTCGATGCCCTTCTCCACGATGAGGAAGATGTAGTCCACTGGGATGGAGGACACGAAGTCCACCACAAACCAAGTGCGCAGGTACTTCTTCTTGATCTTCTCGGGGTCCAGGATGATTTCCGTGTTGTCCTCGATCACGATCCCCGTGCGGAAGTTGAGCACCAGGTCCATGAGGAAGAAGGTGTCCGAGACCACGTTGAACACGATCCAGGGTGCCGTGGTCTCATCCTTGAAGAAGGTGATGCCCACGGGAATGATGATGAGGTTTCCCACCATGAACAGCAGCATGGTGAAGTCCCAGTAGAACCTGCGGGAGGCCAGGCCACTCACACCTCCTCCCAGCAAGAAGCCCCCACCCCAGGCAGCCCAGGTCCCTCCTCTGGGCCACAGGGAGGGGACCTTAGAGAGCCCAGGAAGCTGCTCACAATGGACCAGAAAGGGACAGCGTGCCTGGCACAAGGCTGGAGTTCAAAGACTAGTAAGGGTAAGCTGGGAATGCTGTTGAACACCTGTCATCCCAGCACCCAGGGTAAGCCCAGCCTGGCCAACTTAATGAGACCATGATTCAAAATAAAAAATAAACAGAGGCTGCAGATGCAGCTCAGTGCAAAGGTTCTGGGTTCAATTCCCAGTACTGGGGGGAAAAAAACCCTAAACAATAAATTAGGGAGAGGGGAAAAAGAGACTAGCAAATGGAGTGGCAGAGGGCAGGCAGGGCATCAGGCATGTACAGAAAGGCAGAGGAAGGCTGAGGCCGAGCACAGACAGGGCCAGAGTGCACTGGCTGTGAGGGTGGGTGGAGAATGAGCCACAACTTGGCAGATGTTTGGGTGTGTGATATAATAAATACGAACGCAGATGTGATGACCAGCTGCTTCCACTCCCAAATATACCCACACAGGTTGGATGTCCACAGGGTCAATCCTCAACTCCCCCCGGGAAGACTGGCAAGGGCAGACCTGACCATGTATCTCCTGATGGGCTGGGCATGTACTGAGAGCAAAGTGTCTCTCTATAGGGACAAAAGCCACATGGACAGGTGCCCAGCCCTAGCAACTGAGAAAATCCAAATTCAAACCTCCCCAAGGGAGAGCTATTTAGTGGCTGTTTGAAAAGTCAAAACATACGATTAGTACTCAACCCAGCATTTCCACTCTGAGTATTCACCTAAGGGTCCAACAGCAAAGATGCCTGTAGAATACTGTGCACCCTTGTCTGCAGCAGCATGATTTACAGAAGCCCAAGGTAGATACGGTCCAAATGTCGAGCCAAAGATGGATGGGTGGACATACACAGTGGGGTCTGATGCCACACTGGAATATTACTCAGCCAGGAAAAGGAAGCCAGGCTGTGACACTCACCACAGCATGGATGGACCTTGAGGACACCATGCTCAGTGAGAGACACCAGACACAGAAGTACACATAGTATGGGGCTCTGTGGACAGGAAGCGCCCAGAACAGGCAACTCCAGAGACAGGAAGTGGACTTGTGGGTGCTGGGGCTGGGGGGAGGGGTGACTGCTCATGGGGACGGGGCTTCCTGTTGGGGATATGAGATGCTCTGGAGGTGGATGGTGGTGATAACTGAATCACAGTGTGGCTATCTATGTTCTTTTTTTTTTTTTTTTGTACCAGGGATTGAACTGGGGTCCTTGTGCTTGTGCAGCAGGCGACGAAACCACTGAGCTAAATCCCTGGCCCTATCTATGTTCTTAATACCAGTGGACTGTAGACTTTAAAATGGCTAAGTGGCTAATTTTACTGATGTATTATTATTATAAAAGAAAAAACCACGAAGCCTAGGGGGTTTTTGGGCATGAGCAGTGCTGCAGACTGAGAGTCTGAACCTGTCCACCCTGTGAAGATCCTGACAAAGAAAGGGGCTCCTGGGCCGGGCATGTAGCTCAGTAGTTTCGCTGCCTGCCTCACAAGCGCAAGGTCCCTAGCTTGATCCAAAAAAAAAAAAAAAACAAAGGGGCTCCAATTTTAAGCAGGGAGGCTGGACTTTGGGAGGCTGAGGCAGGAGGATGTCAAGTTGTATCCCAGCCTGGGCAACTTAGCAAAACTCTGTCTCAAGATAAAAAATTAAAAGGGCTGGGGATGGAGCTCAGTGGAAAAGCCCTGGGTTCCATCCCCAGTACTAGAACAAAAATTCCAGCCGAGTCACTGGATTTTGCCCTTAAAGTTTGGAGGGCCCCTCCCCTGTAGTGTCAGCCTCTCGCTGCTCTTTTGATGTTGGGCCCCCATCCAGGCAGGTTGTGGAGGGCTATCCCCAAGTCATCTCTGTGGGGAAGACCCCGAGAGATGGAGGCCTCCCCAAACCAGCTTGGAGATCCCACTCGGCCACCCGTGAGCTGCCATTTCCGGAGTGCCGAGGGCCGGTAATTGGCTTCTTGGTTGGGCCGCTCTGCTCCTCGAGGACACAGCTATTAACAGCCCGCCTGTGGGGTGGCCTGATGTCCACTTTGGGGAATTGAGCTCAAGGAAATTGTCCAAAAGGGAGAGAAAAAAATTAAAGAGTGATCTGTACCAAGAGGTTCACAGCAGCTGGGTCCGAGCGAGCCAAGGGCTGGCCTCCACCCAATGTCTCAGCGTGGCAGCACAGCGTGAGCCAGAGCGGGCCGGCACCTGCCCACCTCATGGGTGACCTTGGACGACTCCTCGCCCCTCCCTTCGGAACCTGGCTCCTCGCCTGTGCTTGGCCCTCACGTGCCCAGTGTTCTTTTGGAGGGCTCAGGGCCCTCGGGTGGCTCCCCACCTTCTCTGAGCCTGTGGGGACCCTGCTCTGTGGGAACACCCATGGGGGACAGGGATGAGCCGAACCCTCTCCTTCCACCAACTCCCTCTCCCAGAGCTACCCAAGCTCTCAGCTCAGATGGGGAAAGGGGGAAACTGAGGCAGTAAGAGACACCACAGCATTTGAACCAGCAGGCAGTCTGTAGGCTGCTGCAGGGACTGAGGGGTCCTCCTCCTGCCTCAGAGCCATAGCACATCACCTGGGGCGACTGACCGGGAGGCTGAGACCCACTGGGGCTGGGGGCTTGAGGTCACATAGAGAATGCCCATACCGGGTGGGCAGGGCTCTGCCTGTGTCCTCAGCCTCTGGAACCGGAGACCCCAAGCTGAGTCAGGGCTCTGTGGAGAGGTGGGGACAGTGCGTCCCTGCTGGAGGACCTGAGTGGCCAGGGATCACAGAGTGGGCAAATCCTGGCTGACTAGAGGCCAGAGGCTGGGGATTACAGGCGAGCTCAGAGGGGGATCAGCAGGCCTGAGCCTGGATGTGGTTACATCAGCAGCAGGTGTCAGGGATTAGGAAGGGGACATGGCCAGGAAGACGGCTGGGTTCCTGGGTGCTCCCAAGGCAGGGCAGGCATTTCTGGACTGAGTGTTGAGTGCCAGGGCGGACACTGATCGGCACTGTGGCGGAGAGGGGGCTGTGGTGTGTTGGGTGCAGAAGAGGCAGGGGGCACTGTACCCTGAGTGGACAGGGAGGTGCCTTTGGGGATGGTAGGGTGTGGTGAGGGGGGAGGACCAGCACCCAGGCAGTGGGACACACAGGTGCAAAGGTCCTGAGGTCAGCCAGGTGTGGTGGTGCACACCTGTCATCCCAGGGCTAGGGAAGTGGAGGCAGGAGGATCACCAAAAGTTCAAGGCCACCCGGAACTACAGAGTGAAACTATCTCAAAAAAAAAAATAAATAATTTTTAAAAGGCTGTGAGGTCTTCAGGTTTTCCCAAGGCTAGCCAGGAGCCCAGAGCACAGGGAGGTGGAGGAGACAGAATCAGAGGACCAGCATTTGGGAGAGGGCCCTGCTATGCAGGCTGGTGGGTTCGGACAGGGTCCCAGGCTGCTGTACTGGGATAGGATCTGGAGACTGAACTTCAGAGCCTGGCCCAAGCCTTTGGGTGCTAGGACAGGCCCCTAAGTGTCCCCTGTACCTATGAGGGGTTGGGAGGTTGAAGTGGGAACCTCAGGCCGGGCCCTGGGGAGAGGCAGTGGCCTCGGCCCCCAACCCCTGATGCCTCCCCCCAGACCCTGTCATCTCTTCCTCTCCAGAGGGCAGAGCTGGACCCCACCCTCCCTCCCTCCTGCCCACCTGCTGCACCCCCCAACCCCACCCAGCCTACAAAACTTCCCCTGGTGATGGGGTTTATTCCCCAGCTGGATGGAGGAATCCATCACCGGGGATTAGCACGGCCCCAACTCTCGCTGATCGGATTCCCAGGTCATGTAGGGCTGGGAACAAGGCTTCCCATCCTTATCAGGCTCCAGGACCCCAGGGAATGTGAGCCGTGCAGAGCCAGCATCCGAGGATCCCAGCTGGGTCTAAAGCAACTGGACAAGTCAGGAGCAGGGAGCTGACCAGCGGCAGGAGAGGCGGAGTTGGAGCTCAGAGGGGAGAGAGGAAGGCGGCCACCTGCCATCACTCTCAGGGGACAGATGCCCCTGCCCTCCCTGACCCTCCAGGTCCCCCAGGTCCACCTGTCCCACCACGGCCCTTCAGAGGTCTTCAGGGCTCAGCTATTCCTTGTTTTGGGCTCTGTGGCCTTTGGAGTCTGAACACTTGAGACGGGGGAACAGCTTGAACTGTGTTATTTTCTTGCTTTTTTTGGAAACAGGGTTTCTGCTATGTAGCCCAGGCTGGCCTCAAACTCATGGTGCACCTCCTGCCTCAGCCTTCCTGAGTTTTGGGATCACAGACATGTGGCACCTTACCCAGATACTGTGTTGTGTTTATTTTCTAAATGATCCTACGAGGATGGGGTGGGGCCTTTGGCCCAGGACACCCTCCACAGGACATATCCCTTCCTTCCTCCCAAATCATATCTACTGCACACCAGGCCGAGTCTAGCACAGGAAAGGACCTGGCATCCACATGCTGGTCAAGCCTGCTTCTTCACAGAGATCAGGAAGCTCCCTTGGGTTTGCCCATGGCCCCAAGGGCCTGTGTCATACAGAGGCTGGGCTTCACCAGTATTGGATGTGTCTACACTGCCCAGAGCAAGTATCAGGATGTAGCTGGTGAGGACCTGGCCCAACCCCTCGGGGAGTGCAGCAAACATGCTGTGTAACAGGGATGGAAGGGCAGAAGGATGGGGTGAGACTCACTGGGCTGTGGGTACAGCCAGGGCAGAACTACCACTCCAAAGGAAGGCAGGAGAATAGGAACAGCAGCTTGAGCCTCCAAGAAGCTGCCTTGCCCTGGGGTGGTGGTCCATGGCTGTAATCCCAGCACTCGGGAGGTTGAGGCAGGAGGATTGCCTGGAGTTCCAGGCCAGCCTGGGCTATATAGTGAGTTCAAGCCCAGTCTGAACTACAAAGTGAGACCTGTCTCGATAAATAAACATACAAACAAGCAAGAAAACAAACAAAAAACGATGCTGCCAGGATGTAGAAGTCAGATACCCACCTCTTTGCCCCATGTTGCCACCTCCACATTTGGGAAATTGAGGCTGAGAGGCAATAGCCAGTCACAGGAGAAACAGACCAAATCTAGCTTAGAGCTGGACTCCCCTACGTACCCTCCCCTTGCTGTAGGGTTCCCCGGGACACCTTCCCCACCTCGTCCTCCTCCAGCCTGGGCAGACAGCATCATTCCAGGGGGCCAATCACTAATGGTCCTCAACTAGGAGCTGGGGTGCAGGCCAACTTACAGGGATAGAGCCACTGGGGAACCAGGTCAAAGCTAAGGAAGGGAAATCCTCTGGGGCCAGGGGCCCCTGTCTGCTGCTCCATACACAGATTTTAGGAATCAACACAGAAGCTGGGCATGGTGGCAGATGCCTGTAATCCAAGCACTCTGGGAGGCTGAGGCAGGAAGATCATGAGTTGAAGCCCAACCTGGGCCACTCAGTGATTTAGTGAGACTCTGTCTCAAAAAGTATGAAAAAAAAAAAAAGATTAAAAGGGGGGGAGGGTGGGGCGGCTGGGATGTAGCTCAGTGCAAATGCTCTGGGTTAGATCTTCACTGCACAAAGAACACACATGATCCATGGCCTGCCCCTAATACCTGCCACAACCTCCATCCAGAAGGTCCTGTTCTCTCCTAGATTTCACTGGCCTGGCTGAAATCTCTCTCTCCTCCTGTGATAAGTAACCTTATGAAGTCCACATTGCTAATGTGACATTCCTGGGCCTGTCTCCATGCTGAATCTGAAGGGTCGCAGGCCCAGAGTGGGGGGTGGTGAGCCCAGTGCACCCCTTTAGCACCTGATCAGGGTGACTCACCCTGTCCCCATAGGGCCCAGGCGGGGCTCTCCCCACACACACCATGCCCAGGGGAGGGGTGAGGAGATCTCTGACTCCTGCCAGCCTCTCTCTGCCCGTCTGCCCCCAAGTTGCAAATTCCAGAGCCTTCGCCACACAGGCCCTTGACCTGCCCGCCCCAACAAAGGCCTTGTGCCTAACACTTGTCAGCTGGTGTTCTGCCCCCATCTCCCCGGTGCCCCCTCTGGCCAGCTGGCACTAAGCCCCCACTTGCAGCAGGGCCAGGCCAATGGGGAGATGGAGTCCATCCTTCTCCCTGTCCCAGCCTGGGCCACATGTGGCAGAAAGACAAGTCTTGGCTCTCAGGCTGGGAGGGAGGGTCCAGGTGTAGCCCCTCTGGGCCCTTCCCGGGTCCCGTGATCCCTGGCCTCTCTGAAACCAGGGTGCTTGGGTCAAGGCCTTACTCCTGTCTCAGGAGGCTCTGAAGGCTCAAGTTGGAAAAGGACTTTCTTCCTAACTTTGCACTTGACTTGTGTGCTTCTGAGCCTCAGTTTCCCCACTTGTCAAGCACTGAAAAGGAGGAGTTTCACAGCCCTCCTTGTCCAGCTCTGCAGGACCAGGAGGCCAGAGACCGGGGTCTCGAGGAACAGCGGCCCAGGTAGGAGCTCGGTGGCTGCCAGGCCCTGGCGCTGTCCGTGGTGCTGAAACCTCGCGCCAGGGTTCCCGGGATGACGAGCGCCCTGTCTACACCTCCGTACTCCAACTCTCACCCTACCCAGGGACAGACACCCGCACACGCTCGCCCACCCCGGGCGCAGGCACACTCACCTGACCCCCACCTCAGTGACCTACCAGGCACAATCCCAGCGACACGCCTCCCTGGATCCCCGGGCCACACGCCCCCGGGACCTCCGCCTCCTGTCACGCGCTCCTGTGCACACCCGCCCGGCCTGCAGTGACACGTACTGTCCACACTCGCCGGCGACACAACGCACACTCGGGGAAGAGAGCGCAAAACACACCCGCGCCGGCCCTGCCCAAGCCCTTTCCTCCGTCCGTTAACCAGTTCAATCCGTGTCAACCTACACACACCCCCTGACACTTGGGAACACCATGCACGCAAAACATCGCGGGAGACGTGGCCTGAAGACCCCCGCGACGCTCAGCATCCCCCTCGCACGCTCCTCGGGGCTGCAGACCCCGAAGCACCTGCCCAGGACACAGATGGAGTCGGTGGGAGCGCGCGGCCCCCTTAACCCCTTCCCTGCCGGCCTCTCGGGCGCATCCTTCCGGGGCGCCCTTCCTCCCTCCCTCCCTCCCTCCCTCCTGCCGCTCCGCCGCCTCCCGCGCCCACGTTCCCCTCTATTCGTCCTCTCCGCCCCTCCGCCAGACCCTGGCGCGCGCCCACCGCACCGCAGGGCGGGGAATGTCAGGGCGCGCCGAGGGTCACCCAGGGGAGCCCGCGTGCGCCCCAGGCCACCCCACCCCCCACGGAGGGTGGAGCCTCGCGCGCCCCGCTCCCTCCGCGCCGGGCCCCGAGCTCGCCCGAGGTCACTGAGGGGCCCCGAGGTCGCCGGCCCGCGCGCCGCCCCGCCCTCCGGGGCGCCCCAAGGACGGCCCCGCGCGCCCCTCCGGAGGCGGCACCTGAAGTCGCTGTAAGGATGGATGATCCAGGCCCCCGCGGACTTCACGCGCTCCTGCTCGCGCTCCACAGCCTTCTGGCTGCCGAACATCCGCAGCGAGAACTTGTTGACGCCGGGCTGCAGGAGCGCGCCGAACTGGCGCTGCATAAAGCTGGCCTGGCTACCGCGCGGCTCCCCGGCCGGGCCCGCCTCCTCCTCCGCCGGCCCCGAGAACGACACTTGGGGGCCCCGCGCCGCGCCCTCGGGGCTGCACTGCGGCTCGCCGCGCCCGCACTCGCCATTCGGGCCGCCCTTGGCCGTGCCAGGGGTGCCAGGCCGGCCGCTCGTGCTGTCGCGGCTGCGGAGCCGGCCGCGCGGGCCGCCCTCGTCCTTCGCCTCCTCGGCGCGCGGCGGCGGGGGCTGCGGCTGTGGGGGTGCGGGG